>CM028382.1:10555536-10620922 GCA_013146195.2 Codonopsis lanceolata
TTTTGAAAGCTTGAAGGCTTTACCAATCACCAAAGGTTAAAGGCACGACGAGCCGGAGGTATTCATGGGTGATGGGGCCCAAACACGGATTGAGATGATCACATTTGGTGATCGACTCCAAATCGGCATACAACCGCATTTTAGGTGCTCCTGCCGATGGCCAAATTCCGTATGGTCACCTCCATTCCCCACCGTAAAGCCAAGTTCTATACGTAAAATGGAGCTGGATCCTCAAAGAAGCCCCCGCAATGGGAGTATGTCCTGAGGCTCAAGAAAAATGTAAACCGACAGGACATTCCCGATCACCGGCGCTTCCTCAATGCGCCTTGCCGATTGTGGACCTTCCCGATCGGGCTGCAATGGTTTCCGCCGGGCCTACCCCAGCATCCACTTCCATCAATAATATCGAGCTCGGAGAGACAGATAAAGCGGCTGAGCCCATGGAAATAGAGTCCCCCGAGCAAGCTCAGGTCGAAACTTCCGAACAGGATCCGGCCCCAGGCCCTTCTAGACGCAAGGAGAAGCGCCCTAAATCACAGGATATTGAGCTGGACACTTTGCAAGTCCGGGACGAGCCTGATATTCAACCAGAGGGGGAGCTGGAAGAGGTCATCATCAATCCAACATACCCCGAGCAAAAAATTAAAATCGGGAAGGCCATGCCTCCTGAAGCTCGGGCAAGATTGATTGAGCTGTTGAAGAACAGCCTTGATGTGTTCGCGTGGACGGTTGAAGACATGAGGGGCATTAGTGAGAGCATTGCCCGCCACGACCTCAATGTCGACCCTACCTTCCGGCCCGTCCAACAGCGGCCAAGACAGTACTCGCCTGAGAAGAATGAGGCGATCAAAGCAGAGGTCGAGAAACTCCTGAAGGCAGATATCATCGAGGAGATTCAGTACCCGACCTGGCTAGCTAATGTGGTGATGGTAAAAAAGGCAAATGATAAGTGGCGAATGTGCGTGGACTTCACCAGCTTAAACAAAGCCTGCCCGAAAGACTGCTATCCATTGCCCCGCATCGATATGCTTGTCGATTCTATAGCCGGGTTCGAGATGCTCAGTTTCCTGGACGCGTACTCAGGATACCACCAGGTCAAAATGAACGAGCAGGATAAAGCGAAGACAGCCTTCCGAGCAGCTGGCGGCCTCTATTGCTACAAAATGATGCCCTTCGGGCTCAAAAATGCAGGAGCCACTTATCAGCGCATGGTCAATAAGGTGTTCGGCTCTCAAATAGGCAGAAATATGGAGGCTTACATAGATGACATGGTCATCAAAACCAAGGGCCGCGACCATACTCTTGACTTGGCCGAGACATTTGCCAACTTGCGCAAACACAACATGAAGCTGAACCCGAGTAAGTGCGCTTTCGGGGTCCGAGCAGGGAAGTTCCTGGGATTCATGGTCAACCGCCGCATAGAAGCCAACCCGAGAAGATACAAGCCCCCGCTCAACATGGAACAACCCTATCGCATCAAGCACATCCAAATGGCTAAACGGCAATCATTGCCTTAGACGCTTCATTTCTGGCCACCGAAAAGTGCCTCCCTTTCTTCAAGGTTCTCATGCAACAAGGGATTTGAGTGGAATGCAGATCGTGCCAAGGCCCTCGAGCAGCCTCAGGAGTATCTTGGCAAACCACCTCTCCTCGCCAGCCCCCATGCCCTGTGAGCCTTTATTTAGATCTAGCAGCCTACTGACCAAAGCCGTGGCTGCTTTTAGTTGGGGAGGAACTAGATATCCAAAAACCCGTACTATGTATCTAAGGCCCTCACCCCGCTGAGGGTCGTTATTTTAATGTTGAAAAATTAGCCTACTCTCTTGTCATAGCCGCCCGAAAATTAAGGGCTTATTTTTCTCGCACACATAATCATAGTATACACGATGCACCATCAAGAAAGTCCCGCACAAACCTCGATACATCGTGTATTGCTCAACCGGGTCGATCGAGCTCACCGAAGTTCCACATAGACTACTTGCCCAAAGCGAGCAATCAAAGCGCAAGCATTGGCCGACTTCTTGGTTGAAACAAGCTTCACCCAGCGAGGAGCCTCGAGATCAAGCAGCCAGCAGAGCCCGAGCAAAGCAATTGCCACAACCCCGACCAAATTTACCGCTGGGATCTTTATGTGGATGGGGCAATGAAAGCAAAGTCTGAGCTGAGTCGGCATCCTTCTCGTAGCTCCCGATGAAATCACAGCAGTTCGAAAGTTAGCTCTCCTGCTCAAATTTCCTCGCATCCAACAACGCTGCCGAGTATGAAGCAATGATTGCAGGCTCGAGCTCGCAATGCATATGGGCGTAGAGGTCGTCACACAGTACTCTGACTCACAGCCTAGTCGCGGAACCAAGTCCGGGGGAATACATGGTACATCACCCCACCCCGTTAAGCATCATGAAGTTAGTCAAGGAAAACTTGAAAAATTTCAAGTTTTGGGAAATGATCAGATTGACCGAAAGCGCATAACATGCGAGCGCACTACTTATCCAAGATAGCCGAGGATAATCTTGCTTTGCTAAATCCCTCAGAATGATCGAAAGCATATGGAAACTCCCGCCATCGATAGACCTGTAATTATGGACATCGAGCCGCCGAAGTTGGATTGATGATTATAAAGATTACATCGAGCAGGAGTTCTCGCCTCGCAGACAAGGTCAAGGCCACAACAAGCCCAAGCCAAGCTGCACTCTGTAGTCGGGGGAATCTTATACAAGCGATCTAGGGTCGACCTATGCTTGCAAGGCACTCCCCGCAGCTAACCGAGGGTGTTTTGTATGAGGTACATGAGGGGAATGTGGCGGCCACCCGCACAAGAGCTCTAGCAGAAAGGGTCCCGCGAGCGAGCAGATACTACCGATTACCCTTCGAAAGGACGCGAAAAGTATGCTCGCGAATGTGACAAATGCCGAGATACGCGACATACCAAGGCTTCCATCCACTATGCAAACCCCGCCGCGGCCCGGCCCTTCGACATGTGGGGAATCGATCCGATCGCCCATTCCGCCGGCACAATACAAATACAAATACGCCGTAGTCACCATAGATTACTTCACGAAGTGGATTGAGGCAAAGCCCTTGGCCAAAATTTCTGAGGCGAATATCATCAAGTTTGTATACCGACTGTATGGTGCGCATTCTGCCTCCTCGAGCAATCATATCCGACCATGGGACTCGCTTCTGACAAGTTCACAAGAATGTGCTCGCTCGGGCGTGAAGCATGGCAATCGTCCGTTGCTTACCCTCAAGGCAACGCCAAGCGTAAGCCGCAAACAAACAAGTTCTCGCACGCCTAAGCGGAATTTAGAAGGGCGAGCAGAAAGTGAAAGTGGGCGTAAGAATTACAATCGGCTCTGGGCGGTTAGAACCACTGCTCGGGACCAACCGGGAAACTCCGTCGCACTCACCTACGGGTCGAGGCTATGATCCCTGGTGGAAATGGCTTTGCCAAGTTACGGTATCACATTACAAATGAAAGCAAAACAATCAACTTGCCCTGCCATAGACTTAGACCTCGCGGAAGAAAGGAGGTTAGATGCACGACTGTAATGGTCAATTACAAACAGAGGGCAAAAGCTCACCATGATAAAAGAGTTCGAGGCGCAGCCTCTCTCTGTGGGGACCTAGTGCTCAGAAAATTGAAGTGACCGGTCATCGGGCAGTGGGGGAAGTCGCCCCCTAATTGGGAGGGTCCTTTCCGAGTTATCGAATAATAAGGAGAGGGCACTTACACACCTGCATCTGTAATGAAAAGATCCGAAGCGTCCTTGGCATGCATACCACCTTAAGAAGTATTATCCCTAGGTCAAGGAAACAAAAGGGCAAGACCTCAGTCCTGTTGAGGGTCATCAATCCTTTATCAATGAAAGGCAAGTCGTTATCATATTTACCGGTTCGTAATTTTCAAAGTTATCGCTGAACCGTTATTCTCGCAATTATTTATATTTGTTTGACTAGATTCTCGCCGCCGCCGAGCGCACGAGGCCATGCCCTGGCCAAAAATTATAAAATCCCTAGTATCTGTGGAACTCATCCTCTCGTGGGGGAGGCCATGCCCGGCTCACATACTAGGATGCTCGCCTGCTCCAGAGTCCATTCCTACAAGATAGCGATTAACTACCTCGGATTCCTACAGTGACCGAGCAACACTGTTAACCGTATATCTTAACACCCGGAAGATATACCAGCAACCGCCTCGAATTACCCACATCGAGCAAAGGCCTTGCCCTGCTTGTTGGTTGCCAATTGAAAGTTGGGCCTTGCCCGCCCGCTTGGCGCCTTTCTCGAAGCACACTTACTATAAGCCTTGGTCGATCTAAGCATTTTCGCCTCAGAAACTATTCTGTAACATCTCAATCTAAATAATAAGAATGCTTTGTCGCCTTGTTATTTTAATAAGTCATCCTTGGTTAAATTTATTCATGAATTTTTGCTCGATATATTTTCTGGGGAGCACCAGCACTTGTATTAACGAATGACAGAAAAAGATACGAGCGAGAAAACAAGCTTATCGAGCAAACAAACAATGAATCGAAAGCAATGCAAGAGATATCTCAAATAAATAGCGAATTCTATTACAATGATTAGAAGTTACAAAGCGTAAAACCAAAAATACCGCGCAGCCAAGCAAAACAAACCTAATCTAAAGCCGGGTCAAGCTACTGGCTCGAGGAGGTGGAGGAATCGCTCTGAGGAGGTGGAGGCATCCGCTCTGGGGAGGAAGACCTTGTGCTGAAGCCCGATATTGATCGGTATATTGAAAATTCAGGGCCTTTCGAGCAGCTTCTTGCTCAGCCTTCTGGGCCTCCTCCTCTGCTATCAACCGTGCAGCTTTCTCGCCCTCCAAGGCATCGATTAGAGAGCACACATTCTCGGCCGGGGGAGTGGGTGGATCCCAAGGTTGGCGGCCATTTTCTTGGTCGACCTTCGCCAAAGATTCCAAATTGCCGTGAGTATAGGGACCAAGTGGTGGAACCGGCGAGCCTCCTGAGTAGACGCCTGAACGCCCACTCACCATGGTCTTCATATCAATCACCCCACGGCCAGCCGAAGTCGTTTAAGGACGTGATTGACGCCATGTGCAAAATAGGGCACTATAGCATCACTCACGCCTCATCAAAAGCAGCGGTTAGTTTGAAGTCGTCCTCGAAGGCTATGGATTTCTTATAATCCTCCACAGCAGCTTGCTCGGCGTCCTTCAATCTCTGGAACAGCTCCTCCACATGCTTTCCATCTTTGACGGCTTGCATCTTCAGCGCGTCCCTCTCGACCTGCAGACGGTCCCTTTGCTCGCTTGCCGCGGCCAGATCAGCTTGAGCTTTTTCCAGGTCGGCTTGATTCTTTTTCACCTGGCCGACCAAGTCTTTCTTCGCAGCAGATAGGTCACCGTTCTGGGCGACCAACTTCGATTATGCTCAAACAGCCGCTTTTTTCTTGGCCGCCGCAGTTTGGGCCTCCAACTCGTCAGCCAGGCGAGCTACCTGCTCGACCTTCTTTGCCGTGGCCTCATTAGCCAGCCGTCACTCGCCTTGAAGTTGCCTTCTTCGTTGTACCTGTCGTAAAGATTGGTACAGGTAGAAGCGATCTGCGAACAAAGGAAAGGTAATCAGACACACGAGACAAGCAAAGGAAAGGACAAATCCAATTCAAAGGCCTTACCTCGCTCAAACAAAGTCCCACGTTCCCAACTAGGACGTGGCCTACCAGATCTCGATCCCTGCAAGATCATCATGCAGCCTCTCAATTATACCTTTTCCTACCAGCCGCCCTGCTTCCACGAAGATAAAGGTCGATGCCTCCCAATAATGGGGCATCGCCTGAATTTCTTTCACCAAGCCTGGGCAAAGACCGGTAGTGGAGGCATCTTGAATCCACCGCCTCCAGTTGTCGGCCCAACCGAGCGAAGTCTGACAGACACTACCGAGCGGGAGCAGAAAGGCAAGGCCTGACTCACTCCTGGTGACGAACCTCCCGAGTAGAAGGAGGAGGGGAAAGGCTCTTCTTTCTTTTTCCTTTCCCCTTAGCATCTTTGGCTGGGGGCACCACAGAGGTGTTGGCACCTGGTTGCCCGGCAGTATCCTCAACGACCGCTGTGGTCTCTGCTCGTGCCACCTCTTTGCGCGGAGGGATGATGACCTTGGGCACCGGTGCTTTCCTAGCCGGGCTTGCTGGCTTGCCCAAGCCCGGCGCTTAGCCGGGGACCAAAGGGCACCTTGGGAAGAGCCACAGATCATTGACTTTCAAATCACCGCCACGACTAGCTTGTAGCCTCCTCGCCTTCAAAGAAAGCCACATTCTTCATCCCCTCAAACAAGGAAAACGTAAAGAGGGTCAATAACTAAATGCTACGAGCGAGACACGCCAGATAGAAACAAAGGAGAACATCGCGAAAAATAACCATCATGATCTTCATAAGGCGGCCGGCAGTCTCCGCCCGGGCCCAAACGTTGGCACTCAACGCATTCCCACTTAAACATGTTACCGTGGCAGTCGCCCCAATAAGGATGTGGTCTCTCGGGCACGTGGATCAAAAGAGGCTCAACATCAGGAATCTCGGCCCTCATCACACCGGCCAAGCATAAGTTGCGCGGGTTACAAACCAGCTCCTTCCAATCGAGAAGAAATTGCTGGCCAACGCGCTTCTCGTTCTCCTCTATCACCCCCACGGCGGTTTTCAACGCGGCCAAACGGACGTCTCCCGAGTCAAGTCCCGCTTTTGAAGCCTTGGGATTTTCACTTCGTCGGAGGCCGTGGGCATAAATGGCCAGCCGACTCGAGACTCAATAAGCAAAACTCTCCTATCCCAGGAGTCTACCTTCCCGGGAACTTCGGAAAACAGTTTCAAAAAATTAGAATTGGCCCTCACTCCGATCCTCCCACCAGTGCTCGGGGCAAAAATAAACAGCTTCCGGAGCAAGTACATGTCCGGTTCAGATCCTAGCAGCCTGCACGCCACTGTGAAAGCGGTAATGGCTCGAACGGTGTTCAGCATCAAGTCACAGGGGACCGCTTTAGACTCGAGCAAAAAATCAACCAAGAAAGGCTCCAGTGGGAGACGTAACCCGACTCGGAAAAAATCTGCGAAGAATATAACTTCATTCCCTTGCTCACTGAAAGCTTCACATTCGCGGCACGCCCATCTTGTTCGCCCTGAATGAGTGAATCAACCCCAAGGGACGTGAGCCATGCGGTCACCTTGTCCGCCGTGTCCAACGTAGCCCAGCAAGCCAGATAGCGGCTTTCATCAGCATTAATGTACCAGTCGGCTCCTCCTCCTCTTCTTCTTCTTCGATTCTCTCCTCAACGGGAACCACTACTGGAAGTCCCCCTACCCTGGTCAGGAAGCGGGCAATAGGGATCCTATCTTGGCTATCCATCCCTTCGGAGGCCACCTCTACCCGAGTGCGCCGCCTTCTTCAAACGGCAAGGGTAGGTTATCCGCCTCATCGGCCTCGAGGCCCTCCGGCCAAATCTATTTGCTCAATTCTTGCTCGCCCTACCGAGTCTCCCAGTGGTCTTTGGTCGAGGCCTTGCCCGACAACCGGCCTCCTGGCCACGCCTCTTCACTGTGAGTCCTCCCCCGGTGGAGTCAACTATATCAACCACGTGGTCCACTACCCGCCTTGGCTGGGCCGGCCACGACCCGACTCCTCCTCGCGCCACGCTAATAGAGGAGACTTCTCACCGCCAAAGTCGCTCCTTCCGCCGTAGTGAAGGTCTCACGATCGTTATCGGACACGCCCGACATCTACACGTAGATCGAGGAAAATAACTATCGAGCTCGTCCAGGGCAACTATTAGCGTAAGAAAAGAAAATCCTAAATCTAGGTCAACCCAAAGGGGCCACGCCCGCCTAGCGAGCAGGGTTGTGGTTTCTATTCCTCGATCTCTATCTAAGGGTAGTCTTATCCCCTAAAACCCTAACAGGGACGCATAGAGATGAAGAGAAACTCATCCATAAACCCAGGAAAACTGAAAGTAACAACGAAAGAGAGGCTGAGGACTTACTGTGATATCTGTGATGATACGCCTTTGCTGAACAATTCTGGGAAAAATCAACCGTAGCTTCGCTTTTAACCAAGGAATGAATGGACACCGAAAGCGGCAGGATGATTTCGCCAACCTTACAATGGAGAAACCCGGTAGCAATGGAGGCAACAACGTCAAGCTCTCCTGAATTTTCTCTCTCTAGGAAATTCTCGAAGACGGTAAAGAAGAAAAGGGGAGGAGGGGTTACCCTTTTATAGGTGAGATCATCGAGCTTTGGGGGGAAAAAGGAGGCCGAAACGGCGTCTGGATGGGCGGCCCATCATCACCAAGGTCACGTCGCATTAAATGCGCCGCTTCGTGGTCCGCGCCCTGTCCTGTCGCCCCAACTTCTGACGGCTCACGCGCCCTTACCGACCACGCGCCTGACACGCCTCTATCAAGAAGCTTCCCCATTACGCTTCAAGTTCTCCCCGATGAACTTGTTGACTTCTTGGAAATTCATAAGTGTTGAAGCATGTGCGAACATCAAATTTGAATGCTCCCCTCTCCGAGCATGAATGCTCGCCAGACAGGAAGCTAGGGGCCACTGATATACCCGGCCCAAATCGGGTCACGAGCGAGGCACGAGTTAGCATCACGTGCCAGACACGAGCATAATACCGCTGGGGCCCATAGCCCAGCGAGCAAGACGAGACAGCCCAGCGAGCGCCGAGCAGCACAACCCTCACTTAAACCTAGGCGGACAAAGGGCTTGCCTGTCCGACCAGGGACCATGATCGGGACTCATGCATGCTTCGCAAAGGAATCATACTTACTCGCCTGGCGCATCGGCTGGCTTTGTCCGAGGCCGATCTTCGACCGACAAGTTCGAGATCGATACAAATAATAATCGGCGAGCCTTGCTCGCTCGAGCACACACCAAGCTGGGGACGCTAATAGCTTGCTTTCTAAGGCAAGTCAAAGGTTTCCATGTTTGGGCAGAATCCTTACCTTATCAACTCCCATAATTACGCGGTCAACCGCCTGTTTCGCCTAGAATCAAGGGATTTCCTCCTTGATTATCTCGGCAGCTATGGAAACTGAATCCTAGACGGATTCAATCACCTTGAGGGCCTTAAATACCCCTCCATAGCCATTAACAAGGTACACACACTTTCTTGAGCCTCGTTACTCTGTCAATTTACTTCTTGACAATCACTCGATACTTACTCTCACGCCGGAGGGGTTTCGCGAGGCCTTGCCTTGCACTTCTTCTCAGGTGTTCTTGTGATCTTAACAGGCTCAAGGAGGACGATTACAAGCCCAGATATCCTACCCATCTCAAGGACGGCCCAAGCTGTGCATCTTGCCACATCACTGCCAAAAGTGACTTTCCAAATTTAGAAACATTTCTAATTTATATATAAGCCACTTTTTGCATTGAAAATTAAAAATAGAAAATGTCATTATTATGGTTGATTGGATAAATGATTCCAAAATCTCTTCACATTCTTATTTATTATATTAAGAAAAAATATGCATAGTACAAACATGAGAGGTAACAAAACCAAGTTTTTTTTTGTCAATTTCTTTACATCAATATCCAAGCTAGGAAAAATAAAGATGAAATAAAACAACGATTTTGAAACTAAATCATATACACACTTTGAAGTAAAACTAATTCAGAGACAATCAATTAATAATAATACCAAGATCTGACAATTTTTTCTCTATTTCATCATAACCAAAGTTATTATTGTAAAAAATATATATAAATCGAGATGGGACCAATTTTTTGAGACAGTTAGCTACATGTAAAAAAAATAGAAACCCGATAATTTCTTATTTTTAGTTACTTATGCATGTTAAAAAATTCAAATATAAAAAAAGTACTGATGATAAAATTAATCAACATTCAGATCGAATTTGTTTATTAGTTGAACTTAATCACGGATTAAATTAATAAGCGAGTTTTGAAGTTAAACAGAGTTTTTGAAATATTTTTGGAAATATGAACATACCAACAAGTTTTCAGTAAGTCGGTGGTCATAACTTCCGTTGCCGGACTTTTTTTAGGTGGTAACCTTGGGGTTGGCTATCGTTGCAAAAAATATGTCAAAAAAATTGCAATGTGTGGTGAAACTAGGGTAAAAGTGTTTTCTTTTCATTAATATACATAAAATAAAACAACGTGGTTTTATGAGTGTTTACCGGGTCGCGGCCCAAAAGTTATCTATAGCACGGTTTAAACCAAATTTTCCAACGTCTATCCATCGATCGTTTGAATTTTTATTTCATTTTCCTTGACTCATCTCCTACATTTTATTTTCGTTGGTTATATACTATTTTAATTATTTTTTCTTTATGTCTGATTTTTAAATTGAACCATAATACTTGAATTATTTTGTAAAATTACCAATTTTGAAAAGTGTAGTTTTTAAGGTTTTATGACAAAACATGTTAGTATATCACAAACAATTTGCTTTTTGTCGAATATTATATGCGATATCAATTTTTAAAAAATTAATGTAACTTTTATTTATATATATTTATTTGTATATATTTTAATATCATTTTTTAATACGGGAAACACATCAGTGAATTTAAATTTTGTTGAGACTCTAGAGTAGAGAATGATAGAAAGTGAACCTCAATTCCATTGTTTAGAATTGAAATTGTGGGCGTCAATGTAAATTTTATTATTTATATATCCAGAAAAAATATTAGAATTGGAATTAAACTGAAATTCTTACTATTTTTATTCTACAAATTGATTTTTTTTTATCTAAAGGTAAAACATTTTTAAACCTAAAGACTCTTGATTTTCATTAATTTTTTATTTCTATTAATTTGTTAATACGTTTAGATTTTTTATTGAACTCTACATGAGAGTCAAACAAAATAATCTTAATTTTAATGTTACAAAATTATGATATTCAATTCTACACATCGAACTCATAATCTTTATGTTGTTATCATTTGTGTATTTTATTAGCACTAAAATTTTAACTATTGTATTGATATGAATATAGGCTTCGTGCATCGCATAAGTGTTTTGATTATAATTTTCTATGATTAGCTTCAATTTTTACTGTACAAATTAAGATGTTTTGGTCAAGGACATGTCACTTTGATCCTAGAATTTCTTTCAAATTCTAGATAAATTTTTTTTGTTGATTATATTTTACGCAATGTCTATGAATAAAAATCACGGTAAGTCATTGTCTAATATAAGACTCCATTTGAAAACATATTTTTTGTTATCATCGGTTGTATGTAGCTTTGTCTAGAGTTATTATGTGATATTTATAGTTGTAATAGTTGTACATTTTGAACGAAAATTATTGTATATAAAAAGTATTCCAAGATTTATATTTTTTTTTCAAATTTATAGGATTTTCTATATTTAATTTCACTCTTTATTATTTTTTTATTTTGTTCATATTAAAAAAAATTAATTACATATTATTCAACTTTAATTTAGTATATAATTTTATACACATGTACAATCCGTGCAACTCATGGTGCGTTACTAGTTGATAAATACAAGACAGGTTTTTAACTCTTTTTTGAAATTTAAACATCTGAAGTAATACTTGCTTTAAGCGCAAGTGTTCAATAATAAGTGTTTTAAAAAATTGTGTTCAATAATACTCTTTTGTTCCTAAATCATTATCTTGGTAATTTTTTTTATAAGTCAAACAAACTGTTTTTCAAAAAAAATAAAAGTGACATATGCTTCTTTTTTTTTCCAAAATCCTAAAAAAACACATAATTTGTATTTTTTTAAAAATGACGTCAAAACAATTTGTTTGCCTAAAAAAAATCAAACATGACCCAAAAAAAAACTGAGGGGTAAGGACAAGTTCAATAATATGGGTCAAAACCAAATTTTGATACTTATATGAGGCTACTAGGTTTTTTAATGGTAAAAGTGAAGGATATCAAAATTAGGTTTGATATTGATACCCTCATCCAGTACCAAACCTAATTTTAACTTCGTTTTGACTATATATATGTCATAGTATGAGTTGGTAAATTACAGTTAATTAGTATTTTATTTATATTTTTATATCATGATATGTGTTGAATTTAATTTTTTAAAAATATTATTATAACAAATTTTGATATCTATGGTTGGATCAGACAAATACCACCATTTGACTTTTTATAATAAGTGCTAAATATGTCATTGTTCATTGTCATTAGATATATATTCCTTTCGTTCATAAATAATTATCATGTTTTAAATTTTAATATATAGTACTATTGTGTAATATATATAGCAAAAACTTAGGTAAGACGGTCTTACATCTATTTTATCTTACCGACTTATAGTGTGTTGGTGAGTTGAGTTGTGAGAAAGCGAAGTTTCGTCTTATTAATTAAGATCTGAAAGACAGTCTTATACAAGACTTACAAAATATAAATTACTTAATTCAAATACACATTGACATCAATCAAGGTAGCAGAATCATTAAGATCACAAGGTTCCCTTCTGCGTTCTCAACGTAAAAACGTGTTAAAGTACAAAAATATTTCAGTAATATGGAAACTTGAAGAATTTGCCAAGACAAATTTTTATTGAATGTCACCCACCGTACAAGTAATTTGTACGATAGACTTTCACACGGTTGTTCAAAGTTCAAACCACCAAAAACTTCTTCTCCTTCAAGCTCTCAACGGTTTCCTTGATGCTTTCCTCGAGGGGAATGTAGTCGATGCCCAAGCTTTTTGCTTTTTCCCTCGAGTACTGGTACGTAGGAAAGAAAGGCTTGTCATCTGCACACCTGCAACAACGATTCAACGAAAAAAGGAAAAACGTAAACATATGATACGTTTAGGGTAGTATAAGATCATTAACTTGAGTCAAATTTCAGATATACAAAATACATGACGCCACAGATGCAGGAAAAGAAAGAAGTTCACTATTACTCTTGCTGGATTCTATTTATAAGAGTGAATTATGGAAAACTCGGAGAGACAACATGAATAAAGAACTAAGCAGATGGCAGAAAAGAATGATGCAAGGGAATGGAAGATTCAAATTGCTGTAAGCAAATATCAACAGTGAAATAACCATCACTAGGAAAATGAGACTGAAGTAAATTGCATACAAAAAGAGTATAAGCAATCAGCATACAATTTCAATAACCACTTACAACATTCGCAAATACGCCAATACGTCTAATTTCCCAGGGAGCATAATTCCGTATTCCAGCTTCAGAGGATCATAAAGGCAAGACATTAGCAGAACTAGGGCTTAAATATCATTAACAAATCCATTCGGCTCCAATTTCAAATGAAAACTTGGATGAACCATATTTTAGAGCCAAACTGACGCATGCAAGATTCAAGGAACTTGGACGATCTTGGGAAATTCAAAGTGAATTATGTTGTAATAATACTACCTCTGACTCATTTGGAGGGTCTCTTTCCTACATAAAGGATGTCCCACTTAGAGTCCATTTTAAGCATACAACAATCAACTTATACCAACTTATACTCCCATTTATCAAAAATACAAGTTAATGTCTAAATAATGGAGATTTATCATCAAGATTAGGACCGGCAATTTTAACCCATTACCCAAGAACCCACCCGACCCAACCCACTATTTACCTAACCCATTAATATTTACAGGTTACAACGGGTTAATTTAATTACCCATCTGGTGGGTTCTTGAGACAGGTGAATTTGAGAAATCTTGGTGGGTTTTTAGGATTTTGAGGAAATATTGTAAAGGGTATTGTCATGGCTGTTTCTAGAATCGTTTGTTTATGTGGATGTAGAAGAAGACTCCAATAGTAAGACATAAACATAGTACTGCCAAGGTTGATATTGTTGATTAGGTGAATGTACTCATAGCAGTAAACTATAAGCTTCGTGTGTGGCACTTTGTTCAAAGTCTCTGCAGACACTTTGCCTCGAGGCTCAAGCCCATGTAAATAACAAGTTTTTCCTAGTCGACGATAAGTAATTAACACCAGAAACCAAGCCACATTGTTCAATAGTTAAACCAAGCCTCATACTTTGTTAATTTAATGCTAAAAAGTGACACTTTTAATGTTATAAAGTAACACTTAAATGGCAAACGTAATGATTTTCATTTATAAAAAATTGAGACACTTTTTAAAGTGAAAGTAACACATTTAAGACAAAAAATGACACATTTAAGCCCAAAAAGTAATGCATTTTTAGGGAAAAAATTATAATTTTCATTAAAAATGCAAAGTGACATTTCTAAGGTCAAAAGTGACATATTTTATACTACAAAGTGACACTGTTAATAGTAAAAAGTGACACTCTGCATATATAAACATAAGGGGTGGCACTGTAATTTTCAAAAACTAAGGGGTTGCATTGAGATTTCTGAATTTTGTCTCATTTAACCTGGATAGATCCGTCTTACGGATAAGGATCCGTAAGACCGTCTTACAAGAGACCACCTCTTGTATTTTGATAAATCTTTACATTTTGACAATGTAATATTTTTTAAACAAAATTGTCATTGTATTTTTAAAGAGAGATACAATTTTGCTGTTATCTCTAACTGTCATCTAATTTTTAAAGACATTAATTTTAGTTGTTTCCGATTTTAAATGATAGTTGATGATAAAAGTAGATGGCTTTTTGTTCTCAAAGCATAAGTGGGTACTTTTTTTATCTTTTTTTTTTCTTTTAGGGGTTAACAAAAATATTTTATAAATAACATTATAAATAATTAATAAAATATCTATTATATAAAACAGATCAGACGGTTTCAAAAGCTATTTACCGGTCAGGATTTGTTTTTACCAAACACAATCACCGGCCATGATTAAATCTCATCTAAACTATTTTTATATCAACCTAATCTAACCGTTTCCTATTTACGTTTTTCTTCCTAAATCTCATATAAACTATTTTTATCTCAACCTAATCTAACCGTTTTTTATTCACGTTTTCTATTTATGCCTTCATGTAAAAATTTAAAATGGACTAATAAATCTATTTGATGAAATAGTTATATTCTAGCTTTATATAATAGATATATATATACACACACACACACACAATATTGACATGTTTACTATTCAATTTTGACATGTTTTATTTTGAATAGTTCATTTTAAAAAATTAAAACATAAAAATATTATTTTATTATCAATGGGCTATTAAAATTATTATTTTCTTAAAAAAATTTAACTTTCAAACGGATATCATTTACTCTAAACGGATTAAGTATATTTCTTTGTGCATATTGAGAACCTCATTTTTATTGTTTGCCTCCAACTCCAAAAGAAAAAGTCTTGACATGCTTGACTACACTACACTTACGTTGGTCAAAAGATTATTAAAGGAATCAAAGAAAAGTACGTATATGGAAGTAAATGTTGATTTAAAAATATCATTTTAAATTCATTTTAAGATGTTTGATTTAAAAATTTTATTTTAAATATATATATACACACACACACACACACAAAATATTTAAATATTTCTCTTTCCATTTCGAGCAAAGAGTTTATTATTCAATTTTGACATGTTTTACTTAAATAGTTCATTTTAAAAAATTAAAGCATAAAAATATTATTTTATTACCAATGGACTATTAAAATTGTTATTTTTTTTAAAAAAATTAACTTTCAAACAGAAACCATTTTTATGTGCATATTGAGAACCTCATTTTTATTGTTTGCCTCCAACTCCAAAAGAAACGGTCTTGACCTGTTTGACAATAGTCACAATACTACGCTTAGGTTGGTCAAAAGATTATTAAAGGAACCAAGGAAAAGTAGGTCTATGGAAGTAAATGTTGATTTAAAAATGTCATATTAAATTCATTTTAAGATGTTTGATTTTAAAAAAAATTATTTAAAAAATTAAGGTATAAAAGTGTCATTTTATTATTGATGAGCCACTAAAAGTATCATTTTCTTAAAAAAAAAATTGACTTTCAAACCCAAACGGGGACTTTTTACTCGAAACGGAAGTATATGTGAATACTCTTAATGCTTGAAAGTGGCCATTGAGATAAATGATAGATAGCAAAAAAAAATTGATAATTTATAAATAAAAAAAGAAAGGAAAAAACTCATCTTAAAACATGAAGCTTTATATAAATATAAAAATAAAAAAGAGAGAAGCATGAATTAAACGGGTTGAAATGGGTAATGGGTCAGAACGGGTCGATCCGTAATTTTCCATCAAAAAAACTTATATTTATATAGCAAAAAAATAACTTGTCAAAATGGATAACGGGTTCGACACACTTTAACCCGACCTAAATCGACCCGTTAATTTATTTTGCCAAAAAATGTAATGGCTCGGGTTAAGTCGGATAATTTTCATATTGCGTTAGGTGAGTTAGCAGGTTTTGGATTGTAATTACCAGACCTAATTTAATAGGAAGACGTTACCCATTTTGGACATAGCCAAATTTGTCTCAGTGGCATCAAAAGATATTTTGTATTCTGGCTCATATGTAAAAGGAAATATGCATTTATTAATTTATTTTTATCATGCTCGGTTCATACATTGACCACGCTCATATTGACACCGTTATTTATTGATAAATTCTCAAACGGCGCCGTGCCGTCGACACAGGCATGAGTACTAGCTAGTCTATATTAATATATTATAAAACAACTGGGTAATTGAGTAGAGCTATTCAGAGGTTGAGATTAAATTATCTTAAAACATTTAACGGTTGAGATTCACCCTCACATTCACATGTGTGAGTAGTTATCCATTTTAACTCCTTATTTTTTCTCTCCCTATTACAAGTCACTTCTACAATTAATATTATGAACAGTCACTATTTTTTCTTCTCCATATATTTTATCTTCATATTAGTATATTATAAAGTCACACCCTACGATTAATCTTCTAAACATTCACCCTTATAAAACATCAATCCCTCAACTATCACTGGAAGCAATGTACCTTTTAACTGTAACATTTTTTTTAAATCACACCTTCTATTTAGGCACTGCCATTTTAATTAACGAAATCAGATATACTGGCACCGTGCTAAAGGCACATGTATGAAGATGATCTATCTATATTAATTTTAGTCAAGCGGTAAGTTTTGAATATTTGTATTTTAATTTTTTTAAATTGTTATCGTAATTAACTTAATCAATTTAATTATTTTTTCGGCCCGCAATTTCGTATACAAATAAAAAAATCATAAGTTTTGTAATTTGAAATATTTGTTTTTTTCTTTTTAACTGTTATCGTAATTAAATTAATCAATTTAATTTTTGTCCGACCCATTTTTTTTGTTCGGCCCGCAATTTCGTATACAAATTATTAATTAATCCCTCCGTTTCGGACAAAGAGGCCCCGAAAGTCAAATTTTTTTAAGAAAATAATACTTTTAGTAGTTCATTAATAATAAAATGACATTTACGGTTTTACAAATATTTAGTTGTAGTTTCTTAATTGACTGCTATCGTAATCAACTGAAACCCAATTTAATTTATGTCTGACTTCGATTTATTTTTTTTATATAAAAAATTGTTCATAAGTTTTGTAATTAAATATTTGTATTTTAATTTTTTTTCTTTTAGTTGTTCATTAATGATTCTTTTTAATTTAATTTTCGTTCGCATGTTAGATTTTGTATGATAATATGTGAGAGGATTCGAGTTTTGTAGATGAAGCAGAAATTTTGGTTAACTGAATGTGTTTGAATTTTCTTTGTCTGATGTGTAGGTGGAAATAATTGACAAAGTTATTACATCTCATGTTTCCAAACTAACCATTGTTATTAAGCAAGAACCCCCAGAAGAAGAAAACTGAGTTTTCGTTATTGACAAAACAATAAAATTTTATTTTCCTATTTTAACAGTAGTTACAATTAAAATATTTATTTATTGGTTTTCTTATGAAATAAATATCGAAGTAAAATGTTTTATTTTGTTAGATATTTGAGTTTTATTCGTTTTTCGTTGTGTAGTGTACATATATCCAATCCCTACAAATTATAAGTAAGTATTAATTCATTTCCACATCATCTGCTTCAATTATTGATAAATTTCCAAACTGGTGTCGTGCCATCGGCACGAACAAGAGTACTAGTCTATATTATAAAACAGCTAGGTAATTGACTAGAGCTATTCTGAGGTTGAGATTAAATTATCTTTAAAAAATTAACGGTTGAGATTCACCCTCACATTCACATGTATGAGTAGTTATCCATTTTAACTCCCTATTTTATTTTCTCTATTACAAGCCACCCTTACAATTAATATTATGAGCAGTCACCCATTTTTTTCTCCTTATATTTTATCTTCACATTACAAAGTTACACCATGCGATTAATATTCTGAATAGTCACCCCTTACAAAACATCAATCATTCAACTATCAGTTGAAGCAATATAACTGTAACATTTTTTTAAATAGCACTTTCTATTTTGGCACTGTCATTTAATTGACAAAATCAGATATACTGACACCGTATTAGAGGCACGAGAATGAAGAACTAGTAAACATACAATTAAGAAGGGAATATATATTGCTTGAACCAAACAAATAAGAGAAAAAACTATTATAATACAACAAGCTCAGTCCCACATTGAAGATATAATATATATATATATATATATATATATATATATATATATATATATATATATATATAAATTATGACACAAATTATCTTAATTTTTTAATAAAAATATAGTCATTTTTATAAATTATTAAAATTGTTTAATAATTTTTAAGACATAAATTATTAAATAAAAAATTAAAGATATACATTATTAAAAAATTGTTCTTTACAAAAAGGATTATTCATGAAAAAATATTTTGTTGAACACATCACAATTTTCATGTTGGTTATTATAGGTTGACTTAAATAATTTATTTTTTTCTCGTAATCTTATCTTCATAATTCCAAGTATAACAAAATTTCAAAAACTTTAGTACACAAATAAGTTAAAATTTTCTAATCAGTTCTCTTTACATATTAAATTACATTTAAATAATGAGTGTTAACAACTAGATTTCATTAATTAACGTTTTTCAGAATTGGTTAATTGATTAGATTCTTTTAAAACTTATTATTATTATTATTATTATTATTATTATTATTATTATTATTATTATTATTATTATTATTATTATTATTATTATTATTATTATTATTATTATTATTATTATTATATATTTGTATATATTTATTACTTTAAATATTTTTCTCTTATTTTTTATTTAGGAAATATATCTTTCCTTTTTATTTTTTATATTTCATTCATTCTTTTCTCTTTTTTTCATAGATTATCCTTTTTAATATTTAAAAAAACCTTATGATTTAAGAATTTTTTTTTACTTTTTAGCATCAACTATCATTAAGGGTCTTTTAACATTTAAAAAACATCAGGGGAGGTAACTGAAATTAATTCCGTTAGAAATTGGATGACAGTTAGGAATAATGACAAAATTGCATCCCCTTTAAAAGTACAATAGCAATTTTTCTCAAAAAATAGTATAATGACAAATTGAAACGATTGGTCAAATTGTAGTGGCATAATTATCAATTTTTTGTAAATATAAGAGACAAATTTTGAACTCTTTTCTTTTTAATTTGAATATTTGAAGTAGTACTTGTTTTAAGATTAGTGTGTTCAATATAATGTGTTTTAACTTTTAAAGGTATATGTTCAATGGTAAAAATTTGACATAATTTTTTTATATTTTTAAGACTCATAAAAACGAAATTTATAATACTTTTTTTTGAATATATTACGAATTACATGCTTTATAATTCTGAAAAAATACACGTACAATTTTCATTTGAAAAAAATAACCAGCTCGAGACAAAATAAGTAAACATAACAATTACTTAGGAACGGGGGAGTTGTAACTTTTAAATCCGCTTATGCTCATTCTCATTAGATATACTTCCTCAATTCTTAAATAATTGTTCTGTTATGATTTTCAATATCAAATTGATTGCTTTCAAATGAAAATAAGACGTACTACCAACTTCGTCCCAAAATAAATTTCATTTTAACAAAGTTTTTTTGTCCCAAAATAATTGTTGTTATATGATTTCAAAAAACATTTGTCCATTTTGCTAAACTATTATGAAATTTAATGCTGATAAAGAGGGTAGTTGAGAGTAACTATATTAAATGATTTTAATATGAGTAGATCGGTCTTTTATAATTTTTATTAATATGTGTACAAATTGTTAAAACAACATTTATTTTGAGACAAAGGTAGTTATATTTTTTAAAAATTATAAAACACGTAATGCTTTTTGTGTACTAAGAAGTACTAAAAATTATGTAGTTTTTTATTTTGAAAAAATAATTAAATACAGCCGATCGTCGGAGTTTCTGGGAGTGCCGAAGGTAGCGGTGGACGTAAATCGTCGGAGTTTCCGTCCGACGACCATGTTGTCATCGATGGTGGATATCTGGCTATATTATATGTAAAATAAACACCGTAAGTCGGCGGGAGAGCCCCGCCAAAACCCTCCGGTATGTTTATCGACACGAGTATGAAAAGAGGCGCGTAGCTCCCAAGTGCGTGTGTGATTCTAAATCAGAAAAAAAGAGATTCCCCCACTCTATGAACTAGAAGGGGTTATTTATACCTGAGGGAATGAATTTAGCTCATTGCGCATGGGCCCGGCCCAATCCTTTGGACATCATGCAAAATACAGTGGGTCATTAAACGAGACCCAAAC
This sequence comes from Codonopsis lanceolata, assembly GCA_013146195.2. Lineage (NCBI taxonomy): Eukaryota > Viridiplantae > Streptophyta > Magnoliopsida > Asterales > Campanulaceae > Codonopsis > Codonopsis lanceolata. Next base: position 10,576,192 of record CM028382.1, read on the forward strand.
ACTATTGTGACGGATTCAAAATATGCACATCAGTAGCCCCTTACTCATTATTCTTCGAAATTCATCTCGAGAGTAAGGAGTACTATTCGCTCGTAATCTTCTTTAATTTCTCGGGATGGCCAAGGCTTAATCACTTTCATCTTGGCAGACAAGATAACAGAAGTGTTGGGATGAGTCACAGATTTAGTCGCTTTTGACCGCCATTGTATATTTTAATTAGCCATTACGCCTTAGAACTTGATTGTATAAGTCTTTCTATTGTAAGCAGAACGCTACTTGGGCCAAGGTCAAGTCCTACTACTTGATCGACTTCGCGAGCGGGACTACCCTTAAAAGCTAGCGAACATAACGCCATTTGGGCCAAGGTCAAGTTCCAGTACTTGACTTTGCAAGCAGGACTACCTTTGATAAGCTAGTGAGCAGAACACCACTTGGGCCAAGGTCAAGTCCCAGTACTCGACTATGCGAGCAGGACTACCTTTGATAAGCTAGCGAGCAAAACGCCACTTGGGCCAAGGTCAAGTCCCAGTACTCGACTTTGCGAGCAGGACTACTTTTGAAAAGTTAGGGAGCAGAACGCTACTCAACCACGAGTAAACTCGAGCGGGAGCCTCTTGGCGGCGAGATATATCATGCTCGTAAGAAAGGTGAATACTTGGTCTTAGGTATATATGCACATCAACACCTAAAATTTATATTTAAAAAAACATTTAATTTGGTTTTATTAAGTCAAAGAGGAAAATGATATATGTTGGGTTGATCTCAAGGGAGGATCATATATTCCTATTAAAGATATTAATGGCTAAGATACACTGAATCCCCACTGTAATGATGGTTTGCTAAACAGTTAAGATTTGTGAAATAGTTATATTTCAAAAGGGTAATGATATGTGTACCTAATAAGTACCTAAAATCTTACACCTAAATCAATTTGTAACTAACCTTGGTTAAATTATAATACTAAAACAATAATTAAAAAGAAATTGAGTTAGTAATTAAGAAACCGGCCAAACAACATGATTTTTTCCTCATTGCACTTCCATTACTTACCGAGAGAGAGAGAGAGAGATCTAGAGAGATAGAGCCACCTCAAGTTGAAGCCATTGATAACTCGAGTAGAAGCTTCCCTCCTGTGGATGATGAGCAAGATAAAGTCATCAATGACTCGTAACTTTCTCAAATTTCGATTTTAATTCCTTGATTGAAATTGAATTTCCTCCAATTTCTGTTTTAAGACTTGAACTTCGATCGTGATGATAGTTCATTCCTAGCTAGCTTAATTGAGATTTAAATCTCAACATGTTCTTTTTGTTTATTGATTTTGATTTTGTGGATAATTCTAGTTGTTCGTGCTGTTACAACTGCACGGAGAGCTCATGGTTGTGGGTTAGTCGGTTGCCCGTGTCGGTGAAGAAGCAGAACAACGACTCATGGACGACAATCGCAAGCGGCCTAGCTTCCCAGCTTTTACTAGCTAGTTTACGTTTTCTTTTTGTTTTAATTGTTTTTTTAGGATTATATAATTTAACTCATGTTAGTTAAAAATTGAGTTAGGAATTAAGTAAAAAATAGTACCCATCAATACCACATCATCTTACACATCATTAGGTGTAAGATTTTAGGTACTTATTAAGTACCCGTATCATTACATACCCATTTCAAAATGTAAAGCAAAATACGAGATTGCAAAGTGATTATCTTGTTTTGTGTAAGAGCAAGTCAGAAAGTAATTAAAGAGTTAAGGGATAGAGGCACTTGACACAAAGATATAAAGTGGTTCGGATATCCTATCCTACATCCACCGGCCCTCACAACCTTCTTGGCTTATGAGGCAATAATCCACTATACATTTTAATAAAGACATAAATTAATTGAGATCTTTGGCCACCCAACTAGGTTCTTACAACTTAACAAAGAGTCACACAGAAGTAAACAAAAAGCTTATTTAAAGTGACTCTAGAGTAGTCAAGTGGAAACAACAATAAATGTATTCGAGTGCTTTATTTTGTAGTCTGCTTGGATGCGAGCAGTCTTCTTCTTTCTTCATGGTGATCAGCTTTTTATAAAGGCAACCCTTGGATCAAACTAGCTATTGTGGATTTGTGCGAGAGTTGAATTTGCAACTTGCGATATGATTTCCACATGTCTGATTTACTTGTTTGATTTGACTTATCTGAATGTGCTGATGACTTATAATTTATCATAGGTAGTTTTTGAAATATTTAATTTTATTTATGATAAGATAAATTATAAGTTATGTACAAGTCACTTAAAACACATATGAGGTTAGTAAACACTAGTCTAATGTTTATTTCTACTTTTCAAAAATACGTAAGTCCTCTTCTTTATTGAAATTTTATATATTCAAAGATTACCCTTCTTAATAATAGGAATAATAATAATATTAATAAATAAAAATATATGAATAATAATAATAGTAATAAGAAGAAGAAGAATAATCAAAATAAAAAATAAAAAATATAATAATCATAATAATAATAATAATAATAAAAGTAATATTAATGTTAATAAAATAATAATAATAAAGGTAATATTAGTAATAATAAAATCAATAACAATAATAAGTAATAATAATATAAATAAAAGTAACATTAATATTAATATTAATATAATACATAATAATATTAAAAAGTAATAATAACAATAATAAAACTAATATTAATTTTAATAAAATAATAATAATAAATGCAATAATAATGATAATAGTAATAATAAAATTACTATTAATATTAATAAACTAAAAAATAATAGTAAAAGAAATAATAATGATAATAATTATAATAATAATTATTATTATTAATAAGAATATAAGTAATAATAATAATAATAATTGTCAAATTTTGTGATGAATTTATTTTAGTCTTTATATTTGAATTCAATACTTTTTCAACTTAAAAATCAAACACACACACTAACTAATGAAAACTAATCAGCACTTTCAAAAGTTAAATTAAACAACACCAGTTATTAGTCATCGGTCGTAAGTTATAAGCAATAAGTCATCAATTATAAGTAATAAATTATCGATACATATCAATAAGCTAAATCAACCGTGCAATATCCAAACCAAAGTAATTCTAGTGGTCTTAAATGCTGTTAGGCCTAAAATTGGATTGCAAACAAAAAATAAATGTTGGCAATGCTTTACTAGCCTATGAAACAACAGATGGTACTGAGTTGTCTCCATGTTCCCCATTCCATCCCTTGTGCCAGCTCAACATGGAGTTGAATGGGTACCCGAACCCGACCCATTAGGGAGTCTTAAGTGAATGGGTACCCGACCCTTCAATCTAAATAGGAGTAGTATTTATATTACCAGATAGATAAATTATAAATAAATAAAAAAAACTATTTGATCTTCATGGAGTAGCACAAACATTGACATGCATGTGTAGCTGTCCTTACACATGTCCATATAAAATATATCGATAAATATTTTCAGAAAAATATTAAAAATAATTAATCAAAATTTTTAATGACATTTGTAAATACAAGTACTACTATAAAGTATGCATTTAGTGTTCATTAAATATGATCGATCGACAAATTCAGAAATAAAAAATATCTATTATATAAAAGAGATCAGACGGTTGGAAAAGCTAATTACCGGCCATGATTAATTTTTACCAAACACAATCATTGACCATGATTTAATTTCACGGATCTATAACCGTTTATATCTATAACCGTTTGTATTTATAACGGTTTTACAGTTATTATTTTACTATTTTACAGTTTTAGAGTTATTGTTTTATGGTTTTACAGTTTTACCGTTATTGTTTTATTATTTTTTTATAGTTATTGTTATCGTAATTAACTTAATCAATTTAATTTTTTGGCCCGCAATTTCGTATACAAATTTCAAAAAATCGTAAATTTTGTAATTTGATATTTTTTTCTTTTTAACTGTTATCGTAATTAACTTAATCAATTTAATTTTTGTCCGGCGTTTTTTTTGTTCGGCCCACAATTTCGTATATAAATTATTAATTAATCCCTCCGTTACGAGCAAAGAGACCCTGTTTGAAAGTCAATTTTTGTAAGAAAATAATACATTTAGTAGTTTATTAATAATAAAATGACATTTACGGTTTTACAAATATTTAGTTGTAGTTTCTTAATTGATTGCTATCGTAATCAAGTGAATCTCAATTTAATTTATGTCTAAGTTTGGAATATTTGTATTTTAATTTTTTTCTTTTTTTTGTATTTTAATTTTTTTTTATTTTTTAAATTGTTATCAATTAAATTTTTTTTCCGACCCGCAATTTTGTATACAAATAAAAAAATCGTAATGTAATTTGAAATATTTGTTTTTTTTTCTTTTTAACTGTTATCGTAATTAACTTAATCCAGTAGCCGCCTTGCAGATAAAATTTTCTTTTCGTATTTTTATAGTAGTTACAATTAAAATATTTATTTCTTGGTTTTTTTATGAAATAAATATCAAAGTAAAATGTTTTATTTTGTTACGTATTTGAGTTTTCTCCCCTTTTAATTGTGTAGTGTACATATATCCAACCCCTACAAAATATAAGTAAATATTAATTCATTTCTACATTATCTGCTTTATTTATTGATAAATCTTCAAACTGGCGCCGTGCCATTGGCACGGGCAAGAGTACTAGTATATATAATGAAAGATTCTATCAATTAATTGATTAGATATATCTAACCGCATCTTTAGACGTATTATCTTAATTATCAACCCACTTTTTCACACTTTTTACCAGCGTGTATTTAATGTTTTCCGATCTGTAAACACTCTTAGCTCTGAATATTTATTGCAAAGACACATTTTTTCCTTTACATATATTTTGTCATTACGCAATAGAGGATACTACATTTATCTTTAAATATCCTTAGTTCATAAACAGAAACTTGAGAAAAATTTCACATCGGGATCATCGATGGAGGGAGGGCACAAATGTTGGATATGCTCAAGGTGTTTTAGGAATGAGAAAGCTGTGGAGAGTCACATGCAATCTCACCTTGCCTTCCATCCATTACCTCCGAAGCCTAAAACCTCTTCTCATTCCGACGTTGAAGGCAACCCTAACCAGCCATCGTCATCCAGGTTTCCGACCAAAGTTCCCAGAGTCCATGCGTCACCAAAGAAGTCCTTCAATACGATTTCCGTTACATCATCCATAGAAGATGTAGCTCTTGTCCTTCTAAGTCTATCCAATGGTGAAAGGATCCAAAATGAAGGACGAGTTGAAAAAGGAAAAAGGCGGGTGGAAGAATACATAGGTAGAAGTAGCAACAAGGAGGAGGAGAGTACATACAATGACGACAACAACGATGTCGACAACAACAACGATGATGCATGTGCGGTGGAAAAGGAAATGGATCAATGCAAATCGTACAACGGTAATAAAAGAGGTAGAAAAACATATCCATGTCCATCCTGCTCTAAGGTTTTTAAGTCTGCTAGGGCTTTAGGTGGACATAAGATAGTTCACAGCTCTTCATCGGTCCCTCCAGATCCAGCTAAAAATAAGGAAATTTTACTTGATCTTAATCTTCCTCCTCCTGATGACGATGACGATGACGATGACGACATTAATTACTTACAACCTTAACTTGGAATTGAATTCAATTCTTATCTAGTTTGTTGTAAAACATGAAAAATTGATGTTGTGTATGTTTAGCATAAGTTACAAGTTTCCGTTATGAACTAGTGGAGAGACATTACTTAATATTTGTAGGAAGTTTTTATCATTTCATTTATCATCAGTTTTGTTGTATTTTTATCTTGGAACTAGTGGAGTACTCCAAAATTTGAGTGTTATCATATTTGAAATCTGAAAAACAACAAGGGATTACGTTAATAAAAAAAGTCATTGACCAAATTACACCATATTAATTACACCAATGTGGTTATAATTTATATAATAAACATTCTATGTTTGAAGGCATTGGTATAATTTGATCGGATTTATGGTTCTTTCCATATTATATATTGTACAATAGGACCATATGAGTTCCAAAACTCCATCTTACTTTTCTCAAAATTTTGAAAATAAAAAATTGCAAGCCAGTCCTTTTATAAAGATTTCAATCGCTTTACGCCACTATACTTTTTCGTAATTGGAAAAAGACACTTTATGCATCACGGTGCTTAAAATGATGTATCATTTAGACATCGCAATGCATGAAAGTGTTTTATATTTTGTGCATCACTATGCATATCGTGTCTTTTTTAGGTTACGAAAAAATATAGGAGTATAAAACGGTTTAAAATTATTCGAAAGGGACCGGCCAAAATTTCTCCCTTTTGAAAATAATAAAGCCCCATCCTAATTTTCTCATAATTTAAAGATTTTAACTACTAAAATATATGTTAAATAATCAATATTACCCCATGAAAGGCCCAATAATTTCTAGAATTTTCTTACTTACTGATATTACGGATCCTAAATCCGTAAGACGAAGCCCCAAAAATAATAAAAAGAAGGTTGATGGAGCGGGTAACCCATCAACAAAGACCATGGGTTGCCCAATAAGAAATCAAGTCAAAATGTGAGTGAAATGAGCTAAAAATTAAACAAAAGGGGCTGAAACCCGCGGATCGACTCGGATTCGACAACATAGCACGCGGGTCACCCAAGAGGAGGGGTGCCACATGTTAACTCAATAAAGGTGGCAGCACATTAATGAGAACTTTCTCATTTTGCTCCGGTGCCTTTGCATTTTCAAAGTTTGCTGCCGAAATTCTTATGTTTCTCATGCCTTGCGCTTTCATCCTCTGTTAGCACCGTTAGCCTTCCATCAGCCTTATTTGTTTTAGAATATTTGACGGACCCTAACGGATTTTGATGAAACGCTAAGTGACTCATTTTAAAGGCAAAAGTGACACCTTTAATGCTAAAAGGTGACACATTTTGAGGTCAAAAGTGACTCTTTTTATATTAAAAAAAATAATTTTCATTAAAAATGTAAAGTAACACTCTTAATACTAAAAAGTGACATCTTTAATACTAAAAAGTGACACTTTAAAACTAACAGTGACAATTTTAATTTATATATTTATAATAGAAAGTAACACTTTCCAAAGCAAAAGTAACACATTTAAGTCTAAAAAGTAGCATCCATCTTTTAAAGGGAAAAATTGATAATTTTTTTATTAAAAACATAACGAGCCACATTTTATGCTGAAAAGTGACACGATTAATACTGAAAAGTGATATTTTTAATACTAAAAAGTGACATTCTTCATTTATACACGTGAGGGGTGACGTTGTAATTTTCAAAATTTGAGGGGTTGTACTGAGATTACTGACTCTTTGCTCATTTAACATGAATATGTTCGTCTTACGGATTAAGATGCGGACGCCCATCTCACATATTTCAATGCAAGTATTGACCACTCATCACATCCCTTTAAAAATTGTCTGAATGATCAATTAAGAGAAATATAAGTATCATTAGAGTTAATCATAATTACAAAAATATTTAAACATAATCAATGTGGTTATACCATGTGAAAGGTAAAGTTGAAAGGTTAAGGAGATTGCAACTTAATTTTTTATAATGGTCCCTTTAAGTAAAACATCTCTAAATTGTATTATGAACTCTGTGACATTTGCATGAAATAGAGAGAGTATTAGACTTGTGGCTAAGATCAAGTATAGCCCTTGTACCCGGTTACATTCCTTTGATGGCCTCTTGTCCAAAATAGTGAACAAAAGTGTTATTTTATTATTGACAGGTTACTAAAAGTGTTATTTTTTTAAAAAAGTTTGACTTTCAAACAAAGACCCTGGGACCCAAATTTAGAGTTGGGATGGAAAAAATCTATGCATATATAAAAGGAGAGGAGCAAGTTTTAGAAAGTTCCTGCCAAAAGTGACTTTCCAAATTTAAAAATATTTCTAATTTATATATAAGCCACTTTTTGCATTGAAAATTGAAAATAGAGAATGTCATTATTATGGTTGATTGGATAAATAATTCCAAAATCTCTTCACATTCTTATTTATTATATTAAGAAAAAATATGCATAGAACAAACATGAGAGGTAACAAAACCAAGTTTTTTTTGTCAATTTCTTTGCATCAATATCCAAGCTAGGAAAAATAAAGATGAAATAAAACAACAATTTTGAAACTAAATCATACACACACTTTGAAGTAAAACTAATTCACAGACAATCAATTAATAATAATACCAAGATCTGACAATTTTTTCTCTATTTCATTATAACCAAAGTTATTATTTTAAAAAATATATATAAATCGAGATGAGACCAATTTTTTGAGACAGTTAGCTACATGTAAAAAAATAGAAACCCGATAATTTCTGATTTTTAGTTACTTATACATGTTAAAAAATCCAGATATAAAAAAAGTATTGATGATAAAATTAATCAACATTCAGATCGAATTTGTTTATTAGTTGAACTTAATCACGAATTAAATTACTAAGCGAGTTTTGAAGTTAAACAGAGTTTTTGAAATATTTTTGGAAACATGAACATACCAACAAGTTTCCGGTAAGTCGGTGGTCATAGCTTCCGTTGCTGGACTTTTTTTAGATGGTAACCTTGGGGTTGGCTATCGCTGCAAAAAATACGTCAAAACAAATTGCAATGTATGGTGTAACTAGGGTAAAAATGTTTTCTTTTCGTTAATATACATAAACTAAAACAATGTGGTTTTATGAGTGTTTACCGGGTCGTGACCCAAAAGTTATTCATAGCACGGTTTAAACCAAATTTTACGACGTCTATCCATCGATCGTTTGAATTTTTATTTCATTTTCCTTGACTCATCTCCTACATTTTATTTTCGTTGGTTATATACTATTTTAATTATTTTTTCTTTATGTCTGATTTTTAAATTGAACCATAATACTTGAATTATTTTGAAAAATTACCAATTTTGAAAAGTGTAGTTTTTAAGGTTTTATGACAAAACATGTTAGTATGTCACAAACAATTTACTTTTTGTCGAATATTATATGCGATATCAATTTTTTTTAACATTAATGTAACTTTTATTTATATATATTTATTTGTATATATTTTAATATCATTTTTAATACATGAAACACATCAGTGAATTTAAATTTTGTTGAGACTCTAGAGTAGAGAATAATAGAAAGTGAACCTCAATTCCATTGTTTAGAATTGGAATTGTGGGCGTCAATGTAAATTTTATTATTTATATCCAGAAAAAATATTAGAATTAGAATTAAACTGAAATTCTTACTATTTTTATTCTACAAATTGATTTTTTTTCTCTAAAGGTAAAACATTTTTAAACCTAAAGATTCTTGATTTTCATTAATTTTTTTATTTCTATTAATTTGTTTATATATTTAGATTTTTAATTGAACTCTACATGAGAGCCAAACAAAATAATCTTAATTTTAATGTTACAAAATTATGATATTCAATTCTACACATCGAACTCATAATCTTTATGTTGTTATCATTTGTGTATTTTATTAGCACTAAAATTTTAACTATTGTATTGATATGAATATAGGCTTCGTGCATCGCATAAGTGTTTTGATTATAATTTTCTATGATTAACTTCAATTTTTACTGTACAAATTAAGATGTTTTGGTCAAGGACATGTCAATCTGATCCTAGAATTTCTTTCAAATTCCAGATAAAACATTTTTTGTTGATTATATTTTACGCAATGTCTATGAATAAAAATCATGGTAAGTCATTGTCTAATATAAGACTCCATTTGAAAACATATTTTTTGTTATCATCAGTTGTATGTAACTTTGTCTAGAGTTACAATGTAATATTTATAGTTGTAATAGTCGTATATTTTGAACGAAAATTATTGTATATAAAAAGTATTCCAAAATTTATAATTTTTTTTCAAATTTATAGGATTTTCTATATTTAATTTCACTGTTTATTATTTTTTGTTTATTTTGTTCATATTAAAAAAATTTAATTACATATTATTTAACTTTAATTTAGTATATAATTTTATACACATATACAATCCATGCAACGCATGAGTGCATCACTAGTTGATAAATACAAGACAGGTTTTTAACTCTCTTTTGAAATTTAAACATCTGAAGTAATACTTGCTTTAAGCGCAACTGTTCAATAATAAGTGTTTTAAAAAATTGTGTTCAATAATACTCTTTTGTTCCTAAATCATTATCTTGTTAAATTTTTTTATAAGTCAAACAAACTGTTTTTCAAAAAAAATAAAATTGACATAAGCTTTTTTTTTTCCCCAAAATTCTAAAAAACACATAATTTGTATTTTTAAAAAATTACGTCAAAACAATTTGTTTGCCTAAAAAAAGTCAAACATGACCCAAAAAGAAAAACTGAGGGGTAAGGACAAGTTCAATAATATGGGTCAAAACCAAATTTTGATATTTATGTGAGGCTACTAGGTTTTTTAATGGTAAAAGTGAAGGGTATCAAAATTAGGTTTGATATTGATACCCTCATCCAGTACCAAACCTAATTTTAACTTCGTTTTGACTATATATATGTCATAGTATGAGTTGGTAAATTACAGTTAATTAGTATTTTATTTATATTTTTATATCATGATATGTGTTGAATTTAATTTTTAAAAAATATTATTATAACAAATTTTGATATCTATGGTTGGATCAGGCAAATACCACCATTTGACTTTTTATAATAAGTGCTAAATATGTCATTGTTCATTGTCATTAGATATATATTCCTTTCGTTCATAAATAATTATCATGTTTTAAATTTTAATATATAGTACTATTGTGTAATATATATAAAACTTAGGTATTTACATCTATTTTATCATACCGACTCTGTTGGTGAGTTGAGTTGTGAGAAAGCGAAGTTTCGTCTTATTAATTAAGGTCTGGAAGACGGTCTTATACAAGACTTACAAAATATAAATTACTTAATTCAAATACACATTGACATCAATCAAGGTAGCAGAATCATTAAGATCACAAGGTTCCCTTCTGCGTTCTCAACGTAAAAACGTGTTAAAGTACAAAAATATTTCAGTAATATGGAAACTTGAAGAATTTGCCAAGACAAATTTTTATTGAATGTCACCCACCGTACAAGTAATTTGTACGATAGACTTTCACACGGTTGTTCAAAGTTCAAACCACCAAAAACTTCTTCTCCTTCAAGCTCTCAACGGTTTCCTTGATGCTTTCCTCGAGGGGAATGTAGTCGATGCCCAAGCTTTTTGCTTTTTCCCTCGAGTACTGGTACGTAGGAAAGAAAGGCTTGTCATCTGCACACCTGCAACAACGATTCAACGAAAAAAGGAAAAACGTAAACATATGATACGTTTAGGGTAGTATAAGATCATTAACTTGAGTCAAATTTCAGATATACAAAATACATGACGCCACAGATGCAGGAAAAGAAAGAAGTTCACTATTACTCTTGCTGGATTCGAATTATGGAAAACTCGGAGAGACAACATGAATAAAGAACTAAGCAGACATGAATGGAAGATTCAAATTGCTGTAAGCAAATATCAACAGTGAAATAACCATCACTAGGAAAATGAGACCGAAGTAAATTGCAAACAAAAAGAGTATAAGCAATCAGCATACAATTTCAATAACCACTTACAAAATTCGCAAATACGCCAATAAGTCTAATTTCCCAGGGAGCATAATTCCGTATTCCAGCTTCAGAGGATCATAAAGGCAAGACATTAGCAGAACTAGGGCTTAAATATCATTAACAAATCCATTCGGCTCCAATTTCAAATGAAAACTTGGATGAACCATATTTTAGAGCCAAACTGACGCATGCAAGATTCAAGGAACTTGGACGATCTTGGGAAATTCAAAGTGAATTATGTTGTAATAATACTACCTCTGACTCATTTGGAGGGTCTCTTTCCTACATAAAGGATGTCCCACTTAGAGTCCATTTTAAGCATACAACAATCAACTTATACCAACTTATACTCCCATTTATCAAAAATACAAGTTAATGTCTAAATAATGGAGATTTATCATCAAGATTAGGACTGGCAATTTTAACCCATTACCCAAGAACCCACCCGACCCAACACTATTTACCTAACCCATTAATATTTACAGGTTACAACGGGTTAATTTAATTACCCATCTGGTGGGTTCTTGAGACAGGTGAATTTGAGAAATCTTGGTGGGTTTTTAGGATTTTGAGGAAATATTGTAAAGGGTATTGTCATGGCTGTTTCTAGAATCGTTTGTTTATGTGGATGTAGAAGAAGACTCCAATAGTAAGACATAAACATAGTACTGCCAAGGTTGATATTGTTGATTAGGTGAATGTACTCATAGCAGTAAACTATAAGCTTCGTGTGTGGCACTTTGTTCAAAGTCTCTGCAGACACTTTGCCTCGAGGCTCAAGCCCATGTAAATAACAAGTTTTTCCTAGTCGACGATAAGTAATTAACACCAGAAACCAAGCCACATTGTTCAATAGTTAAACCAAGCCTCATACTTTGTTAATTTAATGCTAAAAAGTGACACTTTTAATGTTATAAAGTAACACTTAAATGGCAAACGTAATGATTTTCATTTATAAAAAATTGAGACACTTTTTAAAATGAAAGTAACACATTTAAGACAAAAAATGACACATTTAAGCCCAAAAAGTAATGTATTTTTAGGGAAAAAATTATAATTTTCATTAAAAATACAAAGTGACATTTCTAAGGTCAAAAGTGACATATTTTATACAACAAAGTGACAATGTTAATAGTAAAAAGTGACACTCTGCATATATAAACATAAGGGGTGGCACTGTAATTTTCAAAAACTAAGGGGTTGCATTGAGATTTCTGAATTTTGTCTCATTTAACCTGGATAGATCCGTCTTACGGATAAGGATCCGTAAGACCGTCTTACAAGAGACCACCTCTTGTATTTTGATAAATCTTTACATTTTGACAATGTAATATTTTTTAAACAAAATTGTCATTGTATTTTTAAAGAGAGATACAATTTTGCTGTTATCTCTAACTGTCATCTAATTTTTAAAGACATTAATTTTAGTTGTTTCCGATTTTAAATGATAGTTGATGATAAAAGTAGATGGCTTTTTGTTCTCAAAGCATAAGTGGGTACTTTTTTTTTTATCTTTTTTTATCTTTTAGGGGTTAACAAAAATATTTTATAAATAACATTATAAATAATTAATAAAATATCTATTATATAAAACAGATCAGACGGTTTCAAAAGCTATTTACCGGTCAGGATTTGTTTTTACCAAACACAATCACCGGCCATGATTAAATCTCATCTAAACTATTTTTATATCAACCTAATCTAACCGTTTCCTATTTACGTTTTTCTTCCTAAATCTCATATAAACTATTTTTATCTCAACCTAATCTAACCGTTTTTTATACACGTTTTCTATTTATGCCTTCATGTAAAAATTTAAAATGGACTAATAAATCTATTTGATGAAATAGTTATATTCTAGCTTTATATAATAGATATATATACACACACACACAATATTGACATGTTTACTATTCAATTTTGACATGTTTTATTTTGAATAGTTCATTTTAAAAAATTAAAACATAAAAATATTATTTTATTATCAATGAGTTATTAAAATTATTATTTTCTTAAAAAAATTTAACTTTCAAACGGATATCATTTACTCTAAACGGATTAAGTATATTTCTTTGTGCATATTGAGAACCTCATTTTTATTGTTTGCCTCCAACTCCAAAAGAAAAAGTCTTGACATGCTTGACTACACTACACTTACGTTGGTCAAAAGATTATTAAAGGAGCCAAAGAAAAGTACGTCTATGGAAGTAAATGTTGATTTAAAAATATCATTTTAAATTCATTTTAAGATGTTTGATTTAAAAATTTTATTTTAAATATATATATATATACACACACACACACACACACACACAAATATTTAAATATTTCTCTTTCCGTTTCGAGCAAAGAGTTTATTATTCAATTTTGACATGTTTTACTTAAATAGTTCATTTTAAAAAATTAAAGCATAAAAATATTATTTTATTACCAATGGACTATTAAAATTGTTATTTTTTAAAAAACAAATTAACTTTCAAACAGAAACCAATTTTATGTGCATATTGAGAACCTCATTTTTATTGTTTGCCTCCAAGTCCAAAAGAAACGGTCTTGACCTGTTTGACAATAGTCACAATACTACGCTTAGGTTGGTCAAAAGATTATTAAAAGAACCAAGGAAAAGTAGGTCTATGGAAGTTAGAAAAAGGCCTCCCTTAAGAAATAGTGTCGGGCCTCATAGAACTCAAGCCCAGCCCATGCGCATTTCGGGCCTATGGGCCAAAAAAATAATTATTTTTTTTATTAAATAAAACTCACAAATTAGCTAATAAATGTTATATTACACATACTTACTAGTCTAACTTACACAATTATAAAGCAAAAGTGCAACCAAAGCAAATATAAACAAAGGTAGTAATTTCGACAATTGAACGAAACAGAAACTAGGAAAACAATAATGTTACAGACCAAAGAAAAAATACATGTGCTATTTGAAGAATATTTTTTTCAAAAAATTTATAACCAAATTGAAGTTCATCATATTGTCCCCAATTTTTTAATATGTGTTTTCTAAGGATAGACAAAGTTTTTCGGGTTCTAGTTTGCAAAACTATACTAACTAGCAAATGTTCATTTTTTTATTCGCCCGACACAATCTAGCATTTTAATTTTATTTTTTTTATCAAGTTTATACTATTGAGGCTTTTTATTAGCTAATATCATATAGAGATACTCAATTAAATAGATCAGTTTCGATAAAATTACTAACTACAACCATACTAAACTAGATTAGAACTTGAAAGATCAACTTCATTTCTTCTTTGTAAGTGTCACTTCCATCAATTTAGAATATGAGTTTCAACCAAAAAAAGAACAATGATTTGGAAATAGATCATATTGTGTCATAAATTTATCTAACCAAAAGAAAAAAAAAAAGAGAAAAAAAATGATGTCTAAATGAATGTCTGATAGTTTTTTTTCTTTTTAGATTTATGTTTTAGTTTTTAATTTTGTAATTAAGTTTAAGTGTTTAACTTTATAACAAAGCAAGCTAAATTGAGGCCCAGGCCCTTGAAAAGTCGAGTGGGCTGGACCGGGCCTATGGGTCGGGACTCGATTTTGACAGCTCTAATGGAAGTAAATGTTGATTTAAAAATGTCATATTAAATTCATTTTAAGATGTTTGATTTTAAAAAAAATTATTTAAAAAATTAAGGTATAAAAGTGTCATTTTATTATTGATGAGCCACTAAAAGTATAATTTTCTTAAAAAAAAATTTGACTTTCAAACCCAAACGGGGACTTTTTACTCGAAACGGAAGTATATGTGAATACTCTTAATGCTTGAAAGTGGCCATTGAGATAAATGATAGATAGCAAAAAAAAATTGATAATTTATAAATAAAAAAAGAAAGGAAAAAACTCATCTTAAAACATGAAGCTTTATATAAATATAAAAATAAAAAAGAGAGAAGCATGAATTAAACGGGTTGAAATGGGTAATGGGTCAGAACGGGTCGATCCGTAATTTTCCATCAAAAAAACTTATATTTATATAGCAAAAAAATAACTTGTCAAAATGGATAACGGGTTCGACACACTTTAACCCGACCTAAATCGACCCGTTAATTTATTTTGCCAAAAAATGTAATGGCTCGGGTTAAGTCGGATAATTTTCATATTGCGTTAGGTGAGTTAGCAGGTTTTGGATTGTAATTACCAGACCTAATTTAATAGGAAGACGTTACCCATTTTGGACATAGCCAAATTTGTCCCAGTGGCATCAAAAGATATTTTGTATTCTGGCTCATATGTAAAAGGAAATATGCATTTATTAATTTATTTTTATCATGCTCGGTTCATACATTGACCACGCTCATACTGACACCGTTATTTATTGATAAATTCTCAAGCGGTCGTCCGGCATGAGTACTAGCTAGTCTATATTAATATATTATAAAACAATTGGGTAATTGAGTAGAGCTATTCAGAGGTTGAGATTAAATTATCTTAAAACATTTAACGGTTGAGATTCACCCTCACATTCACATGTGTGAGTAGTTATCCATTTTAACTCCCTATTTTTTCTCTCCCTATTACAAGTCACTTCTACAATTAATATTATGAGCAGTCACTATTTTTTCTTCTCCATATATTTTATCTTCATATTAGTATATTATAAAGTCACACCCTACGATTAATCTTCTAAACATTCACCCTTATAAAACATCAATCCCTCAACTATCACTGGAAGCAATGTACCTTTTAACTGTAACATTTTTTTTAAATCGCACCTTCTATTTAGGCACTGTCATTTTAATTAACAAAATCAGATATACTGGCACCGTGCTAAAGGCACATGTATGAAGATGATCTATCTATATTAATTTTAGTCAAGCGGTAAGTTTTGAATATTTGTATTTTAATTTTTTTTAATTGTTATCGTAATTAACTTAATCAATTTAATTATTTTTTCGGCCCGCAATTTCGTATACAAATAAAAAAATCATAAGTTTTGTAATTTGAAATATTTGTTTTTTTCTTTTTAACTGTTATCGTAATTAAATTAATCAATTTAATTTTTGTCCGACCCATTTTTTTTGTTCGGCCCGCAATTTCGTATACAAATTATTAATTAATCCCTCCGTTTCGGACAAAGAGGCCCCGAAAGTCAAATTTTTTTAAGAAAATAATACTTTTAGTAGTTCATTAATAATAAAATGACATTTACGGTTTTACAAATATTTAGTTGTAGTTTCTTAATTGACTGCTATCGTAATCAACTGAAACCCAATTTAATTTATGTCTGACTTCGATTTATTTTTTTATATAAAAAATTGTTCATAAGTTTTGTAATTAAATATTTGTATTTTAATTTTTTTTCTTTTAGTTGTTCATTAATGATTCTTTTTAATTTAATTTTCGTTCGCATGTTAGATTTTGTATGATAATATGTGAGAGGATTCGAGTTTTGTAGATGAAGCAGAAATTTTGGTTAACTGAATGTGTTTGAATTTTCTTTGTCTGATGTGTAGGTGGAAATAATTGACAAAGTTATTACATCTCATGTTTCCAAACTAACCATTGTTATTAAGCAAGAACCCCCAGAAGAAGAAAACTGAGTTTTCGTTATTGACAAAACAATAAAATTTTATTTTCCTATTTTAACAGTAGTTACAATTAAAATATTTATTTATTGGTTTTCTTATGAAATAAATATCGAAGTAAAATGTTTTATTTTGTTAGATATTTGAGTTTTATTCGTTTTTCGTTGTGTAGTGCACATATATCCAATCCCTACAAATTATAAGTAAGTATTAATTCATTTCCACATCATCTGCTTCAATTATTGATAAATTTCCAAACTGGTGTCGTGCCATCGGCACGAACAAGAGTACTAGTCTATATTATAAAACAGCTAGGTAATTGACTAGAGCTATTCTGAGGTTGAGAGTAAACTATCTTTAAAAAATTAACGGTTGAGATTCACCCTCACATTCACATGTATGAGTAGTTATCCATTTTAACTCCCTATTTTAACTCCCTATTTTACAATTTTCTCTACCCTTACAATTAATATTATGAGCAGATCACCCATTTTTTTCTCATTTTTTCTCCTTATATTTTATCTTCAAATTACAAAGTTACACCATGCGATTAATATTCTGAACAGTCACCCCTTACAAAACATCAATCATTCAACTATCAGTTGAAGCAATATAACTGTAACATTTTTTTAAATAGCACTTTCTATTTTGGCACTGTCATTTAATTGACAAAATCAGATATACTGGCACCGTATTAGAGGCACGAGAATGAAGAACTAGTAAACATACAATTAAGAAGGGAATATATATTGCTTGAACCAAACAAATAAGAGAAAAAACTATTATAATACAACAAGCTCAGTCCCACATTGAAGATAAAATATTATAAATTATATATATATATATATATATATATATATATATATATATATATATATATATATATATATATATAAAATAAATTATGACACAAATTATCTTAATTTTTTAATAAAAATATAGTCATTTTTATAAATTATTAAAATTGTTTAATAATTTTTAAGACATAAATTATTAAATAAAAAATTAAAGATATACATTATTAAAAAATTGTTCTTTACAAAAAGGATTATTCATGAAAAAATATTTTGTTGAACACATCACAATTTTCATGTTGGTTATTATAGGTTGACTTAAATAATTTATTTTTTTTCTCGTAATCTTATCTTCATAATTCCAAGTATAACAAAATTTCAAAAACTTTAGTACACAAATAAGTTAAAATTTTCTAATCAGTTCTCTTTACATATTAAATTACATTTAAATAATGAGTGTTAACAACTAGATTTCATTAATTAACGTTTTTCAGAATTGGTTAATTGATTAGATTCTTTTAAAACTTATTATTATTATTATTATTATTATTATTATTATTATTATTATTATTATTATTATTATTATTATATATTTGTATATATTTATTACTTTAAATATTTTTCTCTTATTTTTTATTTAGGAAATATATCTTTCCTTTTTATTTTTTATATTTCATTCATTCTTTTCTCTTTTTTTCATAGATTATCCTTTTTAATATTTAAAAAAACCTTATGATTGAAGAACAAAAAAATTTACTTTCTAACATCAACTATCATTAAGGGTCTTTTAACATTTAAAAAACATCAGGGGAGGTAACTGAAATTAATTCCGTTAGAAATTGAATGACAGTTAGGAATAATGACAAAATTGCATCCCCTTTAAAAGTACAATAGCAATTTTTCTCAAAAAATAGTATAATGACAAATTGAAACGATTGGTCAAATTGTAGTGGCATAATTATCAATTTTTTGTAAATATAAGAGACAAATTTTGAA
This sequence comes from Codonopsis lanceolata, assembly GCA_013146195.2. Classification (NCBI taxonomy): domain Eukaryota; kingdom Viridiplantae; phylum Streptophyta; class Magnoliopsida; order Asterales; family Campanulaceae; genus Codonopsis; species Codonopsis lanceolata. The sequence continues at coordinate 10,595,125 of CM028382.1, forward strand.
CTCTTTTCTTTTTAATTTGAATATTTGAAGTAGTACTTGTTTTAAGATTAGTGTGTTCAATATAATGTGTTTTAACTTTTAAAGGTATATGTTCAATGGTAAAAATTTGACATAATTTTTTTATATTTTTAAGACTCATAAAAAACGAAATTTATAATACTTTTTTTTGAATATATTACGAATTACATGCTTTATAATTCTGAAAAAATACACGTACAATTTTCATTTGAAAAAAATAACCAGCTCGAGACAAAATAAGTAAACATAACAATTACTTAGGAACGGGGGAGTTGTAACTTTTAAATCCGCTTATGCTCATTCTCATTAGATATACTTCCTCAATTCTTAAATAATTGTTCTGTTATGATTTTCAATATCAAATTGATTGCTTTCAAATGAAAATAAGACGTACTACCAACTTCGTCCCAAAATAAATTTCATTTTAACAAAGTTTTTTTGTCCCAAAATAATTGTTGTTATATGATTTCAAAAAACATTTGTCCATTTTGCTAAACTATTATGAAATTTAATGCTGATAAAGAGGGTAGTTGAGAGTAACTATATTAAATGATTTTAATATGAGTAGATCGGTCTTTTATAATTTTTATTAATATGTGTACAAATTGTTAAAACAACATTTATTTTGAGACAAAGGTAGTTATATTTTTTAAAAATTATAAAACACGTAATGCTTTTTGTGTACTAAGAAGTACTAAAAATTATGTAGTTTTTTATTTTGAAAAAATAATTAAATACAGCCGATCGTCGGAGTTTCTGGGAGTGCCGAAGGTAGCGGTGGACGTAAATCGTCGGAGTTTCCGTCCGACGGCCATGTTGTCATCGATGGTGGATATCTGGCTATATTATCTGTAAAATAAACACCGTAAGTCGGCGGGGAGAGCCCCCGCCAAAAACCCTCCGGTATGTTTATCAGTACACTGAGTATGAAATAGAGGGCGCGTAGCCCCCAAGTGCGTGTGTGATTCTAAATCAGAAAAAAAGAGAGATTTCCCCACTCTATGAACTAGAAGGGGTTATTTATACCTGAGGGAATGGATTTAGCCCATTGCGCATGGGCCCGGCCCAATCCTTTGGACATCATGCAAAATACAGTGGGTCATTAAACGAGACCCAAACACTATTGTGACGGATTCAAAATATGCACATCAGTAGCCCCTTACTCATTATTCTTCGAAATTCATCTCGAGAGTAAGGAGTACTATTCGCTCGTAATCTTCTTTAATTTCTCGGGATGGCCAAGGCTTAATCACTTTCATCTTGGCAGACAAGATAACAGAAGTGTTGGGATGAGTCACAGATTTAGTCGCTTTTGACCGCCATTGTATATTTTAATTAGCCATTACGCCTTAGAACTTGATTGTATAAGTCTTTCTATTGTAAGCAGAACGCTACTTGGGCCAAGGTCAAGTCCTACTACTTGATCGACTTCGCGAGCGGGACTACCCTTAAAAGCTAGCGAACATAACGCCATTTGGGCCAAGGTCAAGTTCCAGTACTTGACTTTGCGAGCAGGACTACCTTTGATAAGCTAACGAGCAAAACGCCACTTGGGCCAAGGTCAAGTCCCAGTACTCGACTTTGCGAGCAGGACTACCTTTGATAAGCTAGCGAGCAAAACGCCACTTGGGCCAAGGTCAAGTCCCAGTACTCGACTTTGCGAGCAGGACTACTTTTGAAAAGTTAGGGAGCGAGCGCTACTCAACCACGAGTAAACTCGGCGGGAGCCTCTTGGCGGCAGAGATATATCATGCTCGTAAGAAAGGTGAATACTTGGTCTTAGGTATATATGCACATCGACACCTAAAATTTATATTTAAAAAACATTTAATTTGGTTTTATTAAGTCAAAGAGGAAAATGATATATGTTGGGTTGATCTCAAGGGAGGATCATATATTCCTATTAAAGATATTAATGGCTAAGATACACTGAATCCCCACTGTAATGATGGTTTGCTAAACAGTTAAGATTTGTGAAATAGTTATATTTCAAAAGGGTAATGATATGTGTACCTAATAATTAAGTACCTAAAATCTTACACCTAAATCAATTTGTAACTAACCTTGGTTAAATTATAATACTAAAACAATAATTAAAAAGAAATTGAGTTAGTAATTAAGAAACCGGCCAAACAACATGATTTTTTCCTCATTGCACTTCCATTACTTACCGAGAGAGAGAGAGAGAGAGAGAGAGAGAGAGAGAGATAGAGCCGCCTCAAGTTGAAGCCATTGATAACTCGAGTAGAAGCTTCCCTCATGTGGATGATGAGCAAGATAAAGTCATCAATGACTCGTAACTTTCTCAAATTTCGATTTTAATTCCTTGATTGAAATTGAATTTCCTCCAATTTCTGTTTTAAGACTTGAACTTCGATCGTGATGATAGTTCATTCCTAGCTAGCTTAATTGAGATTTAAATCTCAACATGTTCTTTTTTTTATATTGATTTTGTGGATAATTCTAGTTGTTCGTGTTGTTACAACTGCACGGAGAGCTCATGGTTGTGGGTTAGTCGGTTGCCCGTGTCGGTGAAGAAGCAGAACAACGACTCATGGACGACAATCGCAAGCGGCCTAGCTTCCCAGCTTTTACTAGCTAGTTTACGTTTTCTTTTTGTTTTAATTGTTTTTTTAGGATTATATAATTTAACTCATGTTAGTTAAAAATTGAGTTAGGAATTAAGTAAAAAATAGTACCCATCAATACCACATCATCTTACACATCATTAGGTGTAAGATTTTAGGTACTTATTAAGTACCCGTATCATTACATACCCATTTCAAAATGTAAAGCAAAATACGAGATTGCAAAGTGATTATCTTGTTTTGTGTAAGAGCAAGTCAGAAAGTAATTAAAGAGTTAAGGGATAGAGGCACTTGACACAAAGATATAAAGTGGTTCGGATATCCTATCCTACATCCACCGGCCCTCACAACCTTCTTGGCTTATGAGGCAATAATCCACTATACATTTTAATAAATACATAAATTATTGAGGTCGAATGAAAGATCTCAATTCCTTCTTTGCCACCCAACTAGGTTCTTACAACTTAACAAAGAGTCATACAGAAGTAAACAAAAAGCTTATTTAAAGTGACTCTAGAGTAGTCAAGTGGAAACAACAATAAATGTATTCGAGTGCTTTATTTTGTAGTCTGCTTGGATGCGAGCAGTCTTCTTCTTTCTTCATGGTGATCAGCTTTTTATAAAGGCAACCCTTGGATCAAACTAGCTATTGTGGATTTGTGCAAGAGTTGAATTTGCAACTTGCGATATGATTTCCACATGTCTGATTTACTTGTTTGATTTGACTTATCTGAATGTGCTGATGACTTATAACTTATCATAGGTAGTTTTTGAAATATTTAATTTTATTTATGATAAGATAAATTATAAGTTATGTACAAGTCACTTAAAACACATATGAGGTTAGTAAACACTAGTCTAATGCTTATTTCTACTTTTCAAAAATACGTAAGTCTTCTTCTTTATTGAAATTTTATATATTCCAAGATTACCCTTCTTAATAATAGGAATAATAATAATATAAATAAATAAAAATATATGAATAATAATAATAGTAATACGAAGAAGAAGAATAATCAAAATAAAAAATAAAAAATAAAATAATAATAATAAAGTAATATTAATGTTAATAAAATAATAATAATAAAGGTAATATTAGTAATAATAAAATCAATAACAATAATAAGTAATAATAATATAAATAAAAGTAACATTAATATTAATATTAATATTAATATTAATATTAATATAATACATAATAATATTAAAAAGTAATAATAACAATAATAAAACTAATATTAATTTTAATAAAATTGATCACGCCAAAAATGTGGTGATCTTGTCGTGTGGTGTCTGGGGTGCCGAAAGTGACGTTATGTCGAGGTCGCCGGAGTCATGGTCCGACGGTGGTCGTCGCGGTAGGATATCTGGCATGTAACGTTTGCAAAATAAAGCACCGTGAGTGGGTGGTGGTGTCCCCACAAACTCTCAGACGTGATAATCAGTATATGTTATATGTGATACATGAAAAGATAAAGTGGAGATGGAGTGTGTATGTAAATGGCGGGAGAGAAGGAGATGAAGGGGCTCGTCTGTCGTTTTGTTGGAGGAAAAGGGTCCTCTAATATGGGGAAGTCTCCCCATATTTATACTAATGGCTCTTCACATAATTGGGCTTGGGCCCTCACTTGGGTACAGGCTCGGACCTCCTTCCGGGTATGGGCTTGGCCCATTCTTCTAAGTATGTTTTTGGGGGTACTCTTTTGGGCTACCTGTTCTGGCCCTATATTTTGGTGCACTTCAGTAGTCCCCTACTCCTTATCCGTCGAGGCTGACATCGAGGGTAAGGAGTATAATCTGCTTGTAGTTTTTTTCTTGTGATGCTGAGGGTTTTGAGATTTTGCTTTGAATTCCAGAGGAGTTTATGTAGCTGACTTTTGAGCCTTGGCGGGTGAATTTTGTGTATAATTAATCCTTGATTGGCGAATTAGACCTCGACCGGCAAGTATAGGTATGAAAATAAGATATGTAGTCTTCGGCATAAGACCATAATAAAATTTATCATCAGCGTGGCGAGGACCTTCAAGAGAATCGAGCCATAAGGCTATAATAAGATTTATCCTCGGCGTGGCGAGGACCTTCATGAGAATCGAGCCATAAGGCCATAATTATCCTCGACGTGGTGAGGACCTTCAAGAGAATCGAACCATAAGGCCATAATAAGATTTATCCTCGGCGAGACAAGGACCTTCAAGAAAGCGTGCCATAAGGCCATAAACCGCAAGGCACTGTGAGAAAGTGACCTTGAATCGCAAGGTACTGAGAGAGGCAATAGGAGCATGTTTTTATGTTTATGCAATGATGAATGGAGGATGCATGTATTCAGTAACTTGTAAATATGTATGAAATGCTCATGTGGATGCAATAGGTATTTAGAGGCATTAGAACCTGGCCTCTCCTCGGTTTGACGAGGAGGATATGTATGAGGCACTAGGGGCCTGGCCTCTCCTCGGCGTCCCGAGGAGGCAAATAGGTATGAGGCATTAGAGCCTGGCCTCTCCTCGGCATTAAACCCGAGCGACGACAACGTATGACATTGATTTCTCGGATCCAGGAAGAAAGGGCGGCATTAAAAGCATTTCGAAATTCGAAAAGCCGCCTAAAACAAAAATCAAGAAGCCGCCAAAACTTGCATTTAATGATGTGACAGCCCGAAAAGACGAATCGTCCTGATTAGACGGATACCCAAAAAACGCCCCATAAACTTCCATCAACCTCGACTTGAATCTCGAAGTCAACCTCGGCATCAACCTCGACTTGAATCTCGAAGTCAACCTCAGCACCAAGCTCGGCATCAACCTCGACTTGAATCTCGAAGTCAACCTCGGCACTAAGCTCGACATCAACCTCGACTTGAATCTCGAAGTCAACCTCGGCACTAAGCTCGGCACCAAACAAAGAGAATACTTCTTGGCCTTACAGCGTCGAGCGGCCAAGTAGGGCCTTGAAAGGATTAAACAGAAATGATCCTCGGCATAGTAATGCGGGCCCCACTTAGCCGCTAGTAGCAAAACCATAGAAACTTACATCCACGAGATAAACACGAGTTTCTTTGGAGCCGACTAACGAGGACTTCCAACACCGGCTTGGCCTCGGCTAGCGACTTCTAATGCCCTAGGCCTCGCCCACTAAAGTGGTCCCCAGTACTCTCGGCCTCGGCGGTAATAGCACCTCGCCACAAGACCGCTTGGCCTCGGCGTTAGATCAATCAGTACCCGGCCTGACAAAGAAGCTTCCCTAGGCCCGATAAAACCGCTACACGCAACCACCAACCCCCTGACAAACGCTCAGCCCACTTATTTCTGACAGAGGCTATTAGTACATTTAATGTCCACCGCAACATGTTCCCCAATGAGCAGCAGCCATGTCATCAGGAAGATCAGGTATAAATAGAAGACACTCATTTATTGTAAAGGTAAGTTATTTCTGAGATATCAAAACTCCCTTATCACAACCCCTTATCAAACCACATATTATCACGGCACATTTATTACCCGTCTTTTTACCGGACCTCTTACTCTTACGCCGGAGGGTTCTAGTCGGGCCACCCCGACTCCTTAACGGTGTTTGTTTGTTTGTCTTGTGCAGTTAGCAGGGAAGCCAACGGAGGACGAAACTGTGAAACTCCACATCATCTTTGATACTAACGTGGACAACAAGACAAGGTCACCACCAAAATAGCGTGATCAAAAATAATAATAATAAAGGCAATAATAATGATAATAATAATAATAAAATTACTATTAATATTAATAAACTAAAAAAATAATAGTAAAAGAAAAAATAATGATAATAATAATAATAAAAAAGAGAGAAGCATGAATTAAACGGGTTGAAATGGGTAATGGGTCAGAACGGGTCGATCCGTAATTTTCCATCAAAAAAACTTATATTTATATAGCAAAAAAATAACTTGTCAAAATGGATAACGGGTTCGACACACTTTAACCCGACCTAAATCGACCCGTTAATTTATTTTGCCAAAAAATGTAATGGCTCGGGTTAAGTCGGATAATTTTCATATTGTGTTAGGTGAGTTAGCAGGTTTTGGATTGTAATTACCAGACCTAATTTAATAGGAAGACGTTACCCATTTTGGACATAGCCAAATTTGTCCCAGTGGCATCAAAAGATATTTTGTATTCTGGATCATATGTAAAAGGAAATATGCATTTATTAATTTATTTTTATCATGCTCGGTTCATACATTGACCACGCTCATACTGACACCGTTATTTATTGATAAATTCTCAAACGGCGCCGTGCCGTCGACACAGGCATGAGTACTAGCTAGTCTATATTAATATATTATAAAACAATTGGGTAATTGAGTAGAGCTATTCAGAGGTTGAGATTAAATTATCTTAAAACATTTAACGGTTGAGATTCACCCTCACATTCACATGTGTGAGTAGTTATCCATTTTAACTCCCTATTTTTTCTCTCCCTATTACAAGTCACTTCTACAATTAATATTATGAGCAGTCACTATTTTTTCTTCTCCATATATTTTATCTTCATATTAGTATATTATAAAGTCACACCCTACGATTAATCTTCTAAACATTCACCCTTATAAAACATCAATCCCTCAACTATCACTGGAAGCAATGTACCTTTTAACTGTAACATTTTTTTTAAATCGCACCTTCTATTTAGGCACTGTCATTTTAATTAACGAAATCAGATATACTGGCACCGTGCTAAAGGCACATGTATGAAGATGATCTATCTATATTAATTTTAGTCAAGCGGTAAGTTTTGAATATTTGTATTTTAATTTTTTTTAATTGTTATCGTAATTAACTTAATCAATTTAATTATTTTTTTCGACAATAATTTCGTATACAAATAAAAAAATCATAAGTTTTGTAATTTGAAATATTTGTTTTTTCTTTTTAACTGTTATCGTAATTAAATTAATCAATTTAATTTTTGTCCGACCCATTTTTTTGTTCGGCCGCAATTTCGTATACAAATTATTAATTAATCCCTCCGTTTCGGACAAAGAGGCCCCGAAAGTCAAATTTTTTTAAGAAAATAATACTTTTAGTAGTTCATTAATAATAAAATGACATTTACGGTTTTACAAATATTTAGTTGTAGTTTCTTAATTGACTGCTATCGTAATCAACTGAAACCCAATTTAATTTATGTCTGACTTCGATTTATTTTTTTTATATAAAAATTGTTCATAAGTTTTGTAATTAAATATTTGTATTTTAATTTTTTTTCTTTTAGTTGTTCATTAATGATTCTTTTTAATTTAATTTTCGTTCGCATGTTAGATTTTGTATGATAATATGTGAGAGGATTCGAGTTTTGTAGATGAAGCGAAATTTTGGTTAGCGAATGTGTTTGAATTTTCTTTTGTCGATGTGTAGGTGGAAATAATTGACAAAGTTATTACATCTCATGTTTCCAAACTAACCATTGTTATTAAGCAAGAACCCCGAGAAGAAGAAAAAGTTTTCGTTATTGCGTTATTACAATAAAGTTGCTATTTTATTAAAAATAGTTACAATTTTAATTTATTTATTGGTTTTCTTATGTAAATATTTATTTATTGGTAAATATCGTTTTATTTTGTTAGATATTTGAGTTTTATTCGTTTTTCGTTGTGTAGTGCACATATATCCAATCCTACAAATTATAAGTAAGTATTATTAATTCCATTTCACATCATCTGCTTCAATTATTGATAAATTTCCAAGCGGTGTCGTGCCATCGAACAAATACTAGTCTATATTATAAAACAGCTAGGTAATTGACTAGAGCTATTCTGAGGTTGAGATTAAACTATCTTTAAAAAATTAACGGTTGAGATTCACCCTCACATTCACATGTATGAGTAGTTATCCATTTTAACTCCCTATTTTATTTTCTCTATTACAAGCCACCCTTACAATTAATATTATGAGCAGTCACCCATTTTTTTTCTCCTTATATTTTATCTTCAAATTACAAAGTTACACCATGCGATTAATATTCTGAACAGTCACCCCTTACAAAACATCAATCATTCAACTATCAGTTGAAGCAATATAACTGTAACATTTTTTTAAATAGCACTTTCTATTTTGGCACTGTCATTTAATTGACAAAATCAGATATACTGGCACCGTATTAGAGGCACGAGAATGAAGAACTAGTAAACATACAATTAAGAAGGGAATATATATTGCTTGAACCAAACAAATAAGAGAAAAAACTATTATAATACAACAAGCTCAGTCCCACATTGAAGATAAAATATTATAAATTATAATATATATATATATATATATATATATATATATATATATATATATATATATATATATATAATAAATTATGACACAAATTATCTTAATTTTTTAATAAAAATATAGTCATTTTTATAAATTATTAAAATTGTTTAATAATTTTTAAGACATAAATTATTAAATAAAAAATTAAAGATATACATTATTAAAAAATTGTTCTTTACAAAAAGGATTATTCATGAAAAAATATTTTGTTGAACACATCACAATTTTCATGTTGGTTATTATAGGTTGACTTAAATAATTTATTTTTTTCTCGTAATCTTATCTTCATAATTCCAAGTATAACAAAATTTCAAAAACTTTAGTACACAAATAAGTTAAAATTTTCTAATCAGTTCTCTTTACATATTAAATTACATTTAAATAATGAGTGTTAACAACTAGATTTCATTAATTAACGTTTTTCAGAATTGGTTAATTGATTAGATTCTTTTAAAACTTATTATTATTATTATTATTATTATTATTATTATTATTATTATTATTATTATTATTATTATTATTATTATTATTATTATTATTATTATTATTATTATTATATATTTGTATATATTTATTACTTTAAATATTTTTCTCTTATTTTTTATTTAGGAAATATATCTTTCCTTTTTATTTTTTATATTTCATTCATTCTTTTCTCTTTTTTTCATAGATTATCCTTTTTAATATTTAAAAAAACCTTATGATTGAAGAACAAAAAAATTTACTTTCTAACATCAACTATCATTAAGGGTCTTTTAACATTTAAAAAACATCAGGGGAGGTAACTGAAATTAATTCCGTTAGAAATTGAATGACAGTTAGGAATAATGACAAAATTGCATCCCCTTTAAAAGTACAATAGCAATTTTTCTCAAAAAATAGTATAATGACAAATTGAAACGATTGGTCAAATTGTAGTGGCATAATTATCAATTTTTTGTAAATATAAGAGACAAATTTTGAACTCTTTTCTTTTTAATTTGAATATTTGAAGTAGTACTTGTTTTAAGATTAGTGTGTTCAATATAATGTGTTTTAACTTTTAAAGGTATATGTTCAATGGTAAAAATTTGACATAATTTTTTTATATTTTTAAGACTCATAAAAAACGAAATTTATAATACTTTTTTTTGAATATATTACGAATTACATGCTTTATAATTCTGAAAAAATACACGTACAATTTTCATTTGAAAAAAATAACCAGCTCGAGACAAAATAAGTAAACATAACAATTACTTAGGAACGGGGGAGTTGTAACTTTTAAATCCGCTTATGCTCATTCTCATTAGATATACTTCCTCAATTCTTAAATAATTGTTCTGTTATGATTTTCAATATCAAATTTATTGCTTTCAAATGAAAATAAGACGTACTACCAACTTCGTCCCAAAATAAATTTCATTTTAACAAAGTTTTTTTGTCCCAAAATAATTGTTGTTATATGATTTCAAAAAACATTTGTCCATTTTGCTAAACTATTATGAAATTTAATGCTGATAAAGAGGGTAGTTGAGAGTAACTATATTAAATGATTTTAATATGAGTAGATCGGTCTTTTATAATTTTTATTAATATGTGTACAAATTGTTAAAACAACATTTATTTTGAGACAAAGGTAGTTATATTTTTTAAAAATTATAAAACACGTAATGCTTTTTGTGTACTAAGAAGTACTAAAAATTATGTAGTTTTTTATTTTGAAAAAATAATTAAATACAGCCGATTGTCGGAGTTTTTCGAAGGTGGCGGTGGACGTAAATCGTCGGAGTTTCCGTCCGACGGCCATGTTGTCATCGATGGTGGATATCTAGCTATATTATCTGTAAAATAAACACCGTAAGTCGGCGGGGATAGCCCCCGCCAAAAACCCTCCGGTATGTTTATCAGTACACTGAGTATGAAACAGAGGGCGCGTAGCCCCCAAGTGCGTGTGTGATTCTAAATCAGAAAAAAAGAGATTTCCCCACTCTATGAACTAGAAGGGGTTATTTATACCTGAGGGAATGGATTTAGCCCATTGCGCATGGGCCCGGCCCAATCCTTTGGACATCATGCAAAATACAGTGGGTCATTAAACGAGACCCAAACACTATTGTGACGGATTCAAAATATGCACATCAGTAGCCCCTTACTCATTATTCTTCGAAATTCATCTCGAGAGTAAGGAGTACTATTCGCTCGTAATCTTCTTTAATTTCTCGGGATGGCCAAGGCTTAATCACTTTCATCTTGGCAGACAAGATAACATAAGTGTTGGGATGAGTCACAGATTTAGTCGCTTTTGACCGCCATTGTATATTTTAATTAGCCATTACGCCTTAGAACTTGATTGTATAAGTCTTTCTATTGTAAGCAGAACGCTACTTGGGCCAAGGTCAAGTCCTACTACTTGATCGACTTCGCGAGCGGGACTACCCTTAAAAGCTAGCGAACATAACGCCATTTGGGCCAAGGTCAAGTTCCAGTACTTGACTTTGCGAGCAGGACTACCTTTGATAAGCTAACGAGAAAAACGCCACTTGGGCCAAGGTCAAGTCCCAGTACTCGACTTTGCGAGCAGGACTACCTTTGATAAGCTAGCGAGCAAAACGCCACTTGGGCCAAGGTCAAGTCCCAGTACTCGACTTTGCGAGCAGGACTACTTTTGAAAAGTTAGGGAGCAGAACGCTACTCAACCACGAGTAAACTCGAGCGGGAGCCTCTTGGCGAGCAGAGATATATCATGCTCGTAAGAAAGGTGAATACTTGGTCTTAGGTATATATGCACATCGACACCTAAAATTTATATTTAAAAAACATTTAATTTGGTTTTATTAAGTCAAAGAGGAAAATGATATATGTTGGGTTGATCTCAAGGGAGGATCATATATTCCTATTAAAGATATTAATGGCTAAGATACACTGAATCCCCACTGTAATGATGGTTTGCTAAACAGTTAAGATTTGTGAAATAGTTATATTTCAAAAGGGTAATGATATGTGTACCTAATAAGTACCTAAAATCTTACACCTAAATCAATTTGTAACTAACCTTGGTTAAATTATAATACTAAAACAATAATTAAAAAGAAATTGAGTTAGTAATTAAGAAACCGGCCAAACAACATGATTTTTTCCTCATTGCACTTCCATTACTTACCGAGAGAGAGAGAGAGAGAGAGAGAGAGAGAGAGAGAGCAGCCTCAAGTTGAAGCCATTGATAACTCGAGTAGAAGCTTCCCTCCTGTGGATGATGAGCAAGATAAAGTCATCAATGACTCGTAACTTTCTCAAATTTCGATTTTAATTCCTTGATTGAAATTGAATTTCCTCCAATTTCTGTTTTAAGACTTGAACTTCGATCGTGATGATAGTTCATTCCTAGCTAGCTTAATTGAGATTTAAATCTCAACATGTTCTTTTTTTTTTTTATTGATTTTGTGGATAATTCTAGTTGTTCGTGCTGTTACAACTGCACGGAGAGCTCATGGTTGTGGGTTAGTCGGTTGCCCGTGTCGGTGAAGAAGCAGAACAACGACTCATGGACGACAATCGCAAGCGACCTAGCTTCCCACCTTTTACTAGCTAGTTTACGTTTTCTTTTTGTTTTAATTGTTTTTTTAGGATTATATAATTTAACTCATGTTAGTTAAAAATTGAGTTAGGAATTAAGTAAAAAATAGTACCCATCAATACCACATCATCTTACACATCATTAGGTGTAAGATTTTAGGTACTTATTAAGTACCCGTATCATTACATACCCATTTCAAAATGTAAAGCAAAATACGAGATTGCAAAGTGATTATCTTGTTTTGTGTAAGAGCAAGTCAGAAAGTAATTAAAGAGTTAAGGGATAGAGGCACTTGACACAAAGATATAAAGTGGTTCGGATATCCTATCCTACATCCACCGGCCCTCACAACCTTCTTGGCTTATGAGGCAATAATCCACTATACATTTTAATAAATACATAAATTATTGAGGTCGAATGAAAGATCTCAATTCCTTCTTTGGCCACCCAACTAGGTTCTTACAACTTAACAAAGAGTCATACAGAAGTAAACAAAAAGCTTATTTAAAGTGACTCTAGAGTAGTCAAGTGGAAACAACAATAAATGTATTTGAGTGCTTTATTTTGTAGTCTGCTTGGATGCGAGCAGTCTTCTTCTTTCTTCATGGTGATCAGCTTTTTATAAAGGCAACCCTTGGATCAAACTAGCTATTGTGGATTTGTGCAAGAGTTGAATTTGCAACTTGCGATATGATTTCCACATGTCTGATTTACTTGTTTGATTTGACTTATCTGAATGTGCTGATGACTTATAACTTATCATAGGTAGTTTTTGAAATATTTAATTTTATTTATGATAAGATAAATTATAAGTTATGTACAAGTCACTTAAAACACATATGATGTTAGTAAACACTAGTCTAATGCTTATTTCTACTTTTCAAAAATACGTAAGTCTTCTTCTTTATTGAAATTTTATATATTCCAAGATTACCCTTCTTAATAATAGGAATAATAATAAAATAAATAAATAAAAATATATGAATAATAATAATAGTAATACGAAGAAGAAGAATAATCAAAATAAAAAATAAAAAATAAAATAATAATAATAAAGTAATATTAATGTTAATAAAATAATAATAATAAAGGTAATATTAGTAATAATAAAATCAATAACAATAATAAGTAATAATAATATAAATAAAAGTAACATTAATATTAATATTAATATTAATATTAATATAATACATAATAATATTAAAAAGTAATAATAACAATAATAAAACTAATATTAATTTTAATAAAATTGATCACGCCAAAAATGTGGTGATCTTGTCGTGTGGTGTCTGGGGTGCCGAAAGTGACGTTATGTCGAGGTCGCCGGAGTCGTGGTCCGACGGTGGTCGTTGCGGTAGGATATCTGGCATGTAACGTTTGCAAAATAAAGCACCGTGAGTGGGTGGAGGTGTCCCCACAAACTCTCAGACGTGATAATCAGTATATGTTATATGTGATACATGAAAAGATAAAGTGGAGATGGAGTGTGTATGTAAATGGCGGGAGAGAAGGAGATGAAGGGGCTCGTCTGTCGTTTTGTTGGAGGAAAAGGGTCCTCTAATATGGGGAAGTCTCCCCATATTTATACTAATGGCTCTTCACATAATTGGGCTTGGGCCCTCACTTGGGTACAGGCTCGGACCTCCTTCCGGGTATGGGCTTGGCCCATTCTTCTAAGTATGTTTTGGGGGTACTCTTTTGGGCCTGTTCGGCCCTATATTTTGGTGCACTTAGTCCCTACTCCTTATCCGTCGAGGCTGACATCGAGGGTAAGGAGTATAATCTGCTTGTAGTTTTTTTCTTGTGATGCTGAGGGTTTTGAGATTTTGCTTTGAATTCCAGAGGAGTTTATGTAGCTGACTTTTGAGCCTTGGCGGGTGAATTTTGTGTATAATTAATCCTTGATTGGCAAATTAGACCTCGACCGGCAAGTATAGGTATGAAAATAAGATATGTAGTCTTCGGCATAAGACCATAATAAAATTTATCATCAGCGTGGCGAGGACCTTCAAGAGAATCGAGCCATAAGGCTATAATAAGATTTATCCTCGGCGTGGCGAGGACCTTCATGAGAATCGAGCCATAAGGCCATAATTATCCTCGACGTGGTGAGGACCTTCAAGAGAAACGAACCATAAGGCCATAATAAGATTTATCCTCGGCGAGACAAGGACCTTCAAGAAAGCGTGCCATAAGGCCATAAACCGCAAGGCACTGTGAGAAAGTGACCTTGAATCGCAAGGTACTGAAAGAGGCAATAGGAGCATGTTTTTATGTTTATGCAATGATGAATGGAGGATGCATGTATTCAGTAACTTGTAAATATGTATGAAATGCTCATGTGGATGCAATAGGTATTTAGAGGCATTAGAACCTGGCCTCTCCTCGGTTTGACGAGGAGGATATGTATGAGGCACTAGGAGCCTGGCCTCTCCTCGGCGTCCCGAGGAGGCAAATAGGTATGAGGCATTAGAGCCTGGCCTCTCCTCGGCATTAAACCCGAAACGACACTGTATGACATTGATTTCTCTGGATCCGGGAAGAAAGGGCGGCATTAAAAGCATTTCGAAATTCGAAAAGCCGCCTAAAACAAAAATCAAGAAGCCGCCAAAACTTGCATTTAATGATGTGACAGCCCGAAAAGACGAATCGTCCTGATTAGACGGATACCCAAAAAACGCCCCATAAACTTCCATCAACCTCGACTTGAATCTCGAAGTCAACCTCGGCATCAACCTCGACTTGAATCTCGAAGTCAACCTCAGCACCAAGCTCGGCATCAACCTCGACTTGAATCTCGAAGTCAACCTCGGCACTAAGCTCGACATCAACCTCGACTTGAATCTCGAAGTCAACCTCGGCACTAAGCTCGGCACCAAACAAAGAGAATACTTCTTGGCCTTACAGCGTCGAGCGGCCAAGAAGTAGGGGGCCACTGAAAGGATTAAACCGAGGAAATGATCCTCGGCATAGTAACGGGCCCCACTTAGCCGCTAGTAGCAAAACCATAGAAACTTACATCCCTGAGATAAACACGAGTTTGCTGGAGCCGACTAACAGGCAACCCACGGCTTCCAACACCCTTGGCCTCGGCTAGTCAGAGCGACTTCTAATGCCCTCGGCCTCGCCCACTAAAGTGGTCCCCAGTACTCTCGGCCTCGGCGGTAATAGCACCTCGCCACAAGACCGCTTGGCCTCGGCGTTAGATCAATCAGTACCCGGCCTGACAAAGAAGCTTCCCTAGGCCCGATAAAACCGCTACACGCAACCACCAACCCCTTGACAAACGCTCAGCCCACTTATTTCTGACAGAGGCCATTAGTACATTTAATGTCCTCCGCAACATGTTCCCCAATGAGCAGCAGCCATGTCATCAGGAAGATCAGGTATAAATAGAAGACACTCATTTATTGTAAAGGTAAGTTATTTCTGAGATATCAAAACTCCCTTATCACAACCCCTTATCAAACCACATATTATCACGACACATTTATTACCCGTCTTTTTACCGGACCTCTTACTCTTACGCCGGAGGGTTCTAGTCGGGCCACCCCGACTCCTTAACGGTGTTTGTTTGTTTGTCTTGTGCAGTTAGCAGGGAAGCCAACGGAGGACGAAACTGTGAAACTCCACATCATCTCTGATACTAACGTGGACAACAAGACAAGGTCACCACCAAAATAGCGTGATCAAAAATAATAATAATAAAGGCAATAATAATGATAATAATAATAATAAAATTACTATTAATATTAATAAACTAAAAAAATAATAGTAAAAGAAAAAATAATGATAATAATAATAA
This sequence comes from Codonopsis lanceolata, assembly GCA_013146195.2. Classification (NCBI taxonomy): domain Eukaryota; kingdom Viridiplantae; phylum Streptophyta; class Magnoliopsida; order Asterales; family Campanulaceae; genus Codonopsis; species Codonopsis lanceolata. The sequence continues at coordinate 10,611,382 of CM028382.1, forward strand.
TAATAATAATTATTATTATTATTATTAATAAGAATATAAGTAATAATAATAATAATAATAATAATAATAATAATAATAATAATAATTGTCAAATTTTGTGATGAATTTATTTTAGTCTTTATATTTGAATTCAACGCTTTTTCAACTTAATAATCAAACACACACACTAACTAATGAAAACTAATCAATACTTTCAAAAGTTAAATTAAACAACAACAGTTATTAGTCATCAGTCGTAAGTCATAAGCAATAAGTCATCAATTATAAATAATAAATCATCGATACATATCAATAAGCTAAATCAACCGTGCAATATCCTAACCAAAGTAATTCTAGTGGTCTTAAATGCTGTTAGGCCTAAAATTGGATTGCAAACAAAAAATAAATGTTGGCAATGCTTTACTAGCCTATGCAACAACAGATGGTACTGAGTTGTCTCCATGTCCCCCATTCCATCCCTTGTGCCAGCTCAACATGGAGTTGAATGGGTACCCGAACCCGACCCATTAGGGAGTCTTAAGTGAATGGGTACCCGACCCTTCAATCTAAATAGGAGTAGTATTTATATTACCAGATAGATAAATTATAAATAAATAAAAAAAACTATTTGATCTTCATGGAACTGCAAGCTTTTGACATAATTCTCTAGATACTTTAGCACAAACATTGACATGCATGTGTAGTTGTGCTTACACATGTCCATATAAAATATATCGAAAAATATTTTCAGAAAAATATTAAAAATAATTAATCAAAATTTTTAATGACATTTGTAAATACAAGTACTACTATAAAGTATGCATTTAGTGTTCATTAAATATGATCGATCGACAAATTCAGAAATAAAAAATATCTATTATATAAAAGAGATCAAACGGTTGGAAAAGCTAATTACCGGCCATGATTAATTTTTACCAAACACAATCATTGACCATAATTTAATTTCACGGATCTATAACCGTTTATATCTATAACCGTTTGTATTTATAACGGTTTTACAGTTATTATTTTACTATTTTACAGTTTTAGAGTTATTGTTTTATGATTTTACAGTTTTACCGTTATTGTTTTATAGTTAATTAATTTCTACATTATATGCTTCATTTACTGTTATTGTTTTACAGTTATTGTTTTATAGTTATTGTTATCATAATTAACTTAATCAATTTATTTTTTTGGCCCGCAATTTCGTATACACATTTAAAAAAATCGTAAATTTTGTAATTTGATATTTTTTCTTTTTAACTGTTATCGTAATTAACTTAATCAATTTAATTTTTGTTCGACGTTTTTTTTGTTCGGCCCACAATTTCGTATATAAATTATTAATTAATCCCTCTGTTACGGGCAAAGAGACCCTGTTTGAAAGTCAATTTTTGTAAGAAAATAATACTTTTAGTAGTTTATTAATAATAAAATGACATTTACGGTTTTACAAATATTTAGTTGTAGTTTCTTAATTGATTGCTATCGTAATCAAGTGAATCTCAATTTAATTTATGTCTAAGTTTGGAATATTTGTATTTTAATTTTTTTTAATTTTTTAAATTGTTATCAATTAATTTTTTTTCCGACCCACAATTTTGTATACAAATAAAAAAAATAAAAAAAATCGTAATGTAATTTGAAATATTTGTTTTTTCTTTTTTAACTGTTATCGTAATTAACTTAATCCAGTAGCCGCCTTGCAGATAAAATTTTCTTTTCGTATTTTTATAGTAGTTACAATTAAAATATTTATTTCTTGGTTTTTTTATGAAATAAATATCAAAGTAAAATGTTTTATTTTGTTACGTATTTGGGTTTTCTCCCCTTTTAGTTGTGTAGTGTACATATATCCAACCCCTACAAATTATAAGTAAATATTAATTCATTTCCACATTATCTGCTTTATTTATTGATAAATCCTCAAACTGGCGCCGTGTCATTGGCACGAACAAGAGTACTAGTATATATAATGAAAGATTCTATCAATTAATTGATTAGATATATCTAACCGCATCTTTAGACGTATTATCTTAATTATCAACCCACTTTTTCACACTTTTTACCGGCGTGTATTTAATGTTTTCCGATCTGTAAACACTTTTAGCTTTGAATATTTATTGCAAAGACACATTTTTCCTTTACATATATTTTGTCACTACGCAATAGAGGATACTACATTTATCTTTAAATATCCTTAGTTCATAAACAGAAATTTGAGAAAAATTTCACATCGGGATCATCGATGGAGGGAGGGCACAAATGTTGGATATGCTCAAGGTGTTTTAGGAATGAGAAAGCTGTGGAGAGCCACATGCAATCTCACCTTGCCTTCCATCCATTACCTCCGAAGCCTAAAACCTCTTCTCATTTCGACGTTGAAGGCAACCCTAACCAGCCATCGTCATCCAGGTTTCCGACCAAAGTTCCCAGAGTCCATGCGTCACCAAAGAAGTCCTTCAATACGATTTCCGTTATATCATCCATAGAAGATGTAGCTCTTGTCCTTCTAAGTCTATCCAATGGTGAAAGGATCCAAAATGAAGGACGAGTTGAAAAAGGAAAAAGGCGGGTGGAAGAATACATAGGTAGAAGTAGCAACAAGGAGGAGGAGAGTACATACAATGACGACAACAACGATGTCGACAACAACAACGATGATGCATGTGCGGTGGAAAAGGAAATGGATCAATGCAAATCGTACAACGGTAATAAAAGAGGTAGAAAAACATATCCATGTCCATCCTGCTCTAAGGTTTTTAAGTCTGCTAGGGCTTTAGGTGGACATAAGATAGTTCACGACTCTTCATCGGTCCCTCGGATCCGCTAAAAATAAGGAAATTTTACTTGATCTTAATCTTCCTCCTCCTGATGACGATGACGATGACGATGACGACATTAATTACTTACAACCTTAACTTGGAATTGAATTCAATTCTTATCTAGTTTGTTGTAAAACATGAAAAATTGATGTTGTGTATGTTTAGCATAAGTTATAAGTTTCCGTTATGAACTAGTGGAGAGACATTACTTAATATTTGTAGGAAGTTTTTATCATCAGTTTTGTTGTATTTTTATCTTGGAACTAGTGGAGTACTCCAAAATTTGAGTGTTATCATATTTGAAATCTGAAAAACAACAAGGGATTACGTTAATAAAAAAAGTCATTGACCAAATTACACCATATTAATTACACCAATGTGGTTATAATTTATATAATAAACATTCTATGTTTGAAGGCATTGGTATAATTTGATCGGATTTATGGTTCTTTCCATATTATATATTGTACAATAGGACCATATGAGTTCCAAAACTCCATCTTACTTTTCTCAAAATTTTGAAAATAAAAAATTGCAAGCCAGTCCTTTTATAAAGATTTCAATCGCTTTACGACACTATACTTTTTCGTAATTGGAAAAAGACACTTTATGCATCACAGTGCTTAAAATGATGTATCATTTAGACATCGCAATGCATGAAAGTGTTTTATATTTTGTGCATCACTATGCATATCGTGTCTTTTTTAGGTTACGAAAAAATATAGGAGTATAAAACGGTTTAAAATTATTCGAAAGGGACCGGCCAAAATTTCTCCCTTTTGAAAATAATAAAGCCCCATCCTAATTTTCTCATAATTTAAAGATTTTAACTACTAAAATATATGTTAAATAATCAATATTACCCCATGAAAGATCCAATAATTTCTAGAATTTTCTTACTTACTGATATTACGGATCCTAAATCCGTAAAACGAAGTCCCAAAAATAATAAAAAGAAGGTTGATGGAGCGGGTAACCCATCAACAAAGACCATGGGTTGCCCAATAAGAAATCAAGTAAAAATGTGAGTGAAATGAGCTAAAAATTAAACAAAAGGCGGCTGAAACCCGCGGATCGACCCGGATTCGGTAACATAGCACGCGGGTCACCCAAGAGGAGGGGTGCCACATGTTAACTTGTGACGACCCGACCCGAACTCCAATGCGGAATCCCAAGGTCGTGCCGTCAAGACAAGCTAAAAGACGGACAAGCACCCGCTAAGCGTAGTAGCGCGAGTCCAGAGTTGAACCGACAAACTCTAAACAGGAATGAAAAGCCATAACGGCAAAACCGAATAACCAAAACTAAAATCTGCGGAAGCAAATCATGAATGGGACCAAAACCTATAGTTTAAACCAAGGAATACAAAGCTGAGAGACGACTATCTCTCGACAAATCTACGACTCGCGTGACGCAACATTGCGCACGTACCACAAACCATCGGCAACCTAAGGCCGGCGAAGCAACAAGAACCAACCTGATAAACGACAACTCAACGGCTATAACATGCCGGAGGGATAAATCAACTAAAGAACAAGATATTCGAATTCTAACAACTAAACCCAAGTCTCACGACTAACGTCGTCGGAAATGACAATACTAACAATAACGGGATGAGTGAGCTAAAGCATGCTCGAAATAACAAAGGAACAACTTCTAAAAGATACAACAGCTCGATTAACGAGTCGGCTACCAAAATAATACAATAACATAATACTAACAATAAACTACCCAAGTAAAGTCTACATAACTTTACATTCGTGTCTCACAAATACAAATAACATAATAATAATAATTCCAAGCTTAGAGCCCGGAAGACCACCTTCTAGGAATCACTATCCGAAGCCGCCACGCGTACTAACGGGATCGCTGCAAAAACTAAGGAAAACAAACACACGAAATGAGTCATAATGACCCAGTAAGTTACTAAATGCAAATGTATGGCATAGCATGGCGTGGCATGGCATAATGCACAATATGTATAAAATCATGGTATCTTTATAGTCTACCAATAATAAACTTGTATCAAGTCATCATGTAACATAAACTGCATAACCACATAGCATGTTATCTTTCATATAGGTGCTTATACATAAGCACGCAAAATCAGGAACTGGGACAAGCCCTTCAATATTCAAACCAAGACCTGGGCCTAGCCCTTCAAATGATCATAAACTGGGTTTCATTCCTCAAATGATCATAACTCACCAGTTTTCTTTAATGAGTTCCGCGTTACATTCATCCGACTCCGGGGATGAGAAATGGGAGCTCGATATCAGGCTAGGAGCCGCTAATACGAGACCACATCCCACTATCGGCCAAATAGTGAGGAGAAAGGGTACCAATGCGGCGATTCATAGCGAATGTTTCCAAAGGCCATGAATCGTCCCATTGCCGACAAAACGACCAAGACGCCAGCTGGACTCAAAATCAAGATGATCAAGTAGATTATTTACTTGTATAAACCAATAAGGACCAAGTTCATCATAAAAGAACTTATCAATTCAAGTAGGTCATAATGCTCTACAAAACCCAATATCAATGCACATAATTGTACACACTTAACATGTTCAACTAACTTGTAAGTTTAGTTCAAAACCACATATTGAGGTATTCACAATCCTCAAGTCATCACCAATTCAAGAATAGCATATTAGCTCAACAAATCACAATATGAGGTCCACTATAGTCCTCTACTCAAGATTAAGTCAAAGACTATTATTTAGTCTAAGTATAACCACAAACAAGGCTTATCATTAAGCTTCACTTATAGGCACATCGGACTCAACCTAAGTCCCGCTCGTCGTTTGTAATCGACTTCCTCAAGACCACTCTCGTGAATGACAAGACCACCCTGTAGTCTAAATCCCGCAAGTATTTTCATATCCTTACGACTAAATTCCTTATAGTGAATTCATCGAATAACCATTATTAAATAGTACTCGAGACCATGGGTTGGTCTCTAATACTCCGTGCTCTACAAGCACGCTCTAAACAAGTTCCCAATAGGTCTCTATAACATGAGTGTCTCCATTGGACACGACAAGATACTCGGGTGTGCACAAACTTAAGCAAATGAGACCCGAACATCGTAGGGTCTCAACCAAAGGCTCGTTATCACATTATTGGCCTTACAATGACTCCGTTGAGTCTTAATTCTACATTCCATTCTTTATGTGTTTCATAGCCCCACAATTAAACGTTTCATTCATATATACTACCAAAATCCCAAAGTTCATTCGGGCTTGATTCCCAAGCCTAACAACCCAAAAACTCATAGACATAGTCAACGAAACCCAAATGACATAGGACTTCAACCCTAATTCGTTAACTCAATATTGAGCCTATTATGACTCCGATGAGTCCAAATTCTAAGCTTCATTCTTAACCCTTCCATCGACATCAATATTAACGCCCAATCCAAATAACAACAATTTCTCCAATAATTCGGGCTTGACTATCAAACCTAAAATTCATAAAACCAACATAACTCTATACCCATTTTAGAAATTCCATGTCTTCAATTAGATGGTCATACTCATACAACCTAGTGAGATCACACCTTCAAAGCCCCAAATTTTAGGCATACTTTCATAATAAACCAAATGGAATGTAAACATGATTTCTAGCATGTTCATAAACCTAGAAACACAAGATGAAGAGTAACATTATACTTGACAATCATATAGGTCATCCTACATATGCTTTTGACAAGTTCACATGCTCAATCACAAGTTAAAATCACCCAAGGCAAGTATGTGTACCCATTGACCTCAAATAGCATAGAGTTTGTTTTCCTTAGGATCAATGGGTACAAAATCAAAAGAAGAAGAAGTAACTTACAAGTGTTCTTCAACAAAGCAAAGGAAGAAATCAATCGGTTGAAAAGCGATCCTCTCGTCGAGCTCTACACTTCTTGTGGAGGAGGCTTGAGCAAATGAGGGATGGATCAAGGAGGATGATGAAGATGTCTTCAAGAAGCCATGGGAGAGTTTGAGAGAGGATGAATCTCGTTTTTGGAGAGGAGAGGTGAGAAATGAGGTCACAACATCAGATTTGTGGCTTAAATATGGTCAACAAGTGAGTGGGACAAGTGTCACCACAATGTGGTGTCTTAAAATCTGATTTGGGCTTAATTAATCCACTCAATCACTCACTAATGCACTCTTAATCAACCCTTAAAACAAGTTAGACATGTTAGGACACAAGTGAGGAGGGTTAGGGAGGTTTAAGATAGGTTTAGATAGGGGTTATGGTGTAAGTCGTCCAATACCAAAACAGGGCACAAAAAATCCCGTAACAGCTTCCTGGGGTTGAGGCGGGCGCCTCAACCCATCCCATGCGGCCGCCTCAGCTCTTCTCTGCACAAGGTTGCTCTCAGTACTTGAGGCGGGCGCCTCGCTCCATGCGGGCGCCTCGGCTCTGAACCTCAAAACTTGGTCTAAACTTGATCTAAATGATCCCAAACTTATGGGCAACCATTCTAAGGTCTAACCCAACTCAAAACAAGTCTAAAACACACCCGAACAACTCCCGAAACAACTCGGGCGAAGCAGGAAGGGGTGCGACAACGTCTGGCCAGGACGACGAAGCGAACTTCGAAATCAAGCGAGCAATGAGAGGAGACTTTTAAAGGCAAGTCTAAGGGCTAATGAAGAAGCTTAAATACTTCTAGGAAGTTGAATAACAACTAGGGGAATAAGAATCCCAAAGGAGGCGTGCAGCGACTCGATTCCCGAACTTCTGCGATAGAGGCGAGCAGCTATCTCCAAAACTTCCAAATCATCGATAGACTTAAGGAACACCTCCAACTTGAAGTCTAATGTATCTAAACATGTTAACAAACCATCTTAAAAGGTCTAGGACCCAAACCGAGTCACGAACACAAAGCGGAAGTAAACCCTCAATCGCGTCGCATTCAGACTATCGTCGGGTCACGACTTGTGACTTTAGCAAGTCAACAACTATATGGAGTCTCTTAATAATGTTTTGGTCTTAATATGGTCTCTCAAACATATCTAGACCCTCTCTTAACAAACCAAACATACCGTCGACAAAGGAAGAAGTGCAAGTATAGCACGCATGGCCAGAGATAACGAAGGAGGCGGGGCGTCACACCCTCTCCACCTTAAAAGAATTAGTCCCGAATTCTAAATCATGATTCAAACCACAATACACCAAGTTCAAAACCATCAACCTAGCCTCGAATCCCGATTCCACCACCACAATATACACGAGGTCAAACTCTAATAATCCAAATTCAAAAATCTAGAAATCCCAAAATACTCACGACATCAACATTTACGATTGAAAAGTAACATGACTCATACTTGAGTCGCAAATACACACAAGAACACGTTACGCCAATCATGTAGGCAAAATCCTAACTTCAACATAAGAACACATTCAACTACCGAAACTATTTGTCTCGGAGCACAACATGAAATTCAATCACAAAAGATTCTAAGTTACAAGAATTAATAATTGCCTATGGAGCAATTTACAAACAAATCAAAGGTAATCAAATTGGCATTTCAAACCATGCAAATCATACTTAATTTCCTTATCGCGGTAGGAACACACAAGAGCACACAATGCCATGTTTTGAAAATTCTTTCCATTCATGTCAATTCCATTTGGTATGGTGTAGTCAATGTTTAACCTACTCACTACCAATCCTAGTCCACCAAGAACCTCTTTTGATCACCAATTTAGGGTACAGACTAAATTGGATTTCAAAAACTTTTAGTTACAAGGATCTGAGGTTCATGATTAAAAAGGTTCTAAGCATCCTTTAATAGTCTCCTATGCTAAGGAAATGAATGAACATGAATTCATGAGCTGAGAATTTAATATACTACTATGTAAATGCATCAAGTAGGTGTTTCCTACAACTAATGCACATAACTGAATAAAATTCAGACCAAGTAACAAGGCCTATTACCTTGACAATCAACAATCATAGCTATCACAAAACTCGTGTACCTAGTACACTCAACCAAGATGGCTTCTTAGTAATCTAACGAATCGCCAAGGCTACTAATGCCCGAAACGTCTATACTCCGCAAAACTATCCCTTCTTGAGCTCTAGGCCAAGTCTACAACCAATACATACACTAAGCATCCTAACACAATGTTAACGTCTCAATACTCACGGTGAAGCGTTAATCTCTCCGTGCGGCCGTAATTATCCTCTACTCGCAACCTTCACCTTCTCGCCCGGTCGAGTGTATATCTACTCATAATAACAACAATACCCTTAATCGACAATATAGTATAATATTACTTATTATATAAAACATATCTTTATAGAGTATACAAACATCATACCAAACCGATAAGTATCAATAAACAATTCATACTTCATATATATTCATACTATGGCCTTATACATAATCCCAAAAAGAAACCACAACTCTACACATAACATAGTCTTATATATATATAGACTAAACAAGGATCCATACACCATGTGCGATTACCTACCGGTAATTTACAAACAAACCATGTCATATATCTATCTCACATTGGGGTATTATTCGATCAAGCAAATAACCAATATTACACAATACACCATATAATGTATGTGAATGCACATGAGCTACCGATTAAAAACGTGTATACTCATATTAGCGGTAATAGTAACAACGGTATAATTTCACGAATATTTATATACAAATATACCTTCCTATTTCGGATAGGTCTCAAAACCCCGCAATGGCCAACCGCCACGC
>CM028382.1:10621022-10679146 GCA_013146195.2 Codonopsis lanceolata
TGGCTGCGTCAATTGAATGTTGATCCGAAGCTTCTGGAGCCAATCCAACGGCGACCACGGAGTTTATTCGGTAGAAAAGGATCGAGGCAATCAAGGAGGAAGTTGAAAATGCTCAGGCGATATTATCGAGGAGATCATTATCAACTGGTTGGCTAATGTGGTTATAGTAAAAAAGAAATCGAATGGTGAGTGGCGGATGTGTGTCGATTTCACGGTTGAACAAGAGACTTGCCAGAAAAGTTGTTATCCTCTGTAGAGAATCGACAAAGTTGGTGATGCCATTGCGGGCTTGAGCTCTCGAACTTTATAGATGCTTACTCAGGGTATCATCAAGTTAAGATGGTACAGGTTCGATAAGGCTCTAACGACTTCCAGAGCGGCGGGGGGCTATATTGTTATAAGATGATGCCCCGGTTTGAAGAATCTTTGGGGCCACTTATCAAGGATGGTCAAGCAGGGGTATTAGCTCGCGAGATGGGAGAAATGTTGAAGCTTATATTGATGATATGGTGGTGAAAACCAAGGGGCCTTGAGCACTGAGAGGATTTGGGTGAAACTTTGCTAATCTCGGGAGGAACAACATGAAGTTGAATCAGAGCAAGTGTGTGTTCGGGGTAAAGCGAGGCAAGTTCCTTGGGTTCATAGTAGCTGAAAGGGGAATTGAGGCCAATCACGAGAAGATAGAGGCATTAGTTACCATGAAACTTCCTCGTTGTGTTAAGGGCGTGCGAGAGGTTAAATGGCGGGGTGATCGCTTTAGGAAGGTTCATCTCGAGGTCGGCGAGCGTTGCTTGCCCTTCTTGAGGTTTTGCGAGGTAATAAAGGCTTTGAGTGGACTCAGGAATGCCGAGAAGGCTTTGAGGTGGTGGAGTATTTAGGAAGTCCACCCTTGTTGAGTAGCCCGATCTATGGAGAAAAATTGTATGTGTAACTAGGCGGTAGCCATGATTTTGATTAGGGAAGAAGCTGATGTGCAAAAGCAGCTTGTTTATTATGTATCAAGCCCTCACGATGTAGAGGAAGATATTTTAATGCTGAGAGAAATTGGCTTACTAAACGCTTGTTGTTCTTTGCTCGGAAACTTCGAGCTTATTTTTACGCTCATTCAATTGTTGTATACGGATTAAGCCTTTGCGAAAGATTTTACACTAAGCGGATACCTCTGGTCGGTTACTCACTGGTCAATTGAGTTAGCGAGTTTGATATCGATTATCGACCAGCAATCAAGGCAAGCTATAGCGGACTTTGTAGGCTGAGACAAGCTTCAGGATTCTCTTGAGGAAGTAGAGAATAAAACAATGATGCGAGATCAAAGCCAAGACCAGGAATATTGTTGGGAGCTTCATGTGGATGGTTCGGCTAGTCGGTTTGGGAGTGGTCTTTGGGCTAGTGTTAGTACCACCACAGAGCAAGGCGTAGAATTTGAAAAAAGCATTGCGCTTCAAATTCGAACAACCAGGGCGAATATGAAGCTCTAATTAGGCCTCGAGCTCATATGAACATTGGGGTCAGGCGGTGGTTATATCTTGTGATTCTCGGTTGGTGGTGAATCAAGTCAAGGCGACTACGGGGTACATCATCAGATCTTGGTTCGTTATTGTGCAATGGTAAGGGAAATTTTAAAAGATTTTGATTCTTGGGAGTTGGTAAGAATTGCTCGGGAGGACAATATGCGGCAGGTGCTTGTCGAAGATGGCGAGAAGATGAAATCGGTCTCTGCATCACGGAGTCATGATCGAGCACTTGGAGGTTCTGTCATCGAGAAAGAGGTGGTTATGGACATAGAGCCGGCTGCCAAATGTTGGATAGATGATCTTCGAGCTTACATTGAGGCGGGGTGTTGCTGAAGACAAAGGAAGCGAGAACCATTCAAAAGCGGTCATGCATGCCGTTACATCATCTTAGACAACATTTTGTATCGAAGATCTTATACACGACCTTTGTTGAGGTGTGTTCGTCGAGAGATAGCGGAAGGAATATTGGGCGAAGTGCATGAGGGCAAATGTGGAGGTCACCCGACCGGCGATCGCTAGGCGAAAAAGTGTTAGCGGGATTTTATTGGATAACTGCGGCGAGATGCCGAGGTGTATGTTCGCCGTTGTGACAAGTGTCGGCGTTATCGAGATATTCAAGGTTGCCATCTAGAAGCAGACTCTGTTATTGCATCATGGCCGTTTGATATGTGGGGAATAGATTTGATTGGACCTTTTCCGTAGCTCGTTCAAAGTTCAATGCAGATAGTCGCGGTGGATTACTTTCTGCGAAGTGGGTGGAGGCAAAACCATTGGCGACCATAAGTGAGGTCAACGTCATCGACTTTGTACACGAGCACATTTGGTGTCGGTTTGGCGTCCATGAGCAATTGTGTCCGATCATGGGACCCGGTTCTCGGACAAGTTTACAAAGCGTGCGAGCAAATGAGGGTGAAACATTGGCGATCATCGTGGCATATCCCAGGTAATGGCAGGCGAAGGCTGCGAATAAACAAATTTTGCATGTTTTGAAGAGGAATTTGGAGAAAAATTTGGAAGATGGGTGGACGAGCTACCTTGACTTTGTGGGCGATAAGAACAACGGTGAGGGGTCCAGCGGGAAACGCATTTTCTTTAGCATATGGGTCTGATGCTATGGCTCCGGTGGAAATGTACTTGCCCACTCATAGGGTTTTAAATTACAATGCCGGTTCTAATCACACAGCTCGAACAGCAGATTTGGACTTGTTGGAAGAAAAACGGCTGGAAGCTAAAATGAGGATGGCCAACTATAAGCAACGAGCAAAGGCTCACCACGATAAGCGAGTTCGTGGTCGATCATTCTTCTTGTGGGGATTGGGTCCTCAAGTAAGATTGAGGCCACGGGCCATCGAGCTGAATGGGGGAAGTTGTCACCAAACTGGGAAGGCCCTTTTCAAGTTTCGAGAATTGTTAAGGAGGGCACCTACATGTTGCGAACAGAGGATGGTGACGATTTAAAGCATCCATGGCATGCGGATCATTTGAAGAAATACTATTGGTAATTGATTTACAATATGTAATTCTTTGATCTTTTTCTTTCATGGTAAATGGCAATAATGAGGCTCAGTTGACTTTTCAACTTTATGTTTGAAAAATGGCTTTTTTGAGTTGAATCTCTTCAAGTCTTTGATCGAGCATAAAGGTCTTTATGCTTGATCAAATTTGAAGAAATGTTTCCAGTTGATCGGGTAACCTTTTATAGCGAGCATAAAGGGCTTTATGTTCGTAAAGGAGGGGTATTCGAGTAAAAGCTAAGCTAAATGATGATCGCTTTAGAGCGAGTAAAAGCTAAGCTAAATGTTGATCGCTTTAGAGCGAGTAAAAGCTAAGCTAAATGTTGATCGCTTTAGAGCGAGTAAAAGCTAAGCAAAATGATCGCTTGAGAGCGAGTAAAACTTGTTTAAATTTTTGTCGCCTTGAGAGCGAGTAAAAGATGACTTTTGTTTAGCTAAAGATAATATGGGAAGCTCATTCGAAAACAAAGAAGTTAAAATATTACAGATGAAAAGTTAAATTGTTTTGAGACATGGCACGAAGGCCAGAAAGGCGCGCAGGCCTGCGAATTCAAATAGCAGCAGCAGTGTTCTCCTCAGTTGAAGCAGCAGTGGGTTCTTCGGTATTTGTTGCAGTGGCATTCAGAATTATAACTTCATCCTCAACTTGGTCTTCGGCGCCGTCAGTGGTAGTCGGAGGAGCTTGAGATCGCCAAATCTCTGTCATGAGATCGGTAACTGTTGTATCGACGACAGGAGGGGGGATCCAGGGAGACAGACCCTTTGCAGCATCGGCTTCGGCCAAGCCTTCTAGTTCATCCTCGTTGAAGGGCACTTGGGAATGGCCGGCTCGGGCCGACAAGCAAAAGAGGGGTTAGCTCCCAGCTCGGCGGTTGCTCGGGGCTAATCTCTAGCCCGCTACAGGCGAGCTGCCTCAGAATGTGGTTCATCCCCTGCACAAAAAACGGGTAGGCCTCGCTGTCCACACAGTTGGTGAAGTCGGATGATCTCTTGTAGTCCTCAATGATTTGCAGCTTTTGCTCGTCACTTGTCATAGAACCGACCTCTGACACCAGTTGCTCAAGCTTTGTGACAGTAGCATTGGCGACCTCGAGTCATTCGACAAGCCGCCTTCACACCGACTATATTGTTGAGCGATCTCTTCGACTTTTGGATAGGTTTAGTTGGGCTTCAGTAGCTTTTCTCGGCCTCCACTTTGGAAAGTTCCGTCACTTTGGTGGTGAGGATTCCTCATGTTTTGAGATCGGCTCGGATCTGATTGATTTTTTCTTCCAAGCCGTTCTTTTCAGCAGCCAGGGTGTTTTTCTCGGCAGTTAGGGCATTGGTCTTGTTCAAGTTGGCGATTAACCGATCATACATCAACAGTGATTTATTGGCGATCTGTTATGAAAAATATCTGTAAGAAATATGAAAGAAGGAAAAATGGCAAGTAAAGGGCGAAATGTGTTACCTCGGTCATGCACAGGCCCATTTCTCCAATCAATACCGAGCTCGCTTGATCGGCGTACTTCTTTTGGATCCCGTTGTGGCGGAGGCGTTTCATTATTCCGAGTCCAGTGGTGGACGGGAAACCACCTCGTTTGTGTACAGCGATGTTGTCGAGATCGGGAACGTTGGCGAGTTCCTTGATGAGGGCAGCCGCCCTGGGTTGATCTTCGGGCATGGCGAAGTTTGCTAGCGCCAAGAAGGAAGGAGTGCTTTCTTCGATCACGGCTTTTGCGGCGCCTATGTTTCCTCGGGCTTTCGGTGGGCTCGGTGGTGATGGCGGGGAGGTGAGGCGACAAGCGGCTCTCGCGTTAGGGAGGCGAGGATGAAGGTGGATGTGGATTGCTCGGGTTGTTGGGCTTGGTTCCTCGGCTTGAAGTCGCTGGGACTGTAGGAAGGCTAATGGCTGGTTGAGTGGACAGGTGTTTAGCTCGTTTGCTCGAGTTCTTCTTGGCGGCCTGCATGAACTTTGTGACATCGGTCAATTGCCTCATTTCTGCACAAGGTCAAGTATTAGTACCAGGGAAAGCATAAGTATGTGAAGTTGTCGAAGAAAAGACTGATGAAATAAGCAGTTCAGAAATAACCAGAAAGTGAAAATTCAGGTCGGCAAGGGTCAGTCTCGAGCCGATCCTCGCATTCACTTGGGAACCTATTTCCATGCGAGGAACCCCGATGCGGGTGTGGGGTTTGGTTCGATGAACCGGGGTTCAATTCGCCGATGGGGAGGCGAGGAGATCCCAGCGGCTCGAAGAAGAGATCGAGAGAAAGAACTTCGCCACAACACAAAGTCTTGCCGGCTTGCCGCTTCGTGCTCTCCTAACAGGTTTCCTAAACGCCTTGACTATTCTTGGTTCCCAGCTCGGTAGGCGTATTTGTCATTTCAGGGAAGCCCGTAGTCGCCGATATAGGAGGCGAATGGCCATCAATGCTCGACTCAACGAGCAAGGCTTTCAGCCCCACTATCGACCTTATTGGCTGTCGGTGGGAGTTTGAAAAAGCCGTGGTTCGAGCGGCTGTTGATGCGGCCGGTTTTCTTGTCAAGGGAGAGGAGAAAAAATTTTCGAAATAAAGTCATATCGGGCTCGAACCCGAGTGACCTGCAGGCTACGGTGAAGGATACCAAGAACCTAACAGTGGTTAGGGTTAGGTCACAGGGGAGGGTATTAGAAGCATTCATCAATTCAACGATGAATGGGTCAAGAGGAAGTCGGAGCCGACTTGGAAAAAATCAAAATAGAAAACCATTTTATCTCCTGAAAGTTGTGGCCTTATTTGTCTAGGTTCAAATCGAAGGCACGGACACGGTAAAGTTTGGGGTCCATTCTAATGAATAGAACAGTCTTGACCTCGTCCTCATTGTGTAAGTCTTCCCACTTGATTGAGGAAGAGGGAAAGAGAGGAATGAATGGGGCTTGGCTTGGTCGGTTTGTTGCTCGTTTGGGCGAGGAAAGCTACTCGCTTGTTCGTTATCAAGTTGTTGCATGTTCGCTTGTGAGGGTTTTCGTCGGCGTGATCAATGGAGCCACCTCTTGCTCGCTTTCTTCAGAAGATGAAGATGGAGTCATTTCTACTTGAGCCCTATGGTCGTAGCACTGTCCTTCAATTTCGGATACTGTTCCTTCGCTAGACATCCTACAGGAAAAGGAATCGAGAAAACAGGTTAAAAATTGACTGGGAAAAGTGTGGCAAGAGAATTGGCTGTAACATTTGGGTCGCAAGATCGATAAGCAAAGTACGATCATGGTTTCTCGATTCCTTGGGTCTGGGTCACTAATTCGTGAAAAGGCAAAGGGGGTTTACGCAGAAAGAGGGGTTTACGCAGTGTAAACCCTAGATCAGAAATCAAAATAAAAGGGCAATAGTGGAATGATGAAAAGGGCGATGCAGTGAAATACACCGAACACTTGTTGAAAGCCTTGATTTTGTTCTTGAGATGAGACAAGGGTGTGATCGGGAAGCAATTCTTGATGAAGATACGTGGAATGCACCGTATGTTTCGTATGACTGCTTGAAGGCTGTGTGAGTTGCAATGAAGCGTAAAAGTGGCAAATGAATTGAATCTTACCTTTTATAGTCTAGGAAGCCGTCGGTTGGAGAATCAAATCATTGGGCTCAAAGCACGAGGCGCGGTGAGCGAGGCCGCATTTAATGTACATGGGAAGTTGAACCTACAGTTCCAGCGGGCGGTGACGGTTGGCTGACGTTCGTTTTCTAGGAAAGCGTTTGTTTAAAGCTTTGTGAATTACCGCCAAGCTAGATGTTAGGTTTTTGAATAATTGGGGAAGCTACTCGAAATTTTGAGATCCTCCTCGTCATGAGCATGAATACTCGATAAGACAAGGAGTTGGGGGCTCTTGGCTGCCCCAATTAGGCCCAAGCTAGGAGCCACGTGTCGGTTGTGTAAATCTTCCGAGCAATCGAGCAAGCATGTCACACGAGCAACCAATCTCCGTTGTGGCCGGGATAAATGCTGGAGATTTTAATTATGCGAGCAATATGGATGAGCGAGCAATATAGCTCGATGGCCCCATGTAAGTCAAAAGCGATCGAGGGCGATGCAGAGCAATCCGAATGCGATTGCAGGTGGTTACACCCGAGCAATAATCCCGACTATAAGCCATGATAGTTTGCGGAAGAGTTGATGCTCGTCAGTGGGCAGTTAATGCCAATCATGGGCAGTTAATGCCAATCATGGACAGTTAAGGCCAATCGTGGGCAGTTAATGCCAATCGTGGGCAGTTAATGCTAATCATGGGCAGTTATTCATGATAATGGGCGGTTATACCTCAGGCACATATAAAAGCCTAGGAAAAATTGGCGAGAGAGGTATGCGCAATCTATTTTCCCTAAGCTTTAAACTCGTCAAATTGTGAACTCATTGTACTAATTCACACGCCGGAGGGCTTTGCAGGGAGTGCCCTGCCCGGATTCACTTTTCTTCTCTTTCATTGCAGAGTTGGGCTCAGAGGACTCGAAAGCACGTTGAAAGCCAGGTGCTTGGATTGGGCTGTTTCAGTGAGTCCAAATCTTCTTGGACGCATCAACTTGTAATAGGGAGAGAAAAAATAGGGAGTTAAAATAGATAACTACTCACACATGTGAATTCGAGGGTGAATCTCAACCATTAAATGTTTTAAGATAATTTAATCTCAACTTCTAAATAGCCCTACTAAATTACCTAGTTGTTTTATAATATAGATATTTTATTAATTCTTTATAATGTTATTTATAAAATATTTTTGTTAACCCCTAAAAGATAAAAAAGTACCCACTTATACTTTGAGAACAAAAAACCATCTACTTTTATCATCAACTATCATTTAAAATCTTCTAACATTTTTAAAAAACCTTAAGGGAAACAACTAAAATTAATGTCGTTAAAAATTAGATGACGATTAGAGATAACGACAAAATTGTATCTCTCTTTAAAAATATAATGACAATTTTGTTTAAAAAATATTATAATGTCAAAATGTAAAGATTTATCAAAATACAAGAGGTGGTCTCTTGTGAGACGGTCTTAAGGATCCTTATCCGTAAGACGGATCTATCCAGGTTAAATAGGATAAAATTCAGAAATCTCAATGCAACCCTTTAGTTTTTGAAAATTACAGTGCCACCCCTTATGTTTATATATGCAGAGTGACACTTTTTACTATCAACATTATCAATTTGTAATATAAAATGTGTCACTTTTGCCTTAGAAATGTCACTTTGCATTTTTAATGAAAATTATAATTTTTTTTCCCTAAAAAAGTGTTACTTTTTGGGCTTAAATGTGTCACTTTTAGTCTTAAATGTGTTACTTTCACTTTAAAAAGTGTCTCAATTTTTTATAAATGAAAACTATTACGTTTGCCATTTAAGTGTTACTTTATAACATTAAAAGTGTCACTTTTTAGCATTAAATGTGTTACTTTTGACCCTACAAGTATCATTTTACCTCATAAATAAAAATTGTTGTTATTGACCTTAAAAATATCACTTTTTAGCATTGAAAGTGTCACGTTTCAGTATTAAATGTGTTACTTTTGGCAGTCAACGTTAGTTTTAAAGTGACACTTTTTAGTATTAAATGTGTCACTTTTTAGTATCGAGGGTGTCACTTTTTAGTATTATAAGAGTGTTACTTTGTATTTTAATGAGAATTATAATAAATTTCCTTTTATAATGTCACTTTTAACCTTAAAATGTGTTACTTTTGTCTTTTTAATGCATGTCACGTTTGGCTTTAAATGTGTCATTTAACATTTCGTTAAAGTTCGTTAGAGTCCGTCAAGTATCGTAATTGATGCTAACGGATGGCTAAGGAAGCTGACAAATGATTAAATTGTAAGGTGTGAGAAATATAAGAATTTCGGCGGCAAACCTTGAAAGTTTAGGGGCACCGGAGCAAAATGAGAAACATCACATTAAAAGTGTTTCATTTTTTTATAAATGAAAACTATTACGTTTGACATTTAAGTGTTACTTTATAACATTAAAAATGTCTCTTTTTAGCATTAAATGTGTTACTTTTGACCTTACAAGTGTCATTTTACTTTATAAATAAAAATCGTTGTTATTGACCTTAAAAGTGTCACTTTTTAGCGTTGAAAGTGTCACGTTTTAGTATTAAATGTGTCACTTTTGGCAGTCAATATTAGTATTAAATGTGTCACTTTTTAGTATAAAGAGTGTCATTTTTTAGTATTAAAAGTGTTACTTTATATTTTAATGAGAATTATAATAAATTTTCCTTTATAGTGTCACTTTTATCTTTTCAATGTGTCACGTTTGACTTTAAATGTGTCATTTAGCACTTCGTTAAAGTCCGTTAGGGTCCGTCAAGTATCATAATTGATGCTAATGGATGGCTAAGGAAGATGACAAAGGATTAAACTGTAAGGAGTGAAAAACATAAGAATTTCGACGACAAACCTTGAAAGTTCAGGAGCATCGGAGCAAAATGAAAAACTTCACATTAATGTGAAAAAACATATTAATTTTGAGGCTTGTGGGAGTTGAACCTTAAACCTCTAACCAATCTTAAATAAGAGGTCTAAACCATCTTGAATGATTTGATTTTGTAGATTTTTTAACATGTTATTTATTTATTATAACTCACATATTCCTAAACGGGCCTACACAAGTCTTTGCCAAATACAATGGCCAAATTGATTATATTTACCAATACTTTCCATCTAAACCTAAATATGGCTCCCGCCAAACCTACGAGATGATTTTAAATGACTGAATAAGATTTACAAATCTAAGTAATCTATTAAAATCTATCTAAAATCAAATTTGTTTTGAAAATCAAAAATAAACAATGTTTATCTTATCTCACTCTCTCTCTCTCTCCTTTCATTTTAAACTTCTTTTCCAAATAGAAGTCAATCCAAAGATAAACATCTACACACAAAACTAAAGAGTTGAAGTTCTCGTCTCCTCCAAAGACTCATATTCCCAACAATGGAGGTCAAAGATCAGCAAAGCCTGCCGCAAGATGAGGCAATTGTTTTTCCAACTCCTCACCCATCACTCCTACAAGACAATCTTTATCATAGTGAGGAAGCTTTCATGATTACTCCTTCCCCAAACAACAACAACATTGTTCATAATGAACATGCCAATAACGTTAACAAGAACAAAAATGATGTTTTTGGCAAGAATGAAAATGATTATTTGAAATCTTTTCCACCGGGTTATCGGTTTTGTCCACACGACGATGAGCTCGTTGTTCAATACTTGAAGAAGAAGGTCATGAATGAACCCTTGCCCCCTAACAATATCATGGACGTTGACTTGTACCTCCATAATCCCGAACAATTAACTGGTATAGTGCATATCATCCTCCTCTCTCTCTCTCTATATATATATGTGTGTGTGTGTGTGTATGTTAAGGTTTGATTAAGTTACTATATATATGTTAGGACTAGGTTTATGAACTTCATGTTGAGTTGTTGATTTTTTTTTTCCCTTTCTGTATTTGTTTTTGTGTTACATTTCTCAGTATGAACATATGCATTTAGAGGTTATTTGGTAGACGAAAAAAATAAACGGATAACACTAATTTATTTGAACTCATTCTTGGTACTATGTAAACTGCCATTTGATTTCTCTTCTTTTTTTGGGTAAGAAACCATATCATTTTAGGGTAATGCTTGAGTACTCTGTGATGTGGTACACTCTTATTGACTGGAGTGCTGGGACCCACAAAATGTTCAATCAATGAGAATATGCCACATCATAGAGTACCCATATTTTGGTACAAAATGAGAGTGCCCCTAGCATTGACCATCATTTTAACTGTGTTTTGGTGAGTACTTTCGGTCGAGGTTTCCAGGGTCTTGAAATCGTCTATCTCATTCCGTGGTGTTTTCGTCTAAGTAGTCATTAGCTTTTAACTGTTTGACGAACTTTCGCTTTGTAATTACTCCAAAATTATTCAAACATGGGTGCCACTCTCATTTTCAGACTAAAATCTATGGTGACATATTTTGTGGGTCCCAAGTCAATCAATGGCTTTGTCACATTACGTATCACCCATATTTTTGTAAAATTGACCCAAATTATTCAAACATATAGTTGCTCTAGCTAGGTTATTTTTCCTTCTTCAAAACCTTTACAATTATTTTCTTTCTAGTTAAGGTTTTTCCTTTTCAAATTGCTCGTCTATGATATTTGAGTAAATATACTTTTTTTTAGTAAAATAATTCTATTAAGAACCCCGTTGATCTTTATTTTCATTTTCTCATTCCTGATTGATCCGAGTTTTTAGTTATTCATCAAAATTTGTGAATTTAACGAGTTTTTTGCAATGGCTACTTTTACTTTATTCTTGAAGAGTATCATATTTCGTTTCCTTTGTTACAATAGTCCATAAATGTTAGTGAAATGGTACGAGATTCAATAAATAAGGACGTATAAATGAGCTTATTCAGTGGTAACGCCATTGTGACAAAGTTTAATCAATTTTATTTAACAGAAAAGTATCAGGGACAAGGGGAAAAAGAATGGTACTTCTTCACCCCAAGAAATCGAAAATACAGAAATGGATCGCGACCAAACCGAGCAGCTGGTGGTGGTTATTGGAAGGCTACGGGAGCTGATAGGCCGGTTAAGCATGAAGGTGTTCTTGTTGGATTGAGGAAGGCTTTGGTTTTCTATGAAGGAAAACCACCAAATGGAGGAAAGACTAGCTGGATCATGCATGAGTATAGGGTAGATGAGCCTCCTAGGAGCAAAAGGAATGCAAATGACATGAAGGTTAATTTTAATTTTATTTTTTTTGGCAATTATATCTAATTTTACACAATTTGGTAAATTAATTATATATATATTGTGGTGCAGCTAGATGAATGGGTCCTGTGTAGAGTATACAAGAAGGCAGATAATAAGTGTGTTAAAGTCCAGAAACAAGATGAGGAGAAGGGAAATTCAAATCCATTAGTGGCAGATGAAGAAGAAGATACATTGGTGCTTCCCCAGCATGAGAATGACATGGAACAAGAATATGATCTCAATATTGGAGATTCAGATGAGCTTCTTATCAACCCACATGGAAGGGACTATATACAATCCTGTTTTCTTCATAGTAATGAGGCTCCCTTTGTTCATGCTTCTCCTTCTCCCTTGAAGTTTGACAAGTTCAACAACAATCTGATGCCTGCAGGCGCCGCCCTCCCGTTTACTTATGCAACGGGAAATGTTTACCTCCCGAGAGGAGGAGGAGGAGCCAATGTTTGGAGCACTAATTACCTCCCGAGAGGAGGAGGAGGGGCCAATGTTTGGAGCACCATTTCAAACTACAGTTATCCACTCGGTGAAGTTATCAACCCAGTTTTTTTCCAACGCTAATTGATCTGCTTCTGCAGCTAGTTTAACTATTGAACAATGTGGCTTGGTTTTTATTTTTTTTTCTTTTTTTTTTTCCTCCTAAGGGGGCTGGTTTAACTATTGAACAATGTGGCTTGGTTTTTATTTATTTTTTCTTTTTTTTTTCCTCCTAAGGGGGCTTGAAAAGGGATCGAACCTGAGACATCATACTTTGTTAAGTTTCAGCTCTACCATTTGGACCACCCCTTAGAGACTCCTTTTATTTTTAGGGAATTAATTAGAGATATTTTTCATTTGGTTATTTGGAATTTTATTACAGAAATTAGTATTTGGCAAAATTTTGGATAAGACGGTCTTATAGATATTTTTTGTAAGGCGGATCATTTTACTCGATCAACCGTATGTTGGTGGGTTAAGGTGCTAGAGATCAATGGAGTTCCGTCTTACAAATCAAGATTTATAAGACGGTCTTACAGAAGCATACTCTTTAGTCTTTACAAATTGACGAATGTGGATTTGCATGCCTTTTGAATTTTGTGTTTCTAACTTGAGTTCATGGACATCTGCAAAAATCATGCTCTTGCTCGCTTTGTTTCTATATTACGTTCTTCTTTAACCCAGCACACCATATAAGAAAAAATAATTGAGTGTATTATAAATATTGATGTGACATGTGGTTTTTTTAATATCTTCGTATATGTGATCATAATTAAAGTAAGTAAGAAAGGTAAGGATAAAGTAGTACAAAATGTTTTCCTAAAAAAGAAAGTTTTGAAAGAAAATAATTATTCTCTCCATTCCGAACAAAGTCACCTATTCCATTTTATGATGTTTTACCTAAAGAGTCTATTTTTAAAAATTAAGATATATAAAAGTGTCATTTTATTACTAATTGACTATTAAAAATATTATTTTTTTAAAAAGTTTATCTTTTAAACAGAGACTTTTTGCCGAAAACAAAAAGAGTATTTTGGAACCCAAAAAAAAAAAAAGGAGAAAAATTATTTGAAAACAGATGGAGTTCATTTTTGGCAGCTTCCTTGGAGTTTCTACAAAATCTTTCACCATAGCCTTTTGTTGACATCAACCATTTCTCTAGAGGTTAAAGAACCATGGGTCACGAGTTTGAAATAAGGAGAGTTTTACTAACCCCCCGGTGGTCCTAACTGACTAGGGGAATACCTTAGGAAATAAAATAAAAAGTCATTCAAAATCAATTTCTCTTGGTAGAGGGTTGTTCTAGTTTAAATTTAAGTTCCGTTTGTTGACTTTCCGAAAATGTTTTCTTCATTTTTCGGTGTTTGGTAACCTTAGGAAAATGTAGTCAATGTAAAAGTTTTTCCGAGTCAACGGAAAATGAAGCTTTCTTTTCCGGAAAATAACTTACGGATTCATTTTCCGTAAGTTATTTTCCAAAAGTTCGAGCACCTCTTCGCCCCTTCCACAAGTACACATTCACTCAACAAATAAATATATTTCGAATATAAATAGAGTTTGTGCACACTATTTATAAATTATAATTTTAATAAATACTCACTACGTCCTAAAATTAGTGTCAACTATATTATTTAGGGACGTCCCAAATATTGTTCATTTTCTTTTTTAAAACGTTTTTTTTTCATATCAATTGTTAATTTTTTTTATTTGTATTTTTAAGATTGAAAAAAGATGGATCTTATTGATTTGACACGACTAATGATAAATTGAGGTTACCGATGAAAAATTACTCAAATCTCAACACTATCTTATATTCAATATGAACATTAATATTAGAATATATTTTTGAATTTATTCATATATTGTTTTCCGTAGCATTTTCCATACATTTTCCAAACACCTGAAAATGTTTTCCGGTATATTTTTAAAAGATTTACCAAACACCTGAAAACGAAATCTTTTCATTTTCCAGAAATCATTTTCCGGAAATCATTTTCTAGAAATCATTTTCCGGAAATCATTTTCTAGAAATCATTTTCCGTGAAACAAACGGAGCCTTAGGTCTGGTAATGGTACGAGGTTGTTGTAGCTTAACCTTAGGAAATACTTTAGGGTCTGTTTGGATGCATTGATTTTGGATTCAATATATATTCAAATTCTATAGAATTTAAATAACTTAGAATTTACTTTCAAAATCATAGCATTTCTATTGTTTGGATAATGTGTGAAATTCAATTGTAATTATATATTATACTTAAAATAAGAGTTCAGTAAAATGTCAAGTAACTAGTTTAGTCTAGTGGTATAAAGTTGTTAGTTATTATGAATGGCAAGGGTTCAAACCTCGCTAACAACAAGTATAAAAATTTACATTTTAGAAAATAAAATAACATATAGTGGTAGTGGTTAGCGGTGGCGGTGGGTGGTTGTTGCCGGTGGTGGTTTCCGGAGGCGGTTGGAGGCGTTGGGAGGTGAGGTGACACAAGTGGTGGTGGTTGAAAATTGTTATGTAATAATTGATTAAAATTTAGAATTTAAATTATTAGGATTTATGATGGAATTAGTTTAATGGAATTGAGTGATTTAGAATTTTAACACAATTCCAATTCCAAATTTTAGTTATGTTCTAAACAATAGAATTGGTTTTGGAGGCCCCAATTCTAATTCCAAACTATGGAATTGGGTATCCAAACATACCCTTCGGAAAAAACCATTCAAAATCAATTTCTCTTGGCAAATGCAAAGTTTCTGAAGAACATAAAATGCTTAATAGTAAATCGGCCTTTCTTTCTAAAATAAATGAATCATTACATAGATGATAGATAAAACATACTCCTACTTGATCATACTATAGATTAAGTCCACCAAAACTAAGATAAATTTACTTCTCTAGCTTGAAATCTTTTTACATGGAACCAATTAACTTGACCACACTTCTAATGTACTACCAGTATCATCAAGCCTCGATTTCAGAAGGAAAGAACCACTCATCTTCGTCATCGTCACAATCGCCATGATCATCTTTGTTCACCATTGACGCAGAAGAGAAGCTTGATCTTGAATTCATCGTTACATCAATCCATGTGTCGTTACTAGACAAGCTCTTAACAAGCTTGCTAGACGTCGTAATTGCAAGCTTCCCAACTCTTTGGCCTATGTCCATCAAAATATGACAATCTTTGGGACATTGGGATGAAAGAAAAGGGTCTTTCAGTAGCTCCGACGCAGACAACCTTCGAGATGATTCAACCAAACACTTCTCGATGAATTCCTTGACCTGTGCATCTTTGACTCGACCAAGGGCCGCAGGCCTAACACCGCTGATCACTTTCTTGTATATTTGTCCCGAATTCTCACATTCTCTATAAGGTAATTCACCCGTAACCAACTCCAAGATGCACATCCCAAAAGCATAGATATCAACAAGTTGGTTGTACCCTTCATCATCGTAAAACTCTGGAGCCATGAACTGTGGTGTACCAGCAATACTGCGTTCAGTACGGCCCTCGGGAAGCACAGTCGCTAACCCTAAATCACCAATCTTAACTTCTCCAAGATAACCATTAACCAAAACATTGTCACACTTGATGTCACGATGAATAATAACCGGATTACGCGTGTGGAGATAGTTTAACCCTAATAGAATCTGCCTAGCCCAATTCTTGATACCCTTAAGATCGATGTTCTTATGAATTTTCCGGTAGCATCTCAAGCTACCGGAGCAGAATAACTCAGTAATCATATTGAAAGTCTTGGTTTTATCATCCAACCAGTACGAATAACACCGGATAATCCCCTCGTTTTCTAGAGATTTCAACAAAACAGCCTCAAAACAAAAATTGTCGCGGTTTTCCCAACTTGTTTCATCCATGCAAATTTTGTTCCATGCAATTTCTATACCTTCAACTTCATCAAAACCTTTATAAACATCTTTGAATGCACCCCTACCCAAGATTTCATTATACCTAACGTACCGCCCATCCGACGATCTCTCTACTATAGTATGAAAAAACATCGTATCCGAAAAAACGTTTAGAACTAACCTCAGAAAAAGTTGGGTTCGGTACCACGTACGAAGGATGTTAAAGAACAAGACACTGTTCGGAAAACGCCTCGACAGCGATCGAAAAAGAGTCCATGACAGAACAAAATTGAAACCGAAAACCGATAAGCCGCATGGCAATGATCAACAAGCGTAGGTTTAATGGAGAAAACATGAGATTCAGTGATGTCAAACTATGAGCAAAGTGAAAGGGAACCTTAATATATGAAGAGTTGTGTAGGGGGTAGAGAATCCCTGTTCATGAACTGTTAGGATTGAGAGTCCTGATAGGTAAGAACTTAACGTGTATATATATATAATTGTTTTTGTTTTTAATTTTTAATTTCATTGTTCTTTTTCTCGTTAAACTCTATAACCGTAGATACTATCCGACCGTTTCCAAATAAGGTCTCGTTTGGTGCAGCGTTTTGAAAACGTAGCTTTTTTAAAACGCAACGTTTTTAAAACGTAATTTTATTTTTGTAAATACGTTTGGAAAACTATTTCAAAATGTTATTTTTCATAAATAGAGTAGTTGTAAACGTAACATATTTTTAAAACGCTACAAATTAGAGCGTTTTAAAGCGCTTTACATTTTTAAAACGCTACGTTTTAAAATGTTGCATTGAAACACTTTTAAAGAGAAAACATAGTGTTTTTTACCAGCGTTTTGACCAAAATGCTCCACCAAACAAGTACTAATTATCATTCTTTCGTAACTTTCATTTTTAAAAAAATAATTTTATCATTTTACTCTTATTTTTTTTCTACCTAATATGAATAAGGACATTAAATGAAACTATGCATTAATATTTATAATACAGTCAATTATTTTTTTTAAACGATGTTTCATGTCAAAAAGACGATCATTTAGAAACGTAAAGAGTCATAGTAGTATTTTTATACAAATATTTAATTTTAAATATACATTTCTTATTATTCGTTATGGATTTAGTTGGTGTGAAATAGTGTTTTCGTATTCCTCCAAACAATTAACGGAAAGAGCATTTAAGAAATAAATATTTCAAAAATAATACTTTATTCGTCCTAAAATAAATGATGTTTTTGTAACAACAAAAAAATGTCTCAAAATAAGTAACGCATTAAGAATATGAAAAGTTTTTTTCTAAAAAAGAAGAAAGGTAAATTAGTCATTTTATTAACTTTCTTTAAAAAAATCATTTATTTTGGTAAGGAGGGAGTAACATTTTAAAATTTTGCTGATCAAGAAAACTTATTAAAATACTAATGTACCCTTATTTAAATGCAATTGTTGTTAACAAGTTATATTATTATTTCTCTCTTTCCTCTCAATACAACATTCAATAAGAGATTAATTAATAGGCAAACATTTGTGTAGAACGGTCCGTAAGACGGGGCCCCATTTAGAAATTTACGGTTTAATAACTAAACATGTTAATAAAAAACACAAAAATTAGCCAGCTTGGTTTGACACGCCCCAGCTACAAAATTAAGTTTTAATGTTCATTTCCTTTATTTGCTCCGGTGCCCCTCTACTTTCAATATTTGTCGCCGAATTCCCACGCCTTGCAATTTAATCATTTGTTAGCTCCGTTAGCAATCCGTTAGTATCAATTACCTTGGGATACTTGACAGATCCTAACAGGCTTTGACGAAATACTAAATGACACATTTAAAACCAAACGTGACACATTAAAAACACAAAAGTGACACATTTTAATGTTAAAAGTGACACTATAAATGAAAATTTATTATAATTCTTATTAAATACTCCCTCCGGACCTATATATAAGCAAAAATAACTGATTTCACACAGATTAAGAAAGTAAGTTAAGTTAGTTAAATTGTCTTGATTTTATATAAAATAAAAGTATACTTACTAAAATACCCTTAACAATCTCACTCATCAAAACTGATGATAATTAATGCAATTTTAACTTATTGTCATCAATTCATTATAGCTCATTTTATTAGTGACTCTTTGTGTATTGGGAATGTGCACCCATCTTAAAAAACAAAAGAATTAACAAGGGGTATTTTTGGTACAAAACTTCTTGAAAGTTGTGAATAGAGTTTAATATGGTGATTTTTGCTTATATTTAGGTCCAAAAAAATTTGATAATTTTTGCTTATATTTAGGTCCGGAGGGAGTACAAAGTAACACTCTTAATACTAAAAGTGACACATTTAATACTAAAAATTGACACTCTTAATACTAAAAAGTGATATATTTAATACTAAAAAGTGACACTCTTAATACTAAAAAACAACATTCTTAATACTAAAAAGTGATACTCTTAATACGAAAAAGTGATACATTTAATACTAAAAAATGACACTCTTAATACTAAAAAATGACACATTTAATACTAAAAAGTAACACATTTAATCCTAAAAAGTGTCACTTTAAAACTAACGTTGAATGCCAAAAGTGACACATTTAATACTAAAACATGATATTTTCAATGCAAAAAAGTGATACTTTTAATTCTAAAAAGTAACACTTTAATGTCAAACGTAATGATTTTTATTTATAAAAAAATGAGACACTTTTTAAAGTGAAAGTAACACATTTAAGACTAAAAGTGACACATTTAAGCCCAAAAAGTAATAATTTTTTAGGAAAAATTTATAATTTTCATTAAAAATGTAAAGTAACACTTTTAAGGCCAAAAGTGAAACTACTCCAAATTTTTAATGTCTGCCAAATTTTCAAGCTCGGTCGACTATATTTTTTCTATAAATTTTAATGTTTAAAAAATATATATTTATTTTTTAAAATAAAAAAATAAATATATATTGGGAAATTATAAAATATTTAGTATTGGGTTCATGCTATAAAGTTTTTATTGATTTAGTACAGTGAAGAATAAGTTTATAGAGAAAAAATTTATGAGATGATGACGTGCCCTTAGTTTTTGCTGCAATTGTGCATAGGAGAAAGGCTTTGCCAAGGAGTGTTGTGCTGGGGTCGTGGACCTTGGAGCTAGGTGTTGAATTGTAGCTCTCCTTGGCCTTGGCCTGCTGTCTTGCTGTTCAATTGTAATGCAGATTTAGTAGTTCTGGTTTTTGGTGTTTGTACAGTGGAAGCTTCTTGTTTCTTGTTTCGCAGTTTGCATCTTTTGCAGTTGACGGTGTTTCCGGGGATGCATCTTTCTTAATTTGGCCGTTCAAAACGAGAAACGAAAATGGAAAGCAGCTTTCAGAATTATCATCACCGTTGAATATTTCACTCTGCACATCACTTGGTGCAGTTTTTGGAACCAAAAATTTCACAGTTAATACAGTGGAAAGAACAACTCTGTCTCTCTTTCTCTCCAGACAGTGTACATTTCAACATCTCTATGGTTTAGAAGGCTCGGGGCAATGCAAGGGGAAAATAGCATTACTTATCTGCCTCACTACAGTAGATGTATTCCCGATATCTCGAAGTGGCGATCGCATCACGGCATCATTCCACGTGTGTGCTTTTCTTCTTCCTTCGCTCGAAACCTCTTGTTTGCTACCTCTGTCTCTAGTTTGACGATTTTCCTTCAAACGACAAAGTAGTATCCGCTTCTCTCTTGCTAATTGTTTACCTAGTGAAATTGGCGGCGACTCTTTCGTTTTCTTCGTTTCTTTGGTTTGTTCAAAACTAGGCTTCTCGCTGGCGGTCTCCTGTTTGTTCCCTGTTTCAGCTGTATCAAGTTTTTCCTTAACACGACAAATCAACACATGCTTCTCTTTTTCAAGCTGCTTGCCTAGTGAATTTGAAGCCAAAGCTTTGGTTGTCATTTCATCCCTCTTTTGTTCTTTCTTCAAGTTCTCAAGCTCCCCCTTTAGTAAGGAAACTTCATTTTGCAGCTCATTGGCCTTCGTCTCAAAACTCGTAGCTTTCTGCCTCCATTCTTGCACCTGAAATATATAAGGAAACTGATATGGGTACTGATGAAGATAAAACAATATTACTTCATTCAGAAGGGAGAAAAAAAGTAACTTAAAGAAGAAAGACTTACGGAGGACTGTAGGGATTGGATTTCGTTTTCTGATGCTAGAGCTCGATTTTCCCAAAACTCTTTAGAACCCTGCAGCTCTTCCATCTCCCCTCTCAATTGCCCAAGCATCTCTTGCATCTGAGACCATTGTTCTGTCTCCGCTCTCACTTGCTCCACAATCTTCCGCACTAATGCCTTGCAACGTCCTGAACATTTTTTCTCCTCATGAGACATCGATTCCTGCACAAACATCATTCCCCTCCAGTTAACTTACTTTTCGTAACACATGTTTATCTAACTTTTCCAATGAACTGATTCTGTTTCAAACTATTATGGTAATTGCCTGCATTCTTTCTTAAAGCACTCAAACCAGTCTATTATGGTAATTGACTTCATTCCTTCTATGAAAATGTCGAGCAAAATGTCTTGAACCGAATCAAACTTCACAAACAGCCCACCTTTGCCCCTTGGTTGTATAAATGCATTGAAAATTCAATTTCCACAAGCATAAAAACAAAATGAGCCAATTATCACATGCCATAGTATAATGAGAAATGTCAGCAAGATGAATTTTCTTCATGGTGAAGGTCCATAAATCCTATGTCTACACGTTCCACCAACAGAACCATAAACAGGGAGAGACCATAGTTTCAATAAGAAACAGAAGACGTGGGATAAAAGAAAAGCAAAAAAGAATTTCCCATATCTACTTGAAATAAGGAAAATTCCTATGAGAATTTCCCAGCCAGCACAGCTCTGAGTCGTGACTCGTGGCCCATTATTCCAGTAAGGTTCCCCAGTATGCTGCATTTCCGATACATCTTTCTACTCAACGTATGTAGGTTAGTAACCAAGAAATCACAGGTTGATAGGTTTAGCTCTTAGTCACTATGTTTAAGTGCACACAACCAACTATTTTTTCTTGTCCAGAAACAGTTTTGTTCGCTTTCTGTAGCAACAGCCAATCAGCCAGCACAGCTGAGTCACGGCCAATTATTCCAGTAAGGTTCCCCAGTCTGCTGCATTTCCAATCTTCATTCTACTCAACATATGTAGGTTAGTAACAGAGAAATCACGGGTTAAGTCCACACAACAAACTATTTTGTCTTTTCCTTTTGGAGAAACTTATTGAACTTATGCCAACTAAAAGAAAAAGAAAAACTAGAATGGAAACTAATATGATAGGACATAATATGAAATATTCACGAAGACTGTGCTATATATATTATGCAATCCACAATAAGCCAAATTAGGACTTCAAAGAATGTCAATAGCCTGCTTAAATTAAGCATATAGGAATATGAAACCTTGCCTGATTCGTCTGTCGGGTAGAGAAAGTAGAGGATGAATCTGGAAATTCAATTCGTTTGGAAGTCGAAGCAGAACTTGCAACAGAACTATTGGCAGTCGTAGACAGAATAGACCCATATTCCGCTTCCATTCTATCGAGCATACCTATTGATAATCCTTCCATTTTCCTTCTTAATATCTCCACCTGCAAATCCTTTAAGGATCCAAATCAATATTGTCTCATTTTTCCATATCTTAAACCGCTATAAATTAAAGAAAAAAATATTAGAATGGTGCAATTCTTACATCAGCTGATTTATTTTGGCTTTTGCAACCAGAAATAGAGCTCTCTTTGTCAATCTCATCATCCGTTTTGATCGACAAACTTGATTCAGTCATTTCCCCATTTCCCTCCATAGATTTTCCATGAGATAACCCTCCAAGCTTCTCCAATCTCCGCTGCAAACGAGATGTTTTTTTATCAAAATTCTTACAATTCCGAAGCTCGAGATCTTTAACTGCAGTGCTCCTCTGTAATTCCTCTAGTTTCTCTTCTAAATCTTCAATCTCTTCCTCCAATACCACCCCTACATTCTTTCCTTCACATATCTTCTTCCTTCCCTACACACCAATCAACACATTAATCAATCACTTCAAAGTGTTTTCACATACCCAATTCAGTTAGTACTTACGCCACCGTCTGATCCTATCATTAGATACAAATAAAGTCTCGTAAAATACGTTCTCATATGAAATACACACAAAAGATATGTATCGATTAAACCTGTTTTTGTATTGATATAAGATAACTATGTTAACATATACATAATCAAACTCATCAGAAAATCATTTCGGATTTGAAATTTAACATGTTACTGAATCCTGAAGATTAAAAACTGAAAAAAAAAACTGAAAACATGAAAATAAAAGAGCAAAGAAACTTACTGAAGCAAGAGTCTGGACAGCAGACCTTAAAGTCCTTTCCATTCGGGCTCGATTCCTTTCCAGTTTCTTCAACGCAAATTTCCTCTCAATTCTCAAGAAATTACACTCTGCCCTCAATATCTCCGCCTGAAACCTCCACTTCTCCTCCACAAACCCATCATCACCACCACAACCACTACTCTCTAATTCACACTCCGCCGCTACTCTATCTCTCCTCTCGCTCGAATTCAACAACACAACCGAGACCGTTCTCGAGAACTCTCTCTCCTCACCAAACAAATTCTCCAGCTTCCCCCTGTAATTCTGCTCCACCTCTAGGGGTCGGTTTCAAGACGACGTTTCTGGGTTGTTTTCGGCGAGTCCGTCGTGGAAAATTGATGATTTTGGGACTTGGTGGTGGTGGTGGTGTTGGGTGCCATTTGGGTCTTCTCAATGATGTTGTTCTTGTTGACATTTCAATCTCTCTCTCTCTGTGTTTATGTTCTGTCTGTGAGTTTTTGCCTTTTTGGGGGTTTGGATGAAGTTTGAATTCAACGGTAGAAAGCATAAATAGGAAAACGGGTTAGAGAGAGAGAGTGTGTGTGTGTGTGTGTGTGGCGTGCAACCTCGTAAGGCGAAAAGAACGTGGATTTTGATTTGAAATGGAAAAGTCTAGATCTCCTGTATTGCTTGCGTATATTATTGGTGTATTATTTTTTATCTCAATCATTGGTTGAGATGTAATGATTGGGATGCAATGGTTAAGATGAAAAGTAAAATACTAATGATACACACAAGTGGTACAGGAAATCTGGACTCGAAATGGAAGGGGGTTCATTTCATTTTTCTTATGGATTTTCCTCTCATTAACTACTACTCGGGCAAAAAGTCCATTATGTTATTTTAAAATATTTTATATTAAGGTTTTATTTTCAAAAAATTATGTTTATCATCTTCGTAATATTTCAACATTACCCTTACATCTGCTATTATCATATTGATTAGGCTCAACATTATTGTAATTATAAAATTGATTCTTTAAATAAAACAGTTCAGAATAAAATAGTGGATTTTTTGTCCAAAACGGATGAAGTATCACTTAATAATCAAAATTTTCAAATATTAACTCTTTTGGTAGAACGGAGAAATTACAATTGATGCAATGCTCCCCTTCAAGTATAAAACACTTTATTTAGTCACACATTTCGTTTAGGTAATGCTATTTGGGTTGATGAAAAATGTCTACCTAATACTTACGTGATCATCTTTAGTGTTTCAATTAACTATCTTATCCTTATTATCATGAGATCCTATTTGTATTTCCTATTATCAAGATAGTAAATTGAAACATGAAAATGATATTATAGTAAAAAGAAATACCTAAAAATGGTCATGTTAGTAGAGTCGTCACAAAACAGGGGTGTCCCAGCCCACCTGATATTATGTTGTACTTTAGGTTTCATAGGCTCGGTGAAATTTTCGAGGGACCCGATCAGACTTCAATGCTTGGCTCGGGGGACTTTGTCGTGGGCCATAAAAATAGGTGAAAATATGCAAAATTTGGCCAGTTCAATGGGTAGGCCCATGAGCCAAACCTTATCGGCCCCGTGTTTTGTGTGGGCTTGGACTTTAGTTTTGGCGACCCGAAGAATTTTGAGTCGGTCTGGTTGGCCCAATTTTAACATTTAGCCTAATGGGCTTGGTGTGGGATTGTTCAAGCTCGATCCATTGACAACTCTACTTGTGAGTCTCAAAATAGCACTTTTTGTCAAAACGGCAATGCTTAAATGTCACACGTAATCAAAGAAAACGTTATAGTTAGAAGGGTCATGTTGCTTCCATTGATTGTTGAGGGTATACTTCAAACTTGACTCATGGTTAAGGGGGCTATAAGTAATTTAAGTCTATGAACCTTGTTCTTTATGGAAATTCGAGAAGTATTGCTAATAATAATATTATACTATAAGGTTTTTTTTTTTTTTAATGATCAAAAGTAAGCTGCGGTATAGGCACGGTGTGCGGACAATAATTGCGTTATTTCAAATGTGCATTTAATGACCAACATTTAGTACAAAATTATGCTTCCTTTTGTTCCATAATAAATAATAATTCTCTTGGATTAATAAAAATGATATTACGAGCTTAGAGTTTATAGTATTATTATAAGTTTTAATATTAATATTATCAAATCAAATTTAAATTGATCCTAAAAATAAGGTTTATGTCTGAGAATCAAAATAGTATGATTTTTTAAATATATTTATTCTTTTATAATATTTATTTTTTCATGTCATACAAAAAAAAGGATTAAATGAGGTTTAAAAGAAGACGGAAATACATATTTTATAGTTTGAAAAAAAGAAGGAAATATAACTTGGGAGTAGGTCCGTCAATGAATCATATATGTATAGGTATATGTATATTTGAACCCTATTCAAAATTTTATATCGTCGATCTGATAACTTTATGGATCAAGTGTATATCAATTCATATCAAAATTCGATACCAGTTAACATATCCTATTAAATATCTGATTTAATCCGAAATAGATATTTATTGATAAAAAACAATGAGAATATTAAAGGAAGGAAGATCAAAAGACAATACATACATACATAATTGTGTATATTATATATATATGTATAATAATAAATATGTTATTTTCTAATTGATTGGATTCTTAAACACTATGTGTAAGTGGTTCGGTTTGGTTTGATTTATACTAAAACCACAAATCAAACCGCGAATCAAACAACATTAAAAATAAGATTTTAATTTAAAATTAACATCAAAATTAGGAAATAACCAACTAACAACAAATTATCATAAGGAAAACAATACAAACTATAAAATAAGTACAAATAATAGATGAAACAATAGTTCTCCACCAATCAAGATTTTGTTTGGTTGAGTATGTCTATATATATATATATATATATATATATATATATATATATATATATATATATATATATATATATATATATATATGACTAAGTCAAAGACCTACATTATGCACATAAGATGATCCAAAGGTTCAAAATAGTTAACAAATGTAATATAATATATATTGTATAATAAATAAATAAAAATATATATGTTTGTTTGGTTTGGTTGGGTTTGGTTTAGTTCGATTACAAAAACCGTTAATCGAATCGAATCAAATAATTTTCCAATTTTTGAAACCGAAACTGAACCGTCTTCGCCCAAAATCGAACCAAACCGACAAGTTTGGTTTGGTTCGGTGATTTGATGGTTCTAATTTACACCCCGACTTAACAGATCGGATATAGATAAATTCATATCTGATTCGCTAATAAATAGATTATCCGATTTGAATTTGAATTGGATTATTTTAACCTTTATACAAATCAATATCCAATATTTCAGATAAAATTCAAATTGAATTCAGACCAAAATATGATAAGATTAAAAGGGTTGCATGGAGTATTTAATATATCAAGTGGGGACATTGATGCTTTGTGAGAGTAATGGAGTAATAATTTAGTAAAAAGAGAGGAGCCAAAGTCCCAATAAAAGTACAAAGAAAGTCACAAGGTACGAGGGGGGTGTGTGTGTGTGTCTATCTCTCAATTACTCCATTTGAGAGGGGTCATTGCATTATCATTTAATACTGTATGCTAAATAAAGTGAATTCGTGCTGCCACTGCCCCTCATCAGTAAACCTGCGTGTGACAATACTACCCTTTTGCATGAGGACCACTGGTGTTGCATGCAGGATTCATAAATTTGGGTTGGGGTATAGGGCAGTGTTCTAACTAAAAGTGTGCCCTGAAAGCTCTCAGACCATGAATGATGTTGTCTGTACACTTCTATGCCAACTCTTCTTCTCTACTGGGCAGTGGCTACAGAAGAATCTCAACAATTTTGCTTATACCGTAAAGTTTCTTAATTATAATAATCATAGTTAATAATCTTCGATATACAAATATATGACAAAAACTTGGGTAAGACGATTTTACATTTTTGTAAGACGGACTCTTTTTACTCGACTCATCGCGTGTTGGTGGATTGAATTGTGAGAGATGAAGCTCCGTCATACAAATAAAGATCCGTAAAAAACTTACCCTATAGATATATAACAAAATATCCAATATCCCTTTACTTAAGGACAAAAACTTAGGTAAGACGGTCTTACAACCATTTTGTGTAAGACGAATCCTCCTTATCTGACTCATCGTATGTTAGTGGATTGTGTTGTGAAAGAATGAAACTTCGTCTTATGAAAAAATATCCATAAAAAACTAATCATATATATATATATATATATATATATATATATATATATATATATATATATATATATATATATATATATAACATATATATATATATATATCATTAACTTAGTAGCAAAAACTTAGGTAAGACGGTCTTACGAATATTTTTTGTAAGACGGTTCATCCTTATCCGACCCACCGCATGTTGGTGGGTTGAAGCTGTGACTTGTGAGGAAGTTGAGTTCCGTCTTACGAATTAAAAGTAAAAACTTTAATGCTGAACTCTTCTCTCTTCAAAAAAAAAACAAACAAACAAACAATTTTCATATAAATTTATGCTTTATACACAAAAAAAATAATAGAAAGCAAATAAAGTGTTTTATGTTAATTTAGTTATGCTTTGGTGGTTGTGTTGTTTCAGCTTAACACGTTAATTAGTTTTATGTAATTTATAACTATACGTGGTATTATCCTTTTTCTTTTTTTCTTTTTATGTTTAATTCGTTCGAATCAGCTTGCCAACACCTCAACTTAATCTACTTCTTCTAACGAGTTCTAAGACGCTCGTTACTACTCATTTCGGTAATTAATTATATTAAATACTTTCTTCTCCTTACTCCCCACCCCCCTCCCCACCAACCCAACCTTTCTCTTAGAAGTAAGCAACTACTATGGAAATTAGCAACAACAAGAAATCAATAACAAAAACAAAAAAAAAAGCTCTCATTTTTTCAATCTATAAGAGACACAACAAAATCAACAACATGCATTTAATAAATTCTTAATATATACTACTAGTAACCAAGATTCTACTCATTCTAATTAATTAATCAAATATTTTAGTACACTAATATATATCCCTTGCTTGCTTGTACTATAATTTTGAAGTAATACTAACATGTGACATATATTTTAGGAATTGAAAGTACCCAAGTCAATGAGTCAATGTCAATTATTAAGATCCAAAGTATTTGTTAGAAAGCAAAGCCTAGTTTTGTCCTTTTGATGGAGTTTAGTTTACAATCTTGTCCTCTCTTTCTTGTTTTTCTTTATCAAGGTATTTTAAACTTTTGAATTGTACTTACTATTTTGGTGCTACCCTATTCAAAATCTAGCACACTAAAGAAAAGGGTATATTAGGAAGGAAAAAAAAACTATAATTGGCTAATTCTCTTTGTCTCTATCAATAGAAAAATACATTCTTTCTCCATGCAATATCAACTTTCTGTCAGTCACTCTGTTGTGTAATGAAGGCTGTTGAATTTCTCCATTTTAGAAATTATATTTGAATTAAATTTCAATACACTAAATTTCCAAAAACCAACATTTATAATATGTCCTTAATCCTTATTGTATTTCAACCAAATGTTTAACTTTCAATACCCTATTCCAAGTTTATTTGCTAGAAATTTGATCGAGAATCATAAGGAAAAAAACAAGTTTTTTTTTTTTAGTTTTCCGAGAGTCAAGTGTTTTCAAGTTCGAAGGCTCAATATAATAATCTCCGAGTGAGATAATCACCCCAAGGTTAAGATTAACTACATTCCCAAGGCAAGTTTAAGAGTGGCTGCATACCCATGTATATATCCTTGAACCGAGTAGGAGAACAAGGTCGGTAAAGCTCTTCTCACGACTCTCTCTAGCAAGTTTTAGAGTAGTTTTGAAATTTTAGATGGACCGTTTAAGCCGGACCGTTTAGGAATCGAAACCGTTATGGCCAGACCGAAAACCGTTAGGGTTGAACAGGAAGCCGACTTGCATACGGTTTAGTATAGTTAGTAATATACATGATGGGTATAATACCGTTAGGGTTGATCGCATTTAATATAGTTAGTATAATATACGGGACGCGTATAATACACTAAAATAAGCATACAAGCCTCGAAATTGGGAAAAAACGTACAAGTTTAATCATTGGATGAAAACCGTAGGTTTGAACCGTAAAAGGTTTTTGACCGAACAATGATAAAAACATATTCTAGACCGAAACCGTTAGGATTGAACCAAAACCATTAGGACTTGACCGATTAACATCTCTATCCTTGAACCGAGCAGGAGTAGGAGTACAAGGTCGATAAAGCTCTTCTCACAACTCTCCTTATCAAGTTTTAGGGTAGTTTTCCTTTTCTCATGACTCGGTTTTAAAATATGTGGTTAAGTAATTGGAACATCCCCTAACAACAAATCTACGCGCTTAGCTTAGTCCAATAAATAATGTTTTTAAGAAGGAAACTTTACCGAAAGTCGCATCTCTTTCAAAATTACAAAGAGATCCTCCTCTTCCAATCAAAGCCAACTATACTTGTCTTCACCAAGCAATATTATTGTCTTCTTTTTTTTTTTCATAAAGATTCCCCATATTCAAAGTAATCATTGACATTATGAAGTAAATAAAACTTATAAGACTTAGGGTTATAATATTATGGTCATTACAAATTTTTAATTCATACTAACAAAAAAGTACCCCCAAACCTTGCCTCCTTTTTACCCAAAGTAAGGCCACAATTTCCAACATATTTTTACAATTATTTTAATGCTAACTATGATTCTACTCATCTCAATGCCCCAAAATATTCTTGCTCCGTTCCCACATAGTTCATCTTATTTAACCCGATACACAAATTAATAAAATATAATTACTATTATTATAAAAATCAATATAGTATTATTTTTTAAAGATATACATCCAAAAATTGGGGATTTATTAAAGTGGGAATCAAATGAATGCATAAAATGGTTAAATAAAAACTTCAAAAATAAAATATTAGAAAGTGAACACTATTTTTTGAAACGACTTAAAAAAGAAAAAAAAATGACTACTCCTATTTCTTAAGAAAGGATGGTCAGAGCCCGAGAGTTCGGTCAGTTACATGTAGTTTACGTACTAGCTCACTAAGCACGCAGCACCTTAGGTCATCAGATTTACCAAAAGTCAATTCAAATGTTTTTGAAGTACTCAGTTATAGTGGGTAACTAACTATATTGTAAAACACATGTCGCACGTCTACCCGATGTGAAATAGAATGTTACTGTATCGTTTTCTTAAAATAAAATATATTCCCTCCGTTCCTAAATTATCGTCCTCCTTTCCTTTTTCGTCCGTCCCAAAATAATTGTCCACTTTGAAACTTACCTTTTTAGAACATCAATTTTATCACTTTACCCTTACTTTTTCACTCTACTTTAATTATGGGTCACATATACATGGACATTAAAAGAAATTACACATTAAACCAATATAAATAATTAAGTCAATTACTTTTTTTAAACTGTGCGCCGGATCAACCCAGACGATTATTTAGAGACGGAGGGAATATATTTTTTGAAAATGTTAGAATGATCCTACTCATCTCTAATGACCGTTTGAACTTCTTGGTACTAGATAAATACGCTGCATGTACGAAAATATTAGTTTAATAAATTGAATTACCCTAAGTCAATGTCAAATCAATATAATAGTACAAACTACAAAGCCAAGGATTAGTTAAAAATTGAAAGGGTAGTTTTGTCCTATTCAGTGGAAGTAAGCGAATTTAACTTTCCAATTCAAGTTATTTGAATGTTTGAAACACTACCCACTATTTTGATGCTACCCTATTCAAATTACTATACACTCCTCCTAACTATCTGTCAGACTGTCAGTGGCTCTGTGGGGAAGAGCAGTTGGATTTTCATCAGACCTTTTCTTGCTTGTTACCTTTATGATTCCCAAGTACTTCCATCCAGATAAGATGATTTGGGTTATGGACTCACACGGGTGGGTGGTTTACAATTAAGGATTTTTCTTGCTTGTTTTGTACTTCAAAAAATAAGTGTTCTTTGACCAGGTATAATGGGGGTCATTTGGGAGCATTAAAGGGATTCTTTAATACAATAGGGAGAGCTAAGGGTAGCCAAATTAGGAAAAGGATGTATAGGAAGCTTTGGAGGCCTACCCAATTCAAGAACATCAAACATCTTTCCTTCCAGCCACCTTTCCACGTGACAGATTATGACTGATTGAATAAAATTTTCTTTTTTATCTCATTTTTGGTCTATTTTTCACCTCAAAAATTATTTTTTTTTTCAATTTTTTTTTAAAAATATCTACACATTTTTATCTATAAATAGAGACTTGATTTATTGAATTTGGATACCAAATCAATTTTCTACATTTTTATCTAAATATGGAGATAAGAATAGTGGAGATGTAAAGTTATTGAGATTTATGTCACCGATGTAAGGTATTTTTTTGTTAAGTAGCTTAAAGATGTTTTTTATTTATTTTTAATGATTTGGGTAGCTTGGGGAGCAACATTTGCTTCCCCATTGTACATGATCTTATTGTATAAATCTACGAGACTAAAACTACCACAGGAAGTCTGGAAGCCATCAATTATCCCTAGCCAACGGATTCAAACAAAGTCGAAACTTAAACCATCGTAAATCGACCCAGAAACATGTGGATTGTATTTTACTAGCCTTGCTCTTTTTTTTCGACCACTAACATACAATTGTTCTCATGTATCACTGCGGTTCTATTGATGTTGACATTCTTTTTCATCGTCAGTCTACTTCAACTCTCCATGTGGTCATTGATACTGACTGGACGAGCAACAAAGATGTCTACACATCCACCAGTGCCTACATTGTCTATCTTGGCAGCAACTTGATCTCTTGAAGCTCCTAGAAACAACGCAATGTTGTTTGTTCCTCGACTGAAACTGAATGTCAGGCGGTGGCTACCACTGTTGCTAAAGTCCGCTGGATTGTGTCTCTCCTCGACGAGCTCAGTATCACTTTCTCGACTCAACCTATCATTTATTGTGACAATGTGGGTGTCACTAACCTGTGCTCCAACCCAGTCTTCCATACTCGCATGAAGCATGTGGCCCTAGATTTTCACTTCATCCAACAACAAGTTCAGGACGGACTATTACAGGTCTCCCATGTCTCCACGGCTGATCAATTGGTCGATGTCCTTATCAAGCCACTTACTCACCAACGCTTCCGTCAATTACTTCACAAGATTGGTCTCTGCTCTCGGACATCCATCTTGCGGGGGCATATTAAAGAATAATATATTTATTAATTATTCCTTTTATTTAGGCCAAATTACAAATTTCCCCCCGAAGTATATACTCAATCTCATATCATTGTCCAACATAATTTTATCCTAATTTGGTACTTGATGTTTCCATTTGTGTCAAATAGCTACCTAGGGCCTAACTTAAATGTGACTGACTTAATGACTTTTCACTAACAAAAGTTGGCCCTAAATAGCTATTTGGCACAAATGGCAAAATCATATATCAAATTGGGGTAAAATTATGTTGGGTAGTGATCTGGGATTTGGTGTATACTTCGGGAGGAAATTTGTAATTTGACATTTTATTTATTATAATTAGTGTTTAGTAGAAAAAACAGTATATAGTTTTTTCCTTATTATGATTCCTTCATTTGTAAAGATTTCTTGTACCACACTCTTAGTGTAACCTTAATTGTAACTCCTTATATAAATAAGTGATTCAATCAATGGAAAGGTTGTGCCATTATTCCTATCAATTATGAATTTCTACAACAACCACATAGAGCATCATAGTTGACTTGGTTGTACTAACAAGTCAAATAATGGTACAATTTAGGAGTGCACATGGTTCGGTTTAGTTAAGTTTAGATCAAAATCGTGAACCGAACCACACCCACTCTGTTTCAAAAATCTCAAACTGAACTGAACCATACCACTCGATTTGGTTTGGTTCGGTTCGATTTTATGGTTTGACAAAAAATTATCATCTTAGAAAACATTAAAAATTAGACAAATAAATTTTAATCGATAAATTAACATCAAATATTAATAAACAAAAATTCAAACTTCTCTTACAAATATCAAACATTAACAAACTAACTCCAACAAACTATTTCACTTGTACTGTAGCAGACTCTTCCGGCGCAGTATCATCTCTCTCTATAAAGATTCACTTTTATTACTATTTCATCTATTATGGACAACGGTGGCTTAAGATGGTCGTGTCTAAGGATGAATTGAGATGGGGTGAAAGGGTGTGTTTACCGGACTGGGAGAAGAAGTCGACAGCCATGGAGATTCGTCGAAGGCAAACTGAATCAATGGTGGTGGTGGTGGGGATTGGGTTCGCAAAGGTTAGGCAAAGGTTTGCGAAGGAAAAGCTGCTGCTTGGGCGGATCTGTGGTTGGGGAGATGGTGGTCGAATTTGAGCAGAGTTTTGGATTCGAAAAAGAATAGCAACCAGTAACTTCCAGGAAATTCTTTTACAAGGTGGTGAATACAATTACACCACCAGCTGATAACCATGTGTTGTGTGTTAGACATGTAACGGATCGGATCCATGGATATGCGAGGCTATTTATAGCTCGGTGCTTTTCACAGGGCATCGGGGTTCGATTGTAGGTTTTCTCAACTGATTTCATTTATGGGGATTTTGTTGATGCTTGTGTGGGAGTGACATATACCAGGATTGAAGGGAAGGTCTGATAAATTCCAGTCTTGTTCTTGCGTTGCAGATCATCCTAATCTTATTTTTCCCAGGGAGGACCATAACAATTGGGGAAGTAGGTTTTATGGTCTATTTTTCAACCCGAGGGACTTGTTTGTAAATTGTGATATATGTTAAGTTTGATAAAATTTTAGTTTAGCCCTTTTAAATGCACATGGGAGGCACATGAGTGTGAGTGCCCCGTTCCGAATAACCTATCCTCGCTACTGAAAAGCGGGCGAGCTTTCAAAAATTTGAGCACGTGGAATATGCACGGTCTCGTTGTGAGCTCAAAAATATGTTTTAACGGTCGCCACCTCTATTTTATGGATTAAACAGGAAAAAATCAAATATACCAGAAAGTAAGGGTTCGGAGGCTAAGTTACGAGTTAGGAAGGGGTTAGACACCTAACTCGCCCTTTCAGTCTCAAAATGGGTTTTTAGCTAAATATGTTCTTTTTATATATTTAATCTAATATATATATATATATATATATATATATATATATATATATATATATATATATATATATATATATATATGTGTGTATTAGACTATAATAACAACTTATTTTATAGCTATTTATAAGGAAAATTTAAATCAGCATAACGACTTATTTTTATATTATTTTAGACAGAGATGAAAATAATTTTGGTACCTACTTCTTGAAGCGTGAGGGTTTATACCCGGGACAACTTTACTTATGCAGGCTTTTGGGTGTGCTCCATTTGTCCTTCCGAGAAAGGAAGTCTTTTTGTTTGTTGTTGTTGTAACTGTTATTGTTGAAATTTGGGCAGCGTAATTGCTTGTTTTTGTTGATTTTCACGATGAAATTTGGGCGGCGTGACTGCTGTATTTGTTGATTGTCGTGTTTGAATTTTGACGGCGTAACTTCTTGTTTTGTTTGATTTTTGCTGATGTTGTGTCTGAATTTTGGCGGTGTAACGACTGCGTTGATAGCTTTTTGGAGCCGATATTTAGGGACGAGAACCTAGTCAGTTAACTAGGTTTCCATTTGGATGGTGGGTATAAGTGTTTAGGGATATTTTCTTGCGCCTAAATGGGAAAATGATTTCAACAGCTTAACAGGAAAAGAGCAACTGCGCAAAGCAACGGTTGGGGGAAAATTATATGTCTGAATGAAGGAGGGCAAGCTCTCTATTAATAGGCTGAGAAG
Organism: Codonopsis lanceolata; assembly: GCA_013146195.2. Taxonomy (NCBI): domain Eukaryota; kingdom Viridiplantae; phylum Streptophyta; class Magnoliopsida; order Asterales; family Campanulaceae; genus Codonopsis; species Codonopsis lanceolata. The sequence goes on from CM028382.1 coordinate 10,655,422, forward strand.
ATAGCAGACTTAACCCCGAATGAAGAAAATATATTTTCATTTGTGTTTGAAGTGGTTGTACCATGTGCTAAAAAGATTGTACAATAGAAGGAACGACATAAGGCTTAAAACCAAAAGTGGCGCGGCGCCAAAATGGCCATGGGGCGCCCAAATTGATTTTGTACTTTGAGATTTTACGGTTTCCCCCCTTCTGTTTGTTTGTCTTTTTTATTCTTCTTTTGACACTTTGGCCCTTCTGAAGCTTAACAAAAATTTAACAGAAACTTAACATTTGTTAGTTCATTTATAAATAATAAATTATACTTTTTAGGATATTTATAAATTAGAGGTACTAATTTGGGGTGTTTACAATGAGCAATTTAACGAATATTTTTAACGGCATACATCAAAAAGACTGCCTCTATGAAAATTGAATACTTTTAGAACCCAAATTTGACATATATATATATATTAAGAGACTAATACTGAAAATGATTTATAGTCGAGGGACCAATAATGGCATTCACCCTTAAACATTCTATAATCTTTAATGTAATAACAACATTGTTATTTTTACCACTACTTTTACAATGTTGCTGTAATAATGCCAATTTTCCATATCTAAAAAGATATTTGAGATTTTTGGGTCCCACGTAGCTTTTTTCTTCATTGATGAACATTTTTCGAGTATATCTATAACTCATATAATAAATATTTTTATCAACAATTTGAATTTATCTGTAAGTGACTTTTTAATTTTTAATTTTTAATTTTATTCATGCCTCGATCAGGTTTGTGTTGGGCATAAACAGAACACTGGAGAGGGAAGCGAATGAAAAAATGGTTTTTAGATGAATCACTAGATTTTAAGACATTATTAGAGCAGACTCTCTACATATAGATGCATAAAAGACCATGTTCTTGCTCCGCACCACCCAAACCTCAAGCCTAACTACGCATGAGAGGGTATGTTGAAACATTAAACCCACATCAGGTACAATCACTCCGGTTAATTAATTACAAATATACAAGTCCTATTGTGATTAGGAGTGGCAATTTGAGGCACGACACGAACACGACACGAAATTATAGGCTTTAGGTTGTTGCTTATCGGGTTCAGGTCATTATGAGGTCAACACGACAAGGCACGATAAAAAATGGGTTGTTATCGCGATAAGTACGGTAAGACACGATAAGACACGATAACTAAAATATATATGTTTTAAAAATATATTTTTAAAAATTTACTAGGGGATATTAACTTATTTCGAACTATTTTCATGATTGTAAGAACGCAATGCCACGGAATCTCGATATGGGACGATGTTACTGCCAATGTTGCAGTGAATGTTGCAACAATGACAAGAACATGTGAACCGAAAGTGTGTCACGTAAAATTGCAGCGGAAGATTTGTTTTCAGATTTTAAACCAAGCAGACTAAGTAAGACGAAAATCACATTAAAAACAATCTACAAGAATCAATCTTGTAGATCAAGCCTCAAGGCAACAAATTATATTAAACTCAAAACTGTTTTTGTACCTTAACAGTTTACACAAAAATCTCACAAGATATAGAATCTTGGAGATCACAAAACCCACATAAACTACTAGAACAAACGTGGGAAGAAAGACTAAAAACAGCTACCAAAAACAACAAAACAAACTAAACCACAAAATGTAACTCAGATACACAAGGTCGTGTTCCTGAAGTTTCAAACAGCAGCAGCAGGTGTGAGACTTATAGTCTGTAGAAAGATCTTCGTGTATGGGATGTTTTTCTCTTTTCTCAAGCACGGCACATAAGACTTCTAATCAAAACTCTCGCACCGCTTTACGAATAGCAAGCTCTCACGAATATGACTGTAGTCTTGTAAGCTTACATCGCTTTTTTCTCTCTCAGTATCGCTCTCTCGCACCTTCAAACTGCTTGACTTCTAGTCTTTATATAGGCTGCAAAACTTGTAAACCAAGACACCAAAGAATCCTGGCAAGTACACGGCAATACAAACACTCCTACTAGGAAAGATATTTATCAGAAAAGCATGCAAGATTATGTTTCCTAATTAGACTATAATACTTGGAATAACTAATTTATTTACATAAATCTAGATACCAAAAATATGTTGCCTAAATCTTTAAAATCTTTTAAAAGATTTAGTTACCAAACATGTATAACTAAATCTCCAAAATCTTTTAAAAGATTTTCCTAAAGATTTTCCTATCAAAAAACACACCAATCTACCAAAAATAATCTAAACAAAATCTAACTCCTAAAATAAACATTGACTAAATTAAAATCCTTCTTTGACCAAGAAAGGTGAAAACAAGATAAAATAGGTCATGCCTATTTTACCCTTACAATCTCCCCCTTTGTTGAACCTTTCTGGTCAAATCAAAAGACAAGTGTTTATTCAACACCAATCAAATCACCTAACCTGCATTGGTTAGAAAATCACATCTCCCCCTGAATTTGTGCAAGGGGTAAAATCAGAAACCATTACTAAGCACAATTCAGAAAATATCACCATCACAAGAAACACTTGATCTCTCTCCCCCTATTTGACCGGAAAAAGAAGAGATAAAACATCTTTTAGGAATTCTCAAACATCCAAGATTTTGAAAAACACAATAAAGTGTTCACCAAGATTTGATCACACCACTTAGCAAAGCGAGCACATCATATCCAAATTCAAAACCTCTTAGTTTCCCACAAAAATTAGACAACCACTAAATATTTTTCAACATGGAGATTTTTGGAAATTGATTTGCACAGTTTATTTTAGGACAAAATTTCACCAAGCTGATATCGATGCCAACAATGCATGTCCTAAAATGTTATGCCTAAAAACATGATGACTAAAAGCTAGGCAAAAGAAATAAAAAAAATGCAATCACACACAAGTGATAAAGACCAGATCAAAAGATGTAGTTTCTAATGTTGCTGCATTGGGAGATGCATTCGCCAAAATTGTGATTTTAATTTCAATTTTGTTCTTCTTTTTTTTTTTTTTTTATTTTCTCAACCAAATTTCTCTCCCAAGATAATAAATTTTTCACAACCAAACTCCATAGGTACTTTATTTCCCTAGGAATATAGCTCTACTTTATTTCAAGCTATTCAACACATGCCACTAGGAACCTTTCACACTATTTACCAAGGGAAGCAATTTTGCATTTGATCAACCCATGAAATCCGAAGATTCATAGTCCCAAAAGAAAGGTGCCACAACCTTGTTCATAGGTAGCTCTTTTCCGTTAGGTAGCTTTCACACTTTTTCAATTAAGGGGAGTCAATTTAATCAAGATCAACCCATGAAAGCCTAAGCTCCATAGTACTTTGACAAATTGCAGCATCCCAAAAATTTCAAAAGGTAGCTCTTTCCTTTGTGGACTTTAAACATACTCAAGAACTGGGAGAGAGAGAGAATCATAACAAAAAAAATCACAACAGATTTTGAATGAAATTCCCAAGCAACCACAAAAGATACATACATGTGAGACAATTGATCTAGAGTGCCCTCTAAAGACAAAATGCAATCATGCCTAATTTTGATTTTTTTTTTTTTAATAATAATTAACTAAGTGTAAAATCATATGGCACACAAAACACAAGAGATTTCCAAAGATTGAAAAATCTCTCAAAAACAAGACACTTGGCAAATATATCAGCAAGATGTTTTTCGGTCCCAACATGTTCAATGCAAACAATTTCCATAATCAACTAAGTCTCCAAAAAAAATGGTGTCTTATATTAATGTGATTAGTTCGAGAATAATGAACTGGATTTTTGTGCTAAGAAAAATGCATAGGTGTTATCAAAAACAAGGTTAACACATCAATGTGAACACATAATCTTTGATCATTTGAAGCATCCATAAAAGATTTAAGGCTTCTCTCAAAAATATTTTGATAAGCATGCAAATTTTTGAGATTCAACCTTACTTCTTCTCCTTGTGTATATCCCATCATGAATATCACCTATCACTTGAGAGATTGGATGGTTTTTCTGAATACGGCTAGGAATATCATGGCTGCAACCATTCAAATTTGACTGATTTTCGAATGTACGGGACTGATTCGAAGTTCAGACTGTTTCGAATCGCCAAGTTTACGTCAATGTTGCTCCCATTGTTGCAACATCGGGTGAAACATTGGGTGAAACATTGTGAATAACATTGGTGAACTTTCGAGAATATGCAAGTTTAGTCGATTATGTGCGGAGTTCGGTTTCGATCTGGTTCGAACATTTTGGAGGAGAAACATCATAGGACGGCTTAGAACCGGGACATATATCAAAGGGTTCACAATATTTGGACTTGCCTTTGTCATTACTACCCTTAGGAACCCACATCCGTTTAAAAACTTGGTTTGATTTTTCGAGGATGAGATTTCTGATACGACTTCGAATGAGACTTCCAATGTTGTTGCATTGGCTGTTTCATTCGATGTTGCATCTGATTTTTTGCCAAGAAAGCTTGCCTAACATCATCCTCATACATAGCCTTTTTCAGAAAACAAAATGGTTGAATATGACCAGGCTTATGACAAAAATGACACACAAAATTTTTCTTTCTTGATTTGGGTTTTTCAAAGAAATTTGTATTTTGAAAATTTTGTGTGGGCTGTTTAGGTTCAGAAGTACCTTCACCCTCTCTCACAAACATCTTTGGTACAAAACCAATACCAGACTTACCAGAATTATCAGAATTCAACATCTCATCCATTTTTTGTTGGCTTGAGTTCCATTTAGCCATGGTTTCATTGGCTTGAATGAGCTGCTCTTTTAAACCTTCAATCTCCACATCCTTCTTGGTCAACAGACTCTCCATCCTTGTAATACACTCCTTCTGTTCTTCATTAGCTTTCTTTAACAAGTCATTTGCCTTTTTAAGCAACTTAACTTGACAAACTCTCTTTTCCCAATCATTGTACAACTCCTTATATGCATCCATCAAATCTGATTCGATTACGCACCATCTTTAGAGACAGAAGAGTTAACGCAACAAAAGTCATTGTATAAACCTTTCTTCTTCAAAGTATTAGGACAAACAAAATTATCAAATTGAGAATCCATCATTGCTACTAACAGAATCTACTCTTAGTGATGTCAAGAGGAGGCTCTGATACCAATTGTAAGAACGCAATGCCACGGAATCTCGATATGGGACGATGTTACTGCCAATGTTGCAGTGAATGTTGCAACAATGACAGTAACACTGAGAACTGAAAGTGTGTCACAGAAAATTGCAGCGGAAGATTTGTTTTCAGATTTTAAACCAAGCAGACTAAGTAAGACAGAAAATCACACAAAAACAATCTACAAGAATCAATCTTGTAGATCAAGCCTCAAGGCAACAAATTATATTAAACTCAAAACTGTTTTTGTACCTTAACAGTTTACACAAAAATCTCACAAGATATAGAATCTTGGAGATCACAAAACCCACATAAACTACTAGAACAAACGTGGGAAGAAAGACTAAAAACAGCTACCAAAAACAACAAAACAAACTAAACCACAAAAACAGAACTTCAGGATACACAAGGTCGTGTTCCTGAAGTTTCAAACAGCAGCAGCAGGTGTGAGACTTATAGTCTGTAGAAAGATCTTCGTGTATGGGATGTTTTTCTCTTTTCTCAAGCACGGCACATAAGACTTCTAATCAAAACTCTCGCACACTGCTTTACGAATAGCAAGCTCTCTGAATATGACTGTAGTCTTGTAAGCTTACGGCACACTGTTTTTCTTCTCTGTATCAGGCTCTCTGCACCTTCAAACTGCTTGACTTCTAGTCTTTATATAGGCTGCAAAACTTGTAAACCAAGACACCAAAGAATCCTGCAAGTACACGGCAATACAAACACTCCTACTAGGAAAGATATTTATCAGAAAAGCATGCAAGATTATGTTTCCTAATTAGACTATAATACTTGGAATAACTAATTTATTTACATAAATCTAGATACCAAAAATATGTTGCCTAAATCTTTAAAATCTTTTAAAAGATTTAGTTACCAAACATGTATAACTAAATCTCCAAAATCTTTTAAAAGATTTTCCTAAAGATTTTCCTATCAAAAAACACACCAATCTACCAAAAATAATCTAAACAAAATCTAACTCCTAAAATAAACATTGACTAAACTAAAATCCTTCTTTGACCAAGAAAGGTGAAAACAAGATAAAATAGGTCATGCCTATTTTACCCTTACAATGATTATTTCATAGTTTTATCATTTAAAATTTATGACTTTTAAACTATTTTACTATTTAAATTGATAAATTTTCAAAATATGTATTAAAAAATCAAAATTATATATTTTATAATGTTTATTAGGCTTAACGGGCTTAACAGGTCTGACTAAATAAATCGTGTTTTTTTTGCTTATCGTGTCTATCGTGTCGTGTTGTGCCGTGTTTTTTGTGTTTTTATCGTGTCGTGTTTGAGTTTTAATATTAGGCATAGAGCTGTCAAAATGGGTTGGCGGGGCGAGCCAACCTACACCTTACTTCAACCCACCATTTGGCGAGGCGAGCCTAAGAAATACCAACTCAACCCACCACTTTTAGGTGGCGGGCGTGCTAGCCCAACGGGTCCAAGCCTTTTTGACACCTCTAGGCGAGTCAACACACAACCCACTTCAACTCGTCATTTGGCGAAGCGGGGCAGGCCAGCCCAAAAAAATGGCGGGCCTAAGAAATACCAACCCAACCCACCTCTTTTAGGTGGCGGGGCGGGCTAACCCAACTGGCCCAACCCATTTTGACAGCTCTAATTAGGCGCGATAAGCTTATCGTGTCGTGTTCATGTTCATGTTCATGTTCGTGTTTATCGTATCGTGCTGTTATCTTGCCAACCCGATAACAACCCAGCACGACCGATTTACCACCTCTAATTGTGATGAATTATTGCATACTAGTTGATGGGACCCGACCTAGGGTCCCCCCACGTGGAACAACCACAGGGATTCCAGTTAGACTTGGGCCGGCCCCACCAAAGGCCGAGGATAATTCCCCGGTCAATCATCATCAACAAGTACTGGCCAGCCGAAGATACATCGGCAACCATAGCCTGTGCTCGCCGGGATATACCTTCGACTGTAACCTGCCGAGCACAATAGGCGATCATGAGATAACCCTCGACCATATAACCGAGGATCACCTATGCTCGGTCGACAGCCTCTCTGAGATGAGACAGGTTTAGCATGTAGCCTGTACATAGCATCCAGGTGCCTCCACCACAAGAGCCGAGCAAGCCATGCAAGCCGCTATACCTTATCGGCTTACTCAACCGCCTACAATCCTCACTGCACACACAACCTGTTGACCACTCAGGAACTGCCAGCAAGCCCCACCAGTTGGGACCCTTATACCAATCATGATCTCAAATCTAGGCTACTATAAAAGGAAGCCTTTCCCTTCAAGAAAGGTAAGAGAGTTCTATATTGAAAACTTATTATACTGCTGGTGATAGACAAATAAACAGAAAAAGAGATCACTCTATATACATTGACGGGGAAGCTAAGGGAACGCCTAGCTCAGGATACCTTATACAACCATTCTCAGCATCGACTCTCACTTTTGAGGGCGTAGGGAAACCCCAAAGACACCAATGGTAGTCTTGCTTTCAGGTACCTACCAATAAAGATCATCAACTAAGCCCAGATATCCTTAGCAAGTCGGTACCTCCAAGTACCCACATACACATACGACGTGACCACCAGGCGGGACACGTCACCAGTCCATTACGTGGATTTGCCGCCGATCACCCGTCTTCGTGGCGTGATCAAGTGGTTCCGTTGCCGGGACCAGGAGCATTGGGCTCAGAGATTTTCTTGGCCGGGGCAGGGGGCTTACTTCTTCCCCGGGGATTGACTTTGAGCGGAGCTCGACGGGGAGCCGTGCTGGGAGCAGCCGAAGACCCCACCCCTTGCTCGTCAGCGGGCAGGGTAGGCAGCGGGTAGGCCTTTTTTGGGTCGGCCCTCGCATCCCTTAATGGTTGCCGACGAGTTACTCCTTGTTCGCGCCTGGCTGATTTGCCTGTCAGGACGTCTATATCGATCATATCTGAAACAAACAAAAAAAAATCAGTCAATACGAATCCAAAAGTTATCAAAGAAAAACTATGAGAAGAAAACTCAAGTAAAAAGCTACAAAGCAATGATATATACTTCCACAGCCTTCGAGGAAGAACGTGTTCTCTTGACACCGAGGGCAGTCCGATTGAAACTTGTTTCCTTCATGCATCGACCATCCGGGGTACTGGATATACTCGGGAACTTCGCATCGAACATCCAGCCCCTTAAACCTCTTGGTCGTCATTCCGACCATCCTCAATAAACTTTCATCAACACTAATCGCATTCCAATCAAAAACCCGAGCAGGCCCCATTCCTCTTACTCTAAGGAAATCCTCGATAGCCTTACGAGCAGCCTCCTCATACTCATCTAAAGTCGCGGTGAGGGAAAGGGACTTGACCTCTTCATTTGAAAGGCGAGGCACAGGAAAATTCCACCCATATCTACCCTCTACTAACAGGACCTTCTCGTCCCAACGACCGGTTTTCCAGAGGCTTGGCGAGCAGGTTAATTCCCGGCTATGTTTACTGAAGGCGCTTCATCGACTTGGTCACGGCAAAATAGGTTAAGAAGAGGGGCAGGGTCGGCTCAAATCCAAGCATACGAACACAGGCTGCAAAGGAGATCAAATATCTGATGAGGTTTAGCGAGAGGTCAAGGGGGTGAGCACCGGCTTCCTCTAAAAGGTTGCATAGGAGGGGATCGAGTGGCAAACGAAGACCGGCATCAAAGAATGATATATAAAATCCTACTCTATCCGTCCTCGCCCTCAGTTCATCCATATTACTCGAATTATCGGGAGCAGATCCCCGGAAAATCTTCCGACTATGATTGAATTGATCATCCCAGTTGTCTACGTCTGGAGGATAGATATTATTCCTCCACTCCCTCAGTGTTCTTCGAGCGGGGATTTCGTCGGCCTCACCCAAAACTTCTGCAGCTGACGAACTCTCCCCTCGCTTTTCGGCGGCCAGGGCCTTGTTCGCTTCAACTATGTCCTGGGTGATCGCCTCGCGGTGGTACTGATTAAAGAGGTACCGAAGGGCCGAGGTCGTACTCGAACACACCAACATATGTGCCCCAGCCGGGATGTCCTCGCCGGCATATCCTTCGTCAGAAAGAGTGGGTAAATCTTCCCTGCTATAACCACCGTTGACCAACAGTGTCACTGCTTGGCTCGGTAGTATCAGCGACCAAGCGCCATCCGTCTGCGAATATAACCTCTTGGTCGTGGGAGATCGGGCATACGCTGGCTCTGGGCTAACATGTTTAGTCCTCATATCTCTTCGGTAGACAGTCGAGGAATTGGGCGAGGATGAAGAAGAGGTTTCGCTCGGGGCAAAAACGAAAAAGCGCACAGGGGCTCATAAAAACCTAACCTGAGGCCTAAATCGGGAGGCGAATAAAAGAAAGAAAGAAAGTACGCTTGAAGAGTGAGGTCGAGGACGAGCAACGAAAAGGGAGGAGTTTGAGCGAGAACCAGGAAGAGAAAGAGACGCCAAAGAAAAAACTCCGGTGTACCGGAAACTGCAGAGATGACCGGGAAAAACTGCAAAAACCAGGAAACGCTAAAAACTAAGTCAAAAACCCCAGAAATTCGTATCAAAAGGAAGAGGAAGAGTTGGCGAACCTGGACACTAGGATTTTAGAGCAAAGAAACGGTTGAAAGTGTCAGAAACGGGAGAGAGTAGCAGAAAGTTTTTCGCCTATTTGAGGAACTCAAAGAGAAGGAAGAGTGTAGAAGCAGAGTGAATGAAAAAACCGGGAAAAATCGTGGTTTTATATTAACCCGATTAGCCCGGGTCGACTCGATCAAAAACACGCGGATCCCCACCAAACCATCCTCTGATCGACACATGGCGGGCACTATGCACAAAAATACGGCAAACCGACGACGTTTCGATGAATGGACGCCGTCGCATTTTGGGAAAAGACATTACAAATGATTACCTACGACTCCTCGAATACCGTGCATTTAATGCATACGGCGGACCAATTTCCCAGGAAAATTCCACTAATTACTCTATCATCTTCGACAACAAAGTAGTCGATTACGAAAAAACCGAGCGACCAAGCGGGCAAAACAAAGTTAGCGACCACACAAAAACAAGCAGAGAACCAACGAAGCCTGGCGAAGATCAAAGACAAACAAATCGAGCGTGATATTCAAGTTAGACTTTCCAAGCTAAGGATAAATCCTCGCACTTGGAAACTCGGGGGCTATTGATGGGACCCGACCTAGGGTCCCCCCACGTGGAACAACCACAGGGATTCCAGTTAGACTTGGGCCGGCCCCGAGAGATAATTCCCGGTCAATCATCATCAACAAATGCTTGGCCGTAGAAGATACATCGGCAACCATAGCCTGTGCTCGCCGGGATATACCTTCGACTGTAACCTGCCGAGCACAATAGGCGATCATGAGATAACCCTCGACCATATAACTAAAGATCACCTATGCTCGGTCGACAGCCTCTCTGAGATGAGACAGGTTTAGCCTGTAGCCTGTACATAGCATCCAGGTGCCTCCACCACAAGAGCCGAGCAAGCCATGCAAGCCGCTATACCTTATCGGCTTACTCAACCGCCTACAATCCTCACTGCACACACAACCTGTTGACCACTCAGGAACTGCCAGCAAGCCCCACCAGTTGGGACCCTTATACCAATCATGATCTCAAATCTAGGCTACTATAAAAGGAAGCCTTTCCCTTCAAGAAAGGTAAGAGAGTTCTATATTGAAAACTTATTATACTGCTGGTGATAGACAAATAAACAGAAAAAGAGATCACTCTATATACATTGACAGGAAGCTAAGGGAACGCCTAGCTCCGGCATACCTTATACAACCCTGTTACTGACTCTCACACCTGAGGGCTGTAGCTGGGAAACCCCCAGCACCCTAATGGTAGTCTTGCTTTCAGGTACCTACCAATAAAGATCATCAACTAAGCCCAGATATCCTTAGCAAGTCGGTACCTCCAGTACCCACATACACCGACGTGACCACCAAGGGCCGGACACGTCAGCTCAGGTCCATTACGTGGACTGTCAGCTCAGTCACCCCGTCTTCGTAGCGTGATCACTAGTGATATTAGTAATTAACAACTTATGCCATTAGCCTCTTACTAAGGTTACATAGCAAGCAAGTAGCAACCCAATCTTCTCGAGTTTCATCTTGTTTGATTTGATAACATCTCGTTTGAGTTTGTTATATTGTCGTGCTCAGCTCCATGACTCCACAAACAAGCTTTTATATTGAAAAATTAAGCTACTCGAGTCTCGAGCTCTGCTCGATTGAGCTTGGCTCACGTTTCGAGTCATGCTTAAATTTTTTTGTCAACAATGCTACTCCCTCCGGTCTCAAAACTATTGTCTTGTTTTCCTTTTTCGTTCGTTCCAAAATAATTATCTTGTTTGAAACTTTTCTTTTTTAGGATACTAATTTTACTACTTTACTCTTATTTTTTCATCCTACTTTAATTATGGATCACATACACATTAGTTTTAAAGTAAATTACACATCAAACTAAAATTAATAATCCAGTCAAATATATTTTTTAAAACTATACGTTAAGTCAACCCAAACGCTAATTTTAGACCGAAGGAAATATTAAATAAGCATGACTAGTATTCAAGTGTTCGGCTTGACTCGATTTTTCTATCTATAAAGCTTTTTTAGCGACTATTACCAAAGAAACTATGTTTCGTCCATCAAGATAATGATAATATCACTTTTATAGCATGAGTGAATCTTACGTCACACGCTTTGTTTGTTTTGCGAAAAATAACTTTTAGAAAATGATTTTTAAAAAATAAAATTATTTAATTTTTGGGTATTTGGTGAATATTTTGAAAATATATCGGAAAATATTTTAAGATGTTTAGAAAATACACGAAAATTTTTATGGAAAACAATATATGAATAAATACAAAAAGTATATTCTAATATATTAATACACATAATGAATATAAAATAATGTTGAACTTTAAGTAATTTTCTTTTAATAACCCTCAAGTTATCATTAATGGTGTCAAATCAATACGGTCTTTCTTTTTTCAATCTCACAAATAAAAATAAAAATTTTGATAATTGATATGAAAAAATGTTTTAAAAAATAAAATGGATAATGTTTGGGATGTCCTTAAATAATCTAGCGGATACTAATTTTAGGACGTAGTGAGTATTTATTAAAATTATAATTTATAAATAATGTGCACAATCTCCCTTTCTATTTTTAAACAATTTATTAGTTGAGTAAAATATTATGTGTGTATTTAAATATATGTAATTGCGGAAGGGTCTGAGGGGTGCTCGAACATTAAGAAAATAAATCATTAAGTCATTTCACGGAAAAGAAGGTTTTATTTTTCGTTGACTTGAAAAAAAAAATTACGTTAACTACATTTTCCTAAAGTTATCAAATATCGAAAAACGAGGAAAACATTTTCCGAAAATCATTTTCCATTAAACAGAGTCTTACTTTTTGAAGTTAATGCAAAACTTGCGAGGTTACTATTAATATTATTTTTGATTACTTTTTTTCACTAATCATGGTTACTATTAATATTATTTATTATCAAAAACAAAATAGTGAATTTTTATAATGCAATTAATGATGCGTATTCTTTTGAGCTGAGATAATTGCATTTTCCAACTATAAGATGAATCATATAGTTGACGCCTTGACGGGGTTCCCTGCCCAAATTGATGTTATTTTTCTATGGTTAAAAACTTTATTTAATTGAACGGGAGGATTTGGTGTGTTGTTACAATGAATTTAAGAATGATTTCTTGAATAGAGAGTTATGAACTACGAAAATGATTTTGACTTTAAAATTTGAATTAGGAAGAAAAATAATGGCTTGTGAGCTTTAAAGACGATTATTTAAACAATAGGAGTATCATGTTTGATTTTTAAGGGTGATAATCAGGTCGGTACCATGAGATGGATTTATAGTTGTAAAAGTTTATCATTATTTTTTAAAGAAAAAATTGTGGGCCAATCAATTTTTTGAAACTTTTAATAGTTAAAGTATATTATTTTTTTATTTTCAACCGAAAAAAGTCATTTTTTGTGGTAAAATGACTACGATACCCTTAATGAACCGTAGGCACGCTACGGAGGTCATTATTTTTGCACCGCGATTTATGAATTTTATCGCATTATTTTTTGCACCACGGTTCAATAGTGTAATTATTAGTCTATTTTTGAATCATGATTCATTAATTTCTTTTGAATTAATTTTGTAACACGGTTCAATAGTGTAACTGCTAGTCTATTTTTGCATCGCGATTCATCAATTTTAGTGCATTAATTTTTGCATTATAGTTCAATAATGTAAAAACTATTAACCGTGATATATAAAAAGCGTACCGCGATACAAATATCTATTTACTTCAATTTTTCTATTAAAACTTAAATAATGTAAAAACCAATAAATATTAATTGTTATGAACACTAGTTAACAATTTATGTGCACTTTTTTAGGAAAACGACAAAAATACCCTTAATGAAGGAAAGATGCACACACAAAGTCATTATCCCAATTTATGCATCGCTCAAAAAATTTGGACATCGGTAAAAAAAATTGGGCATCAATCAAAAAAAATTGAGCGTCGCTCAAAAGCCACTGCCCAAATTTGGGCGTCGCAATACAAAACTTGGGCTTCGTAATTAAAAAATTAGGCATTGATATTAATTTTTTGCATCGATTAATACAAAAAGTTATATTTCTTTTTGACCTGTAACTAGATGAAAAAGTCATGCAGGATTAGAAAAATAAATTGAAATTTATCACCATATTAAATAAATGAGGCCTAATTAAAAACACTGAGACATGATTATTTGGGCGTCGTTCATTTTTTGTGGGGCTCAAAACATTGGGCGGCGTTGCCTCAAATTTGGGCATCGTTATCTCCAATTTAGGCGTTTAAAGAAACAACGCATAATTAATAACATCGAGGCATTATTGGAAGAAACGATACCTAATTAATAACACCGGAGCATTATTGGGCGTCGTTGCCTCAAATTTGGGCATCGTTGCCTCAAATTTGGTTGTCGTTGCCTCTAATTTGGACGTCGTTGCCTCCAATTTGGGTGTCATTGCCATGGCCAACACACCCATTTCATATGCAACACGGGCAAAACAAAAGAAATAAATGAAAACGTGACTCATAAGCTCGAAAACAACATGTTTTATATTTATTGGAGCTACCATGATAATGATTGTACTCTTCATATGTAATACCACCATACTTGCATGTCGAGCGTCATTGCATCCAATTTGGATGTCGTTGCCTCCAATTTGGGCGTCGGTGCTCAAATCATAGGCAATCATACCCAAATCATAGGCAATCATACCCAAATCATAGGCAATGACCCCCACATTATAGGCAATGACTCCCATATGGTAGTCTTCGACACCCACATCATAATCTTCACCCATCTCCTCCACTACCATCGAGCAAGATTCTTCACATATTAGTGTATTACAGTCAGAAATGGAACCAAATATTATTTTTATCATGCCCGGAGATGTCGATCCAACCTACCTTGCAAAGCCAGTTTCGAATTTTCGAACTTCTCATGTTGAACAAGTTTGAGTTTGCTTCTGTTTTGAAGAGTAGTCTGGCTGTTGTGATCATGAGAGATTCGTGAGGTATATTGTAAAAAATAAATAAATGAACTTGGGATTTATGAAAGAGAAAAAGCCAATAGTTCATAAAGCTCATTATCGAAGATGATGATGATGATGATGACGGTGATGGAGAGAGGTAGCGTGGGTATTTTAGGAAGAAAAAAAAACAGAAAAGTACTTTTGCGGTTTTAAAAAAAAGAGTACTAGAGATGTTACAATTTCATAAAATGAGACCATCCTGCAATTATGCTTTGATTTAATATGCATACTAGTTATTGAGCACGTGCTTCGTATGGGTGTAATATAAATTAAAAATCAACAATTACCTACTTTTATTGATTTAAATGTTTCATCATACATTGATGAATCATATATATAAATTATAAATTATATATGCTTCAAAAAGTAATCGATGTAAACAAATAAAATAAACAAATTCACATATAAAATATAAAGCATGCTTTCGTTGTTGTGAACAACAGTGGCCGAAGCTTTATCTTTGGGGTTATGGCTCAATTTTGATCATATTGGAGTTTTGTTAACGGAGAAAATATTGAAATAAATTTACGATATTATTTTATAGAAGTTACGATTAATATTATTTATAAATGGATATTGGTTATAAAAGTCTTTAGATAAAATATTTTTTATGTTAATCATCAAACTTCATTTATCTAAATACTTTCTAAACAAATATCATTTTTTAACAAATGTTTGTTACATCACTTTTATTGGTAATTATTGTAGAGATGCATATTATTGAAAAATTAGTGTTGTTAGTGAAAGAAATTGTGCAACTTGATGCACAAATTTTTTTACGTGTCATTTGTTTGTTGGCAAAGGTAATTGTGCAAATGTGTTCTACTCGGTGAAATCATCAAAATAGTATATTTATTTGTCTAAATCGAGTTTAGGATGAATAAGATATCAATAGCTAAAATATAATACTTGTTAAAAAAATTAGTGTTTTTAGTTAAGGAAATTGTGCAACTTGAGGCACGATTGTAGAAGTTTTTTATTTAAAAACTTTTTAAACTATTATCAATTTTTAACCAACTGGTATATCTATTCTATAGGTAATAATAGTAGAATTATTTTATTTAAAGTCTTTTAAAATCAACATCACTTTCTAACGAATGTGTGATACATATATTCTATTAATAATAATAGTATAAATCTTTTACCTTAAAACTTTTGAAACCAACATTACTTTTTATCTAATGGGATATACATATTTTCTATTGTTAGTAAAAAAATATCTTAAAATTTTTAAACTAAAATAATTTTCTTACCAATATGTGATACATTTCTTCTATTTGTAATAATAATATAAATCTTTTATTTTTAAACTTTTTTAAAAAATGTCACTTTTCAAGCCAATGTGAAATATATATCTTCTATTTGTCATAATAGTTGAAGTCACTTATCCAAAAAAAATTAAAATTTATAATTCTTTGTAACTAATGAGAAATAAATCATTTTTATTAGTAAGATTTTGCCCAAGGACTTTTAAAGTCAACATCAACTTCTAACCATTGTGAACATATATATCTTCTTTTCTTAGTTTAGTAAAAATCATTTATCTAAATATTTTTTAAACAAATATCAATTTTCAACTAATGTTTGTTACATCACATTTTTGTTGGTAATTATAATAGAGATGCATCTTGGTGAAAAATTAATGTTGTTAGTGAAAGAAATTATGCAACTTGATACACTGATTTATTTACGTGTCATTTGTTTGTTGGCAAAGGTAATTGTGCAAAGGTGTTCTACTCGATGAGGACATAGAAATGATATATTTATTTGTCCAAATCGAGTTTTGAATAAATAAGATATCAATGAGTATAATACTTGTTAAAAATTAGTGTTTTTTAGTGAAAGAAATATTGCAACTTGGGGCACAAATTTCTTTACGTGCCATTTATTTTTTAGTAAAAGTAATTGTGCAAATGTGTTTTACTCGATAAGAGTATCGAAATAATATATTTATTTATTCAAATCGAATTTTGGATGAATAAAATATCAATGTTTAAAATATGTTGTTAAAAGTGGGTTATTAGTGTAAAGTACTTACCATATGACAATATAATATTATTATCTTATTTTAGTTAAGAAATGACGTTGGTAGTAAAAATCTTTCTATATAAGATTTTCACTGTTATTAACAATAAAAAAGATTAATAGTAAATGATTAAACAATATCAAAAGTTAATTGATATGCCACTGTGAAAGTTGTTCTCACTAACTTTAATACTGTAATATAGTATGGATTTTAAAAGTTAATCGACTCTTTTATACATAGTCATGTATAGTACTATTATACTAAATTTTACTTTCAAACCTGCAGGATGAGTGGAACCTTTCTTTAAAATAAGGTGGAGGCTAATCACATCTCAAATCATATCTTCTTGAGGGCCATCACAGGGGGGTGGTAGAGGCTTCGTAGGCGCAATTTTTAGGGCACCAATGTTTGGAGTGCTACGCATATTTAGTATATATATTATAATGTCAAAAAAATTCAATTGATTGGTTTCACCTAGTGGTTAAGATGTATATGATTTATTGTAGAGGTTATAGGTATGAATCCTAGGTTGTCACTTAATTTAGTCTATTACTTTTTTAGTCTGTGAACTGTATATAAGTTATAACGTGTTGATTTATTTGGCGTAGAATATGAGGGTGTAAATCAAAACCACGGAACCGAACCAAACCAAATCAGTCGGTTTGGTTCGGTTTTGATCGAAGACGGTTCGGTTTCAGTTTCAAAGATTGGAAAACCATGCGGTTCGGTTCGGTTCGGTTCACGATTTTTGGTATTGAACCAAACCAACCTATATATTTTTATTTATTTATTATATAATATATATTATATTACATTTATTAACTATTTTGAACCTTTGATTTATTCATAATATATGTGTGTATATATATATATATAAATGCATACTAAACCAAACAAAATATTGATTGTTGGAGAACTATTATCTCTTGCATTGTTTGTGTTTATTTTAGAATTCGTATTGTTTTATTTATAATAATTTGTTGTTAGTACTTAGTAGGTTGTTTCATAATTTTGATGTTAATTCTAAATTAAAATCTTATTTTTATTATTATTATTAATGTTAGTTAATTTCATTAAAAATAATATATATAAACCACAAAATCGAACCAAATCAAATCAAATCGAGTAGTTCGGTTCGGTTTCAAATCTTACCCGGTTCGGTTCGATTTGAGATTTTTATAACCGTTAGGAGGCGGTTCGATTTGTGTTTTGGTATAAACCAAACTAAACCAAACCACTTACACCCCTAGTAGAATGGATGACTCAATGGTTATCATACTTGGTATATTATGAGAGATTATGACTTATGAGTTCAATTCTTGCTATAAACTTTCTTACTTTTCTTTTTCCCAATACTTTAAATGATTTCATTTTAATAAAGGGCCCCTCCTTTTTTTTTTTGCCATGAACCTCTCAAAACTCAGGACCGACCCTGATACTCTTTATACCTTATTTTTTTATATTTTGATGTTGTATCTTATAATGTATATTGCAGGAAATGAGGTGTAGAGGAAAGATTCTGGGATGTGGTTAATCTCATCCTTAAA
The DNA here is from genome assembly GCA_013146195.2 of Codonopsis lanceolata. Classification (NCBI taxonomy): domain Eukaryota; kingdom Viridiplantae; phylum Streptophyta; class Magnoliopsida; order Asterales; family Campanulaceae; genus Codonopsis; species Codonopsis lanceolata. Next base: position 10,673,735 of record CM028382.1, read on the forward strand.
ATAATAAGGAAAGCCAAAGTGCTAAAATGATAAAAATAATTTCTTTAGAAGAAGATATTAAAAAGTAGATAATTTAATGAATTTTACGAATATTAATTCGTAAGATAAAACTACACTTTCTTATAACTCAATCCATCAAAACGCAATACAATCGGATCTCAAAAGACCATGTTACCTAAGTTCTTTTCCTTGCGAAGATAAAATCGTTCGTAAAAGTCCAACGACTAATATATAAATTAATCTCTTAAATCTGTTGACACTTAGCAATGAAGATTTGTTTTGACATTCACACCAAAACTAAACACCATTCAATTGATGGAGAATCCATAGCCACTGATCTTTGCCCTAGATAAAGTTACACGTGGCAACCACCCATTTGGGATAACATTTTCATTTAGATAAGGAAATGGATTACATTTGTAAAGAAGCACTTTTTTTCTGTTGCCTAGACTTTTAAGTTTTAACTAACTAACTTGTAGCATTTTCTGATCAAGATCAAGAAAAGTTTTTGAAAAATTTGCAGGAAATGGCTTCAATGACAATGACATCCTCATTCCTAGGCGGCTCAGTGGCAGCAACCACCGTCGCCAAGCAGCCGTCGGTGACAGCCCGCCGGGTTGTCATGGTCAAGGCCACAAAGGTGAATGTAGCTAACGAGGCTGCGGTGGTGAAGGAGGAAAAGAACAATAATGGGAGGAGGGATGTGATGTTTGCAGCTGCAGCTGCTGCTGCGTGTTCCTTGGCCAAGATTGCCATGGCTGATGAGCCAAAGAATGGGTCCCCTGAAGCTAAGAAGAAGTATGCACCTGTTTGTGTTACAATGCCAACTGCCCGTATTTGCAAAAATTAATTTTTCGATGATCTTGTGGTTTTAATTTTTAATCCCTATGTAAAAGTTTGATTCTATCCTTAATATCTCCTCTGTATTGAAGTACATTTGTCCAAATTACTTTGATATCATATGTTTTTCTCAACTTGGTTAGGGCTGCAAATGAATCGAAAACTTAATGTTTGTGCCCGATTTTCGGACATCACGGATTAGCGGCGGATTCAACCGACCCCCGGTTGAATTAGCCGAAAAATACTAGGTTAAACTTGCATGTTAACCTCAAACTATTGTTGAGTACAACGCGTAGAAACCATCGGTGAACAAGGGAGCAATCATATGGTTGTTTATAGTTATGGACCATTTTTATTATGAACTTCAACCATCATAGCAGTTTTGAGTATGAGCAAATAAAATCTAAATGGTTATGAATGATTCAGTTTCTGGTAAGGGCAATGTAAATCTAAACACGAGCGGATGAATGCAAACCAAGATGAATGAAAACAAGTAACGAGGACAATGGTGCAGGCTTGACACCGGTATCAATTCTCGAGTTTGGACAAAGCATATGAATCTCACATAAGTTCTATGGCGTGCCCTTTACGAGTGCGTATAATTTCATAGAAACAGAGAGAAGCAGAACTGAGAATATCAGAAAGCTCTACCCCTAGCTAGCTCAGTGATCAAAAAACTGTCTATCAAATGGTTTCAGAAGGAAAAATTCAGTTTCAGCGCCCAAAACGGACTGTATTTTGAGGCGGTAGCCGCACTATCATGGCTTGGTTGGCAAACACAAGAATTCAAATCCATTGGATGCATACACAGATTGGTCTCCCAGTTTACAAAACTTTGAAAAACTGCTGACAACGGGTGGCAATTTTGTCGTACTCTATTAACAAGAACCGCAGTTCAGAAAAACCTCTACTCAAGAGTTTTGGGTCGTACTTAACGACAAAACCAAATTAAATAACACCATCTGAAATGGGTACAAAATCCCGGTCAACTTTAAGACGTGAACACTGGCAAAAAAATAAGATACCAAAGGGAACGAAGAAGTACATTCTTTCAGCTGTTACTGATGCTGAAGTGCTATCAGCTTTCAGCTGTTACCGAGCAGTAACAGCAGAGAGAGTTATTCGCATACACAGATCTCGGAGAACTGCAACAGAAGTGTAAATTGTTTAGAAAGTTTCACACACTCTTGCCGTTTTGCTGGGAAGCAACAAAATTACGAATGACGTCCAATGCCAATTTATGAGGACTCTTATTCTGGATCTGTGCAAGTCCATCCACTGCATCATACAACTCCTTATCAACAAAAAGCTTCAAACTGTGTCGCGATGTTGTATCTGGGATACCAGCCCATTTATCAACCATTTCCTGAAGGTGCTCGAATCCCTGGGTAGAAAGCAACACAAGTAACATGTTAGTCACGTAATCAGCCAGAATTCTGTGATATGGTCAAAACACAAAAGAAGACCAGTTATTTGCTCACCGTTCGGTTTGTGAAGTCGCCAAATGATTCTTTGGATTGCCTCTTTCGCTTCCAATTATAGAACAAAGGTTCCAAAACTTTCTCCATGTCCTGAATTTTGACCTTGTTCATGAAGGTTTTGGCTAACGAGGTCTGGTTAGGTGTTCCCCCAAGCCAGATCTGAACAACAACCACCGAAAAGGACATGAGCTAAGTGTGCTTTTTAGATTCTACCATTTGGAGAAAATGGAAATAACAAAGCAAAGAGAAGATGACATGTGGCTTGGCAATTATCAAACTTAACAAGACATTTAACTACCTGATAGCTATTGGGACCATCACCAACTAATCCAAGTTCAGCCATGTAGGGTCGGGCACAGCCATTGGGACATCCGGTTACCCTAACTACTATGGACTCATTATACTTGAGACCAACCTGAAATCACAAATTTCATGTCTACAAATGAGGATTACGATCCAATTAAAAATTTGACATCTTAACATCTGAGGTTCTTTGTTGGGTTGCTTCAAATTTATGTCCATTAATTTACCTTGTCAAATACAGCTCGAACACGCTTAAGGAGATCAGGAATTCCTCGCTCAGCTTCAGCTATTGCCAGGGGGCAAAGTGGCAGAGCTGGGCATGCCATTGCGGTTATGTTAAGGGGATCAACATATTGAGGAGGCTGCCAAAAGTAACATTGTTTCGGAAATATAACATATTAGTTCTTCATAATCTAGCTGTTCGGGAAAACTAATACAAAAGAATTAATTACGAAGAATTAAGTTGTTCCTAAGAAGTGCAGTCCGGTTTTGCATGTGCAAAGGAATACTTCAATAAGAGATGGGAAAACAAAAAAATAATGCAGAACTGAAAGAATAACAATTTGGAGCCAAGTTCACTCCAACCAACAAAAGACATAATAGAAACTAGTAACACCATTTACATTAGCTGTCACTATAAGCCAGTATACTACATGCACCAACCATCACTCATACAAAATTCCCAATTCAATTTGATTAAATCAGCAAATATGGAATTGTGATTTAACTTATTAATGGCTAGATGATATTAATCAATTTTTAAAAAATGCATTATTACAATATTTACTTTATTAGTTTTAAGTGCACGGGAAGAACACGAGAATGTTACTACCCAAATATAGCATAGGTATTTCATAAAAAGTCGCATCAAATATTACATAAACATGCAGTGTGCCAACATGCAAGACGACATTGGAGTGAATCAATTTTTGGAATTTCAAAAGACCACATACACATTCAATACTATACTGTATTCAAGCTTTATCTAACAATTATCAAGGAATCTATATCAGTAGCAAAGTTGAATAGTTTACAGAGAATTTCTTCAACACTAAAACAACACTAAATGTTCTAAGTCAATTAACTTTTCTTCAAAATTTATGTTTTAACTAGTACATCTGTCAGAGAAGTGCATAATTTAATTAATATAGTAGGTCATCCACATCCAAGAGGTATATTTCATAAATTGTGCCTTATGTGTTCACTAAGTCTAGAAGTAAAGATAACGTTTTTGGCATTTGGTATCAGCCATATGATAGTCATTCAACAAGGATCTAGACAGAAAATAGGTACCGACTTTGAGTGCACGTGTGTCTAAAACATGCACAATAATTCTAGCATTATGCGGTCATACAGCGCTGCATAAATACAAATCTAAGCACACTAAGATGGCTATTTAAAGCCTTTAGGCATGGAATTACTGAATTAGGTGATATTAACTTTAGGCGTCGAATTAGGTGATATTAAGAAAAATTCTAAAATAGGACCTTATATTCATACATTCAATACATGACCATTATGTGCACAATGTGCACATTATATGCAATTGAACAAAGGAAAACCCTGATATGTTTGTATGGGGGAGTTTTCAATGAAAGAAGCTCACTAACGATTGATGAAACATTTATATATACTACCTTCGTCCCAAAATTAATGATGTTTTAGTAATTTGCATATGGTTAAATATTTCTTCAAATCCTAAAACATTATTTATTTTGGGATTTTTTTTTTCTTTCTAAAACATCTTTTATTTTGGAACGGAGGTAGTATATTATCTATTGGATCAAAAATAAAGGGTGAAATTTATTGATTGGTTGGATAATACAATTAATAGTTTATATTCTTTTGAGGTGAATGAATTGCATTATCCACCTAATCAATAAATCTCAACCTTTTATTTTTTATGGATAATATGATAGAAACCATCAATGGTTAGTGAGAGAGAAAGTGACCAATGAAACGACACACACCACACACCACACACACACACATACATATATACACGCGTAAAAATAGACATAACTACGAAGGGATAGTAAACATGCATTAGTAACCTGTATTCCTAAGTGTGTCAGCGTTCAAACATGACTATTGGGGTGAGAGTATCAGCTCAGACACTAAAAGCAATGAATAAGCTTCTTGCATATAGATGACTGTGACATCCAGAAGCTGTTTTTTTTTAAAGTTAATCTTTAAATAGAAAAAACGAAACAAATGGACTACCTGGAATGTTGGGTAGTTAACTAAATATATGATGAATCAATTAAAGAAGACATCAGGATGCCAACATGGAAGGGTGGTAAAGCTAGAAAAGATGAACTAAAGATTCAACCGCATTCTTAAGTCGGTAAATGTAACCTCAATGGAAAATAGAAAAAGAGAATCTTTGAGATGGTCTAACGCACATGCAGCATAGACTAGTAAGTGCACAGTTAGGAATAGTGATAGACTAATATCAACTGACAATGCCGGAGGTATGGAGAACCAAAACAATCATGGATGATAATAAAGAAGGATCTACTTGAGAGTGTTTAATAGAAAATCTTGCTGACGAGAAAGCTGAGTAGTGGAAAAGAGACTCATCGAATAATTTAGTCAACCTGAAGTACTTGGGACGAGATCTGAATAGACCTAAGTTTCCTGAACCATCTCACTCAACCAATTTTTTCAGAATATATAAATGGAACCAAGCATAGTGCTACTGAGAACTGATTGACAAACTCCAATAGAACAACTTTGTAACTTTCCATAATACTTGCTATTGCAACTCTAAGGATCCCCTTAAAAC
>CM028382.1:10679246-10706619 GCA_013146195.2 Codonopsis lanceolata
GTGCTTCTGCAGCCGGCGAGCACATTAGTGAACTTGTCAGAAGGCGAGTCCCGTGGTGGGATATGATTGCTCGAGGAGGCCGAATCACCATGCCAGTCGTATACAAACTTGATGATATCGCCTCAGAAATTTTGGAGGGCTTTGCCTCAATCCACTTGTGAAGTAATCTATGGTGACTACGTATTTGTATTTGTATTGTGCCGGCGGGAATGGGCGTCGGATCGATTCCCACATGTCGAGGCCGAGCCGCTTGGCGGGGGTTTGCATAGTGGATGGAAGCCTTGGTATGTCGCGTATCTTTGGCATTTGTCACATTCGCGAGCATACTTTTCGCGTCTTTTCGAAGGGTAATCCGGGAATCTGCTCGCGGACCCTTTCACTAGAGCTCTTGTGCCTAGGGTGGCCGCATTCCCCTCATGCCTCATACAAAACACCCTCGGTTAGCTGCAGGGAGTGCCTTGCGAAGCATAGGTCGACCTAGATCGCTTGTATAAGAATTCCCCGACTACGTGCAAGCAGACTGGCTTGATTTGTTGTGGCCTTGACCTTGTCTGGGGCAAAACTCCTGCTCGATGTAATCCTTATAGTCATCAATCAACACGGCGGCGGCTCGATGTCCATAATTATAGGTCTATCGATGGCGGGAGTTTCCATATCTTTCGATCATTACGGAGGGATTGTGGCAAATTATCCTCGGCGATCTTGGATAAGTAATACGCTGCATGTTGTGCCTTTCGGTCAATCGATCATTTCCCGAAACTTGAAATTTTCAAGATTTCCTTGACGACTCGCGATACTTAACCGAGGGTAGGGTGGTGTACCATGTATTCCCCACGGACTTGGTTCGACTATTGTGAATCAAAGTCTGTGACGACCTACGCCCATGTATGCATTGCGAGCTCGAGCCCTGCGATCATTGCTTCATACTCGGCACGTTGTTGGATGCGGGAAATTTGAGCAGGAGAGCTAACTCGAATTGATTTCATCGGGAGCCACGAAAGGATGCCGCCTCGCCGACTTTGCTTTCATTGCCAATCCACATAGAGATCCCAACGGTAAATTTGGTCGTGGTTGTGGCAATTGCTTTCTCTGTAGCGATCTCGGGCTCCTCGCTTGGGTGAAGCTTGTTTCAACCAAAGTCGGCCAATGCTTGCGCTTTGATTGCTCGCTGGGCAAGTAGTCTATGTGGAACTTCGGTGAGCTCGATCGACCCGGGACTGAGCAATGCACGATGTATCGAGGTTTGTGCGAGACTTTGCTTGGTGGTGCATCGTGTATACTATGATTATGTGTGCGAGAAAAATAAGCCCTTAATTTTCGAGGCGGTATGACAAGAGTAGGCTAATTTTTCAACATTAAAATAACGACCCTCAGCAGTGAGGGCCTTAGATACATAGTACTGGGTTTTTGGATATTCTAGTTCCTCCACAACTAAAAGCAGCTGACGGCACGGGTCAAGCTGCTAGATCTACAAATAAAGGCTCACATGGGGGCTGGGGCAGAGAGGTGGTTTGCCAAGATACTCCCAGTGCTCGAGGGCCTTGGCACGATCTGCATTCCACTCAAATCCCAGTTTTGCCGCGGAGAACCTTGAAAGGGAGGCACTTTTCGGTGGCCAGAAATGAAGCGTCTAAGGCAATGACTTACGCCGTTTAGCCATTGGATGTGCTTGATGCGATAGGGCGTTCCATGTTGAGCAAGGCTTGTATCTTCTCGGGTTGGCTTCTATCGCGCCTGGTTGACCATGAATCGAAACTTCCTGCTCGGACCAGAAAGCGCACTTACTCGGGTTCGGCTTCATGTTGTGTTGCGTGAGTTGGCAAATGTCTCGGCCAAGTCAAGAGTATGGTCGCGGCCCTTGGTTTTGATGACCATGTCATCTATATAAGCCTCCATATTTACTGCCTATTTGAGGCCGAACACCTTATTGACCATGCTTGTTGATAAGTGGCTCTGCGTTTTTGAGCCAGAAGGGCATCATTTTTAAGCAATAGAGGCCGCCGTTGCTCGGAAGAGCTGTCTTCGCTTTATCTGCTCGTTCATTTTGACTGGTGGTATCCAGATGCAGCGTCCGAAGCCGAGCATCTCGAACCCGGCTATAGAATCGACAAGCATATCGATGCGGGGCGATGGATAACGATCTTTCGGGCGGGCTTTGTTTAAGCCGGTGAAGTCCACGCACATTCGCCACTTATCATTTGCCTTTTTACCATCACCACATTAGCTAGCGGTCGGTGCTTGAATTTCCTCGATGATATACGCCTTCGGGGTTTCTCGACCACCTCCTTTTGATCGCCTCATTCTTCTCGGGCGAAATCTTGTCTTGGCATTTGTTGGGCGGGCGGGAAGGTGGGAGTCGACATTGAGGTCGTGGCGAGGCAATGCTCTCACTAATGCCCTCATGTCTTCAACCAGTCACCGAACACATCAAGTTCTTTCAATCAATCTTGCCAGAGCTTCGGGAGGCATGGCCTTCCGATTTTAATTTTTTGCTCGGGGTATGTTGGATTGATGATGACCTCTTCCAGCTCCCCTGCGGTTGAATATCGAGGCTCGTCCGGACTTGCAAAGTGTCACTCAATATCCTCGTGATTTAGGGCGCTTATCCTTGCGTCTAGAAGGGCACAGGGGGATCTGCTCGGAAGTTTCGACTGAGCTTGCTCGGGGGACTCTATTTCCATGGGCTCGGCCGCTTTATCGTCTCTCGAGCTCGATATTATTGATGGAAGTGGATGCCTTTGGGGTAGTCCGGCGGAAATCATTGCGGCCGATCGGGAAGGTCCTGTCGGTTGAGGAGCGCCCCGATCGGGAATGTCCACTGTCGGTTTGTTTTTCTTCGAGTCTCCGGACATACTCCCACATTGCCGGGGCTTCTTTGAGGATCCCACTCCATTTTACGTATAGAACTTGGCTTTACGGTGGGGAATGGAAGGTGACCATCGGAATTTGGCCATCGCAGGAGCACCTAAAATGCGGGTTGTATGCCGATTTTAGGTCGATCACCAAGAATGTGATCATCTCAATCCGTGTTTGGGCCCCATCACCCATGAATACCTCACTCGATCGTGCCTTTAACCCCCCTTTGGTGATTGGTAAAGCCTTCAAGCTTTCCCAAATACGGCTTTAACATGGTATCAGGAACTCCAATCCACAAGCGAGAATAGTACATGATGTCCTGCGCTCCCGTATCCAAAGCAAAACTACGTGAACACCGGCTTGTTGGCGAGGCGAGGAAATGACCGAGTTAGGCCGCTCGGATGCCAATGGAGTGCTCGCTAGCTCATTGCGAGAAAAACATATGCTCGCTCCCTTGCATTGTATTCTTTGGGCGTTGATCGCATACTGGACAAGGAATATTATGTGTTTCCCAGTGTGTTGTTGGACGGGAGCTCCTCTGAATCATATTTATCACCCCGAATTTGAGGGGCACAGCGCCTCTTCCTCTTGGGGTCTCCCTTGATTATTGTTGGCATTGTTTCCTTCGCCTGGTCTTTCTTGAAGCGGTCTAGCTTGCCGCGTTGATCGGCTTTTGAATCTCTCTTTTCAACACCTTACGACCCTCGGTGGTGTGGCGGTGCCATGGTGGTATTCACAGTATTTTGTGTTGTCTCGAGTATACTCGAGCTCGGGATCAAGAGGATAGGGGATAGGCAGGGCATCTCCCACTGGGCATGATATCTTCCGCGTCGTGTTTAACGGGGTAAGCGAGATTCTCGAACAACCTTTGCAGGGGTGGATGATTTTCTCCTATCCTTGCTCGGCGGCGGTGGCCTCAGGGCTCAGTCGGTGGCGGAGCGCCATGAGCCTTGTCTTTGCCTTTGGCTTTATCCGCTTTGGCGGCTCCGGTCGAGCAAAATAGATGAGAGTTCGCCGCGACTCGCCTTAGAAGCCCAGGGTTCATTGCTAGCATGGTCTTCGGTGGCCTGCCCTCATGTTGTTTAGATAGCAAAATGTTATCTCGGGTCAGGTCGCGGTCACTGTTCGAGCATCTCCTCGAACCTTTTCGAATGCTTCTTTGTAGGATTCGGTATCTCCTTGCTTGATCTTAGCAAGGTCGAAAGCGATTCTTCGGGGTTGGGCTGCATTGCCAAATTCTTCGAAACTTTTCTCGAGCACCGCCCGGCTCCCAATGGTTCCTCGAGGGAACTACGCTGACCAGGCTTGCGCCTTTCCCTGAAGGGCTCCCTCGAATGCCCGCATTTTCAAGGCTTCAATATCTGTGACCATCCGAATTTGTGCCTCGAATGATCGGAGCCAATCGCTTGCCCGCGTCTTCCCAAAATATTTGTCAAATTGTGGGAAGATGATCCTGTGCTTGGTGGCGCATTTTCAATCTCTGAGTGAAAGGCGCCTCGGCTTAGGCGCCATGCAGGGCTTGGCCACGGCTAGGCTTGCCATTTGTTTTGCCATGTCCCTTTTCATGGCCTCCATCTTCTCGGACAGCCGCTTCTCTACGTCTTCCGTCAGCTTCGAAGAATGGGCGGGGTCCGAGGCATCGCCACGCACATGCGGGCAAAAGGTGGGCGCGCAGGAGGACCCAACCTCTGGGTGATCATGCGGGCTTTATACTTTGGCCGCTGTGCTTCAGCCTCTACGCATTCCCGCTCTCTACGGCGGCCATGACTCTCCTCTCGGGCATAGTGCTCATGATGGTGGTGGCGCCGGTGGGAATGATCTTGGCGGTATATCTCTCGGCACAGTCATCGGCATGCTTTGTCGCCTCCATTCGCTCAGACGGTATGTGAACGATTGAGGGCATGCGTCTGCTCGGCGCAGGCAACTGTTGGGAGGCAGGGCCATCTCCCAGCAGTCTTGGGATTTTCAGCCGAGCATTGCCACATCTGCCCAATCGGTATGCAGGGGCATGGCCCAGGCGGCGATTCTTGGTTGGCGCATACATTTTACTATAATACTACTGCTGAACTTGCGAGCGGCGGCTTGTTGATCGTGGTTATGTCGGGCCGATTCATGTGACTACCACATTCTCCGTGGCGATTAAGGCGCATCCGAGATCTTGAGAACGAGCATCCCGTCTCTCATTAATAACCAGCCTGGCATCACGTTGGCTTGCCGGCCTGGCGGCATGTTGGGAGATTTGCCCTCCACGAATGGCACTGTTGCCACGAGCCGCCTGCACTGCGGCCACCTTTTGGTTCTGGTTTGCATCGTGCGGCTGGGGGAGGGTTGTTGCCGGCTTGGTGGGCTGTTGATTGCTTGCGGTGGCATGGTGTTTGCTACCCTTACCAGCCATTGCAATAGGTGAATAGTGAAAGAATTTACCGGAAAGATTTAGAAGGAAGCGATGAACCGTTTCCGACAACGGAACCAAAGCGATGTGGCAAAATGCGCTTGGGCCGCCCTTGAAATGGGTAGGATATCCGGGCTTGTAATCGACCTCCTTGAGCACGTTAAGATCACAAGAACACACGAGAAGAAGTCTGAGGCAAGGCTTCGCGAAACCCCTCGGCGTGAGTAAGTATCAGTGATTGTCAAGAAGTAAATTGACGAGTAACGAGGCTCAGAAAGTGTGTACCTTGTTTGTGGATTATGGAGGGGTATTTATAGGCCCTCAAAGTGATTGAATCCGTCTAGGATTCGGTTTCCTATAATGCTTGCCGAGATAATCAATCGAGGAGGAAATCCCTTGATTTTAGGGCGAAACAGCTGACCGCAGCAGTTGTAGGAGTTGATAAGGTAAGAATTCTGCCTAAACATGGAAACCTTTGACTTGCCTTAGGAAGCAAGTTATCAACGTCCCCAGCTTGGTATATGCTCGCGCAAGGCTCGCCGTTGTTCTTTGTATTGGTCTCCGAACTTGTCGATCTCGAGGATCGGCCCTACAAGTCGAGGCGGGCAAGGCCGTGCTCGACCGCAAAGTAAGTCCGATTCCTTTGCGAAGCATGGATGAATCCCGATCATGGCCCCAGTCGGCCCGAGGCAGTAAGGCATTTGCGCCGCCTGTTTGGCGTGGGTTATCTTGTTCGGTGCTCGGGTCTCATCTCATCTTGCTCGTGCCGTGGGCCCCGGAGGTATCATGTGCCCGTGATTAGCACGTGACGCTAACTCGTGCCTTGCTCGTGACCCGGTTTGAACCGAATATATCATATAATATAATATAATATAATATAGCTTTTAAAAGTTATTTGACTCTTTTATACATAGTCATATGTAGTACTATTATACTAAATTTTACTTTCAAACCTGCGGATGAGTGGAACCTTTCATTAAAATAAAGTGGAGGCTAATTACATCCTAAGGTACCGTTTGGTAGTCAGGATAAATGTCAGATAAGATTAATAAACTGAGTTATCTGATATTTGGTACGCAATAGGTGGTTGGGACTAATAGCACGAGTTATCCTGATAAAGTAATTATCCCCTCACTATTAATACAAAGAGGGAGGGTGGTATTATTAGCACCCTCACTAAAAAAAAATCAGGATTAACATTTGTAATCTCAAAATTACCCTCGATATATAAGTGAGGACTAATAGCGAGGGCACTAATAGTACTGAGATTAATAATACTGTTTATCCTTATCCGATTACCAAACAAGCCCTAAAATCTATTCTTTATATTAAAAAGTAGATACTTTTTTTTGAATAAATATCCTGTAGGCTGTAGCCGATTTTACGAATATTAATTCGTAAAACAAAACACCACCCTCTTACAATTCAACTCATCAACACACAGTGCGATCGGATCTCAGAAAACCGTATTACCTAAATTCTTTTGCATATGGAGATAAAAATCATAAAATCGTTTGTAAAAGTCCAACAACTAATATATAATCTCTCAAATCTGTTGACACTGTGCAATAAAGATTTGTTTTGACATTCACACCAAAACTAAACACCATTCAATTGATGGAGAATCCATAGCCACTGATCTTTGCCCTAGATAAAGTTACACGTGGCAACCACCCATTTGGGATAACATTTTCATTTAGATAAGGAAATGGATTACATTTGTAAAGAAGCACTTTTTTTCTGTTGCCTAGACTTTTAAGTTTTAACTAACTAACTTGTAGCATTTTCTGATCAAGAAAAGTTTTTGAAAAATTTGCAGGAAATGGCTTCAATGACAATGACATCCTCATTCCTGGGCGGCTCAGTGGCAGCAACCACCGTCGCCAAGCAGCCGTCGGTGACAGCCCGCCGGGTTGTCGTGATCAAGGCCACGAAGGTGAATGTAGCTGACAAGGCTGCGGTGGTGAAGGAGGAAAAGAACAATAATGGGAGGAGGGATGTGATGTTTGCAGCTGCAGCTGCTGCTGCGTGTTCCTTGGCCAAGATTGCCATGGCTGATGAGCCAAAGAATGGGTCCCCTGAAGCTAAGAAGAAGTATGCACCTGTTTGTGTTACAATGCCAACTGCCCGTATTTGCAAAAATTAATTTTTCGATGATCTTGTGGTTTTAATTTTTAATCCCTATGTAAAAGTTTGATTCTATCCTTAATATCTCCTCTGTATTGAAGTACATTTGTCCAAATTACTTTGATATCATATGTTTTTCTCAACTCGGTTAGGGCTGCAAATGAATCGAAAACTGAATGTTTGTGCCCGATTTTCGGACATTACGGATTAGCGGCGGATTCAACCGATCCCCCGGTTGAATTAGCCGAAAAATACTAGGTTAAACTTGCATGTTAACCTCAAACTATTGTCGAGTACAATTCGAAGAAATCATCGGTGAACAAAGGAGCAATCATATGGTAGTTTATAGTTATGGATCTATCCAATAATATAGATGCTACTTTTTTCATTATGAACTTCAACCATCATAGCAGTTTTGAGTGTGAGCAAAAAAAATCTAAATGCTTATGAATGATTCAGTTTCTGGTAAGGGCAATGTAAATCTAGACACGAACGGATGAATGCAAACCTAGATGAATGAAAACAAGAAACGAGTACAATGTTGCAGGCTTGACACCGGTATCAATTCTCGAGTTTGGACAAAGCATATGAATCTCACATATGTTCTATGGCGTGCACTCTACGAGTGTGTAATTTCATAGAAACAGAGAGAAGCAGAACTGAGAATTTCAGAAAGCTCTACCCCTAGCTAGCTCGGTGATCCAAAAACTGTCTACCAAATGGTTTCAGAAGGAAAAATTCAGTTTCAGCGACCAAAATGGACTGTATTTTGAAGCGGTAGCCGCACTATCATGGCTTGGTTGGCAAACACAAGAATTCAAATCCATTGGATGCATACACAGATTGGTCTCCCGGTTTACAAAACTTTGAAAAACTGCCGACAACGGGAGGCAATTTTGTCGTACTCTATTAACAAGAACCGCAGTTCAGAAAAACCTCTACTCAAGAGTTTTGGGTCATACTTAACGACAAAACCAAATTAAATAACACCATCTGAAATGGGTACAAAATCCCGGTCAACTTTAAGATGTGAACACTGGCAAAAAAATAAGATACCAAAGGGGACGAAGAAGTACATTCTTTCAGCTGTTACTGATGCTGAAGTGCTATCAGCTTTCAGCTGTTACCGAGCAGTAACAGCAGAGAGAGTTATTCGCATACACAGATCTCGGAGAACTGCGACAGAAGTGTAAATTGTTTTGAAAGTTTCACACGCTCTTGCCGTTTTGCTGGGAAGCAACAAAATTACGAATGACGTCCAATGCCAATTTATGAGGACTCTTATTCTGGATCTGTGCAAGTCCATCCACTGCATCATACAACTCCTTATCAACAAAAAGCTTCAAACTGTGTCGCGATGTTGCATCTGGGACACCAGCCCATTTATCAACCATTTCCTGAAGGTGCTCGAATCCCTGGGTAGAAAGCAACACAAGTAACATGCTAGTCACATAATCAGCCAGAATTCTGTGATATGGTCAAAACACAAAAGAAGACCGGTTATTTGCTCACCGTTCGGTTTGTGAAGTCGCCAAATGATTCTTTGGATTGCCTCTTTCGCTTCCAATTATAGAACAAAGGTTCCAAAACTTTCTCCATGTCCTGAATTTTGACCTTGTTCATGAAGGTTTTGGCTAACGAGGTCTGGTTAGGTGTTCCCCCAAGCCAGATCTGAACAACAACCACCGAAAAGGACATGAGCTAAGTGTGCTTTTTAGATTCTACCATTTGGAGAAAATGGAAATAACAAAGCAAAGAGAAGATGACATGTGGCTTGGCAATTATCAAACTTAACAAGACATTTAACTACCTGATAGCTATTGGGACCATCACCAACTAATCCAAGTTCAGCCATGTAGGGTCGGGCACAGCCATTGGGACATCCGGTTACCCTAACTACTATGGACTCGTTATACTTGAGACCAACCTGAAATCACAAATTTCATGTCTACAAATGAGTATTACGATCCAATTAAAAATTTGACATCTTAACATCTGAGGTTCTTTGTTGGGTTGCTTCAAATTTATGTCCATTAATTTACCTTGTCAAATACAGCTCGAACACGCTTAAGGAGATCAGGAATTCCTCGCTCAGCTTCAGCTATTGCCAGGGGGCAAAGTGGCAGAGCTGGGCATGCCATTGCGGTTATGTTAAGGGGATCAACATATTGAGGAGGCTGCCAAAAGTAACATTGTTTCAGAAATATAACATATTAGTTCTTCATCATCTAGATGTTCGGGAAAACTAATACAAAAGAATTAATTACGAAGAATTAAGTTGTTCCTAAGAAGTGCAGTCCGGTTTTGCATGTGCAAAGGAATACTTCGATAAGAGATGGGAAAACAAAAAAATAATGCAGAACTGAAAGAAAAACAATTTGGAGCCAAGTTCACTCCAACCAACAAAAGACATAATAGAAACTAGTAACACCATTTACATTAGCTGTCACTATAAGCCAGTATACTACATGCACCAACCATCACTCATACAAAATTCCCAATTCAATTTGATTAAATCAGCAAATATGGAATTGTGATTTAACTTATTAATGGCTAGATGATATTAATCAATTTTTTAAAAATGCATTATTACAATATTTGCTTTATTAGTTTTAAGTGCACGGGAAGAACACGAGAATGTTACTACCCAAATATAGCATAGGTATTTCATAAAAAGTCGCATCAAATATTACATAAACATGCAGTGTGCCAATATGCAAGACGACATTGGAGTGAATCAATTTTTGGAATTTCAAAAGACCACATACACATTCAATACTATACTGTATTCAAGCTATTATCTAACAATTATCAGGGAATCTATGTCAGTAGCAAAGTTGAATAGTTTACAGAGAATTTCTTCAACACTAAAACAACACTAAATGTTCTAAGTCAATTAACTTTTCTTCAAAATTTATGTTTTAACTAGTACATCTGTCAGAGAAGTGCATAATTTTATTAATAAAGTAGGTCATCCACATCCAAGAGGTATATTTCATAAATTGCGCCTTATGTGTTCACTAAGTCTAGAAGATAACGTTTTTGCATTTGGTATCAGCCATATGATAGTCATTCAACAAGGATCTAGACAGAAAATAGGTACCGACTTTGTGTGCACGTGTGTCTATAAAACATGCACAATAATTCTAGCATTATGTGGTCATACAGCGCTGCATAAATACAAATCTAAGCACACTAAGATGGCTATTTAAAGCCTTTAGGTATGGAATTACTGAATTAGGTGATATTAACTTTAGGTGTCGAATTAGGTGATATTAAGAAAAATTCTAAATAGGACCTTATATTCATACATTGACATGTCCATTATGTGCACAATGTGCACATTATATGCAATTGAACAAAGAAAAACCCTGATATGTTTGTATGGGGGAGTTTTCAATGGTTGTTTTCTCTCACTAACGATTGATGGTTACTATATACTACCTTCGTCCCAAAATAAATGATGTTTTAGTAATTTGCATACAGATTAAGGAAGGTTATAAAAAGAATGATCTACCCTCATTTAAGATCATTTAATGTAGTAAAGTTGCCCTAGTATTTTTCTCTTTCCACTCAACAACCCTCTTTAAAAAGCATTTACTTTGAGCGTAGTAAATAAGGGTAGCTTTGGAAAAATATGGTTAAATATTTCTTCAAATCCTAAAACATTAT
Organism: Codonopsis lanceolata; assembly: GCA_013146195.2. Classification (NCBI taxonomy): domain Eukaryota; kingdom Viridiplantae; phylum Streptophyta; class Magnoliopsida; order Asterales; family Campanulaceae; genus Codonopsis; species Codonopsis lanceolata. Next base: position 10,690,294 of record CM028382.1, read on the forward strand.
TTATTTTGGGATTTTTTTTTCTTTCTAAAACATCTTTTATTTTGGAACGGAGGTAGTATATTATCTATTGGATCAAAAATAAAGGGTGAAATTTATTGATCGGTTGGATAATACAATTAATAGTTTATATTCTTTTGAGGTGAATGAATTGCATTATCCACCTAATCAATAAATCTCAACCTTTTATTTTTTATGGATAATATGATAGAAACCATCAATGGTTAGTGAGAGAGAAAGTGACCAACGAAACGACACACACACCACACACCACACACACACACATACATATATACACGCGTAAAAATAGACATAACTACGAAGGGATAGTAAACATGCATTATTAACCTGTATTCCTAAGTGTGTCAGCGTTCAAACATGACTATTGGGGTGAGAGTATCAGCTCAGACACTAAAAGCAATGAATAAGCTTCTTGCATTAGTTGCATATAGATGACTGTGACATCCAGAAGCTGTTTTTTTAAAAAAGTTAATCTTTAAATAGAAAAAACGAAACAAATGGACTACCTGGAATGTTGGGTAGTTAACTAAATATATGATGAATCAATTAAAGAAGACATCAGGATGCCAACATGGAAGGGTGGTAAAGCTAGAAAAGATGAACTAAAGATTCAACCACATTCTTAAGTCGGTAAATGTAACCTCAATGGAAAATAGAAAAAGAGAATCTGTGAGAGGGTCTAACGCACATGCAGCATAGACTAGTAAGTGCACAGTTAGGAATAGTGATATACTAATATCAACTGACAATGCCGGAGGTATGGAGAACCAAAACAATCATGGATGATAATAAAGAAGGATCTACTTGAGAGTGTTTAATAGAAAATCTTGCTGACGAGAAAGCTGAGTAGTGGAAAAGAGACTCATCGAATAATTTAGTCAACCTTAAGTACTTGGGACGAGATCTGAATAGACCTAAGTTTCCTGAACCATCTCACTCAACCAATTTTTTCAGAATATATAAATGGAACCAAGCATAGTGCTACTGAGAACTGATTGACAAACTCCAATAGAACAACTTTGTAACTTTCCATAATACTTGCTATTGCAACTCTAAGCGTCCCCAAAACTACAACCTCCTTCAAAATAAACTCACATCGACATGGAGTTCCAACCCAATTACCCAAACATACTTAAACTTAAAGATTCCCAATTGATTCAGAAAGTATATTTACTCTTAAATTCAACCACATTGACATAGATGCTATATGCACAAAAGAGATTCCTTACCAACAAGCCACTCTGTGCAAGAGCTGTGGTTATAGGTCGCCTCCATGACGGCCGAATATCACATAAAACAATGTTCTGGTTAGCCGTGATCCGGACACTTAAGTTATACTTTTCAATTACTTCCCTGAGTGTTTTTTTCATCGCCCCCTTAATACGACCACTATCAACATGGAGGCCACAAAATAAACCACCATCACCCTGCCAAAGAAAACGCTTGGGGAGTCATAAAAAATGAAATAAATCAAAAGCTGGTACAACTAAACAATCCAAGATCCTGACCAATACAATAGAAGATAGAACTAGTACATCATGAAAAAAAATTAAGGGCAGGAGTAAATTCTTGGTTACAGATCCATGTCAATTTAACTAACCTGCTCGTGCCATCCCAAATAGCTTTTAAATTCCCAATCAGGTAACTCGCGGCAATGTTCAAATCTCTTTCCATAGTATTGTTCAACAACACTTCTAAACTTCTCAATCCCCCATGAGCTTATTAAGTACTTCATTCTACTATATTTGCGGTCATCCCTTCTGCCATTTTCTCGTTGTGTAACAACGATGGCCTTCACCGCATACAATATATCCTCTTTTGGGACATAGCCCAAGGGCTCAGCCAAGCGAGGGAAAGTGCTTTCATTCCTATGTGCTCTTCCCATTCCACCACCAACCTGCAAAAAGTAATATATTGCTTAACTTCTACCCTATTGACAAATAAAAGAAATAAGACACTAGAACAACAAAAAGGAGTCCTACATATATGTTGAAACCCAAAGGCTCCCCATCACCATCAGAAACTACGACAACACCAATATCATTTGTGAAAAGATCCACCGAGTTATCTGTTGGCACTGTAACTGCAATCTTGAACTTCCTCGGCAAGAATTGAGTTCCATAAATAGGCTCAGCTGAATCAGGAAAATTTGTTCCATGGGAATTATCATTGCGAGCCTTCACAACTTCAGGAGGCTCAGAGGTCATAAATTTCTCCCCATCCACCCACATATCATAATAAAAGCCAGACTGAGGAGTTAAGAGAGCTGCAATGTTATCCGCAGTTTGTTGAGCAAAAAGGTAGTCTTTTCTCACTAGGGGGGCAGGAGGAGCAAGAACATTTCTGTTCAGATCACCACAGGCACCAAGGGTTGAACCCATGCATTTAATGATAGTACTCATCACTGTCTTAAGGTCCTTCTTCAAAACTCCATGGAGCTGAAATGTCTGTCTGGTAGTCAGACGAAGTGTACCAATTCCAAATTGATCGGCAAGATCATCCATGGCCAAGTAGAGCTGGTTCGAAACCTTTCCACAAGGATTTTTTGTACGAAGCATAAATGAGTAAGATTTGGGACCTCGCGCATCTCTGTCGTACTGTTGATAGCTTCCATGGAACTTGATCAACTGCGTAGCTGCCTCATTTATATTTGGTGCATCTGTCAATAACTCCTCATTAAGAGGATACCTTATGAAATTACTTTGTTCCTTGAATATTTCCACTTTACTACGTTTTGGCTCGGCAGAAACGTCTGTCTTCACTGGCTGCAACAATGAAACAAAAATGATTAGAAAACTTAACCAACCACCTTTGAGGCAAGGTAAAATGTAAAAAGAAAAAAGAAAATTGAATTGCTAGCAGTCAAAATGATCAAGTCCAGAAAAAAGAAAGCACTACAATTGGCTGTTTAAATACAACAGGATCCCATGTGATGTTTAATATACCAATATGCACTGATATGGCCAGTATGAAGTGTATGGTGGAGTGTGGGCAACTGGATATGTTCCATACCACGCATACTAAATAGAACATATGATTTTGCCCAGTTAGAGAAAGAACTAGAGGAGTTCCTCTGCATGCGGCACACTCTTCACAGACTACCCAACTTAGGATATCAAGGAGTATACTCCAGTGAAAATATGTGTATAATTTTCTAAGCATTGATTGGGAAAAAACAAAAAACAAAAAAGGAAGTCAGGACAGAGAGCTTTTGAACACCTGCCTCCTTTCTAATCTGTTTGATAGTTATTCGAGTGCGAAAGTTTCAGAAGTTACATAAGCATCATCATAGAGTGATACATTTACAGTTACTTCAGAAAACCTCTAAGCACGTTTGAAGACCATTGACAGCATTCATAAATTACTCCCACCTTTATCTAAGGTTTTGCACCCAATTTCATTATGTTTTCTGAAGAATTTCCACCCTCTACATCTTTTCTCTTCCAGGTTGTCCAATTTATCATACCATAAAGGCAAATATTTCATTCTAACATTGATGAACTTTTGGGTGCTTGTGTAAAAGAAAAAAAATTACACTAACAGTGTATTAACAATAAAATTCATTTAAAAAGCTATCAACAACTTTTAGAATTGTAAATTTTAAGGGTGGGGCACACCCAAAAGTTTGCTCTCCACGCCCAGTTTCCTGTAATTTACAGCCCATGTGCAACACCTTAGTATGCACGAAATGGGGTGGGGGTGTGGTGAGTAAACTTTGGGGTATGGATAGCCCCCACCCAAATTCTAATAGCCGTTTGCTCAAATTTTAATAAAATTGACCAACAAAAGGCAGAATGAAATTTTTTGTGGATAGTTGGAAGTACATAACAGAGATGAATTAAATTAAAAGATAATTAAAATTGGAAATGCTACCGTCGAAACAGCTCGAATAATTGAAGGAGAATTGGAAGACTTTGGTGCTGAGAAAACATGCATGCGTTTGTACAAGAGGAGTGAATGAGCAGAGTAGCTCCGTAAGCCATTAAAAGCCGGGAATTGAAGCTTAGAGTCCTTAACAAGTACGGCGTTTCCAGCTCCGATCGCCGCCGTCGTCATCCGGCGTGGTATTTGTATAATCGGCGGTGGATATATAAATTGAAAGCTGTATGAATCTAAAAAAAAAAAACCCTAGGGTTTATGAAGGACGATTGAACGAGAGAGAGATGATATCAGTAGTGAGTTGGTGGTGGTGATGAAGTAGCGGAAAGCAACTCTCTCTCTCTCTCTTTGCAAATATGCGCCGTCGCGTGCTCGACGCGCGATCATATATTTTGTGTGTTCTTTTAATCCACGCGCTTTAAAGGAGTGTTATTCTTACTCTCCCGCTTTTCATTTTTCATTTTTCCTCATTTCTTTTTCTCCACTTTAAATCAACCTTATTTTTTTCTTTTTATCGAGAAAGAAAAAATAACTTCTGTGAGAAGAATTGACGGTCTAGAGCTTTAATTTATTATTTATTTTAACGTGATGATCGATTCGGGTGCAATTTCAAACATGAATCCGTTGCAATCATAATTTAATTTTTGTCATGCTTCATTGCTAGAATGAATTAGTGTTGTCGATCTAAGATGAAAATATGTTATTAATTAGCGGGATTGATTTGAATAGAAATGGATCCTGTTATTTAATCAAGATATCTTGATTTCGATTCAGGCACAAACTACAAAAAAAGCTAACCATCGAGCAATGTCCAATATTGTCATGTCTGTACAAAAAACGCAACTATGTAGATTCATTATCAACGTATATATATCATATATAATCGAAACAATATTGTTTGACACTTCCTCTTTATTAGTCACTGTTTCATAAAAACACGAGAGTAGGAGCAAAGTGATATATTGATTAATGAGTTTGTCAAAACCCAAAATAAAGCATAATAAACTGACTAAGCATCCCCTGAAATTGAGTAATTATGTAAGCAAAAACCTTGCTTTCATTCTCATTTTTAGCATGAGACAAATTAACTTATGAATTACTCTCTTCGTTTTCAAATAATCGTCATCTTTGATCAAAAACAACGTTTAAGAAAAAGTAATTTATTGTATTATAAATATTAATTTAATGTGTGGTTTCCTTAATGTCCTTGAATCATGTAGCCATAAATTAAAGGAAAATAGGTAAAAAAAAATAAGGGTAAAATGATAAATATTTTTTCTAAAAAATAAAGTTTTGAATAAGATAAGTATTTTAAAACGGATAAAAAATAAAATGATGACAATTATTAAGAAATAGAGGGAGTAGTTTTTTAATTTTCAAACCGAGAATTTAAGAATACCTAGAAAAAAAAATAAGTGTACGGTAAGCGCGTGACATGTGCGCGTGATATATATGTGATAGATGCAGAAGTAAATTTGGATTGTGGTGGGGACTATAGGTTCATTGAACGTGGACGTTTCTCATTTTACATCGGGTCAAACATAGGCGACAGTTTAATTAATATTAGGGGTGGCAATTTGTAGTATCGTGTCATGTTCGTGTCTCATTATTATGTTTTTATGATACATATTTAATTTGATCATAAATATAACAGTACTTATTTTTTTGAATATATTAACAATTTCTTATCTTTCGTATCGTGTCGTGCTGATCTTATCGTGTCATTTGTCTTTATAATCGTGTTTTATAATCGTGTCGTGCTGATTCGTGTTATTGTATCGTGTCAGTCATTGTCACCCCTAATTAATAGATCAAATTTTCAGATAACCCCTTCTCTTCAACTAAACTCATATTAGCCCTTATGATATCACTAGAGTTAGGATAAGTCCAAAAGTAGGGTCAAAACCAAATTTTGATACAAGTATTAAGCGTTTCAATTGTTAAAGTAAAAAATATCAAAATTAGGTGTAGTAGTACCAAATTTGATACATTCTCTAGTACTACATCTAATTTTAATACCCTTCATTTTGATCATATACTTATATCATAATATATGTTAGTAAATTATTGTATATTAATATTTTAATTTTGTTTTTATATTATAATATGTGTTGGATATAATTTTTTCAAAATTATTATTATACCAAATTTTGATACATATGGTTGAATATGATTATTTGATGCATATGAATAGTAATCAATAGGTATCAAAACTTGGTTTTGAGGCAAGTACCACCATTGGACTTGCTCTAACAATCTATCAAAAAATTGATCGAGACCAAATGTTCCTAACACGTCATTGAGAAAACTTTAGTAGGATTATCCTTTAAATGAATTTTCCCATCTTGAAGTAGGGATTATTATCCAAAACTACAACGGCCTTCATTATTTCAATATGTTGAAGGCTCGATTGCAATTTAAAACTTAAAAATAAAATTAAGTACTCAATCAATTACAACAGTGTCAACTGAGTTAACTTGATTTATCTTAATAAGAGTGTACACTTATAATGGTAGGAACATTCAAAATCATGATCTACATACACATAATGGCCTCAATATCCGTGTTATATTATTGGAAAAAATCAATAAAAAATATTTCTTATGTTCCAAAATGAGTTTTTATTTTCGGCTTTTTACTGAAATTAAGAAAATTAATATTTAAATCATTTTAGTAACACATGTGCATTAGTCATTAACACCCAAAATGTCCACATACAACATTAGAAATTCACTCTAACACATGATAACCGATAAGTATCCAATGTGAAATTAGTAATCATATACAAAAATGAATATTCATTTAAAGACAATAAAATTTTAAAAATAAACACTCATTTAGAGTGCAGGGAGTACAAAATTTGGACGAGGAGAGTATTTCTTATATACTCCTCCGTCACGGATAAATATTCTTAGTGGACAAAACATAAGGATTAAAAAAGATAATTAATGATGAGTTGTAAAATATGTTGTGACAATAATACCAATTACACACACTCTCGCTCATTAATTATATACCAATTACACTTAGAGTTGTCAAAGTGGATTGACGGGACGGGCCAACCCACAACCCACAAATGTGGTGGGTCTGGAAATTGTCAACCCAGTCCAACCCATCATGGGTTATGGGTTAAGCGGGCCAGTCCATCAATTTTTTCTCTCAATTAATCAATAATAATAATAATAAATAAATAAATAATATAAAAATCACAATTCATTTTAAAAAATTATATTTTCTACAATTATATTTTAAATATTATTTTTAACAACTTTCTCTAATATTAATAGTATATAAAATGAGAAATAAAATAAAAATAAAAAACAATTTTATCATTAGTCTTTTTTGTATGTTCTTATATTTTTCCCGTAAATATTACGATTAATGCACCTTATTATGACATATGTTATTGTTGTAAGTGCCACTTTTTAATGAATTCAAAATATTTACTAATATTTCAGATATAAAAAATAATCTCATATTTTGAGCAAAAATGATTTAAACTCCTAATTTCAAACTTTTGGCTTAGTGTTATTTGCAACTAGTATATGGCAGGTCAACCCATCCCGGCTCAACCCGCAACCAGTCGTAGGCTCAACCCGTTTGACCCGCATCCTAGTGGGTTCATATTTATCCAACTCAACCCACCTCTTTTAGGTGGCAGAGCAAGCTAGCCTAACGGACCTAACTTGTTTTGAAAGCTCTAATTATACTATGTCTCTCTCTAGGATATGCAATAAATGATAGTATTAAATGAAAGAGATATATTTAAAAAATATATAAAATTAGTAAATCAAAAGTTTTTAGAAATATTAGTTGGGACATCTCAAAATAAAAATTATGAATATTTATCTGAAACGAATGAATATTAGTTGAGACATCCTAAAATGGAGATCGAGATTGAAAGAATTGCTCTATTGTTTCTCAACAACGTGTGATTCACCGTTGTTCCTTGTCTAGGTACAATGAAGATGATGAGGGTTATAAATGTATTTTAATGATTATAGTGGGTGCCATGTGGAATAAACGTCAAATCAAGGGGGGATCTTGTAAGTTTTCTAGATAGGAAAAGCAACCAAAAACGACCGTGGGGAGAAAAATCTAGTGTGGCAAAGGACCAAGATTTCAAACGACAGGTGGCAGTGTGGCTACTCGTGCGGCCAAAGGACCAATATTGTTGAATAATAATGAATCTCGCAGGAATAAAGTCATAAGCAAGTCCAACAGTATGGAGTACTTATTTATTTCACACAATTAAGGTGTTGTGTGTTTTTTAATTTAAAATTAATTTGGTCTCTTCTACTATTTGTATAGCTACATTTAAAATACATATTTCTTAATTATTTTTGAAATATTTAAGATTAGAATACTTTTTTTTTTTTTTGGATCTTTTAATTAATTATCTATTTTATCCATTTTGATTGAGAAAGAGATATGAATGGGTTGATTCGCTTGACACCATGAGAAAATATATTGAGAAATTAAAAGAAAAGTTAATAGAGTTAAATTAGAGGTGGCAATTTTTCGTCGCGCCCATTCTTGCGTCTGCACTGCTCAATAATTAATGGGTATGGGCACAAAGTTTTAAAATGGGTGCAAGACATTAATTATGACGGTAAATGAGCAGACTCATACTAAAAACTCATTCACTTTCTCTTCTAATTTTGTTTTATCAATTATATACATAATTATAAAATATTTAAGATTAATAATAACGTTTAACATAATTAATATATTTATATTGTACACTCACTCTTTCAACCACCCCCCCCCACACACACACACACACACACACACATATATATATATATATATATATATATATATATATATATATATATATATGTTAGTTGTAACTTTTGAATTTTAGCCTTGTGCGCATTGTATTTCGGATTCACAATCTACGACGATAGCATAATCTTCGCCTACCATGAGAAACAATTAAGATCAACAAAATTATGAGATATATTAAATAAAGGAATACGCTTGAATGTGTGTAAGTAACTGTGTATATATATATATATATATATATATATATATATATATATATATATATATATATATATATATATATATATATATGGTTAGTTATAACTTTTGATAATTTTTTGTAAAAAAAATTATTTTTTTGTAATTTTTATATTTATTTGATAAGTGCATGTTAATGAGTAAATGGGCGCCCATGCCCATTTAGTGCCCGCCCATATATGCTCATACTATTAAATGGGCACTTACTTGCCCGCCGCCCATTTGAGCCCGCCGCCCATTTAAGCCCGCCCACACCCGCCCATACCCGCCCATTTGCCACCTCTAAGTTAAATGGTTATTTAAAAGTCTCTATTGATTTATTCAAATTGGTTAAGTAATTATTTCGTTGCGGGATCCATAAATTTCTTAATCAACATGTCAACGGAGTTGAGCGCAAGTTTAGTACATATTTCTCTTTCAAAAAGATTAATGATGCGTACACACAAAATCCGTGTATTAGTTCATTTAATTGATTAAGTAACTACGTCTCTCCGTCCTAAATGTTTTACCAGCATCTCGTCAAGGATCACCTCCCAAAGATCCTCAGCATCATCATCAAAAGCTACACAAGCCGATCATCGACATCATTCTGCAACAACGCTTCATAATCATTGCTACTCCTATACTGGGATATGCACATTTAAAAAAATCTGCATCGCTTCTCCTATGCTGGGATAAGCACATTTTTAAAAAATATATGCATTGCTTCTCCTATGCTGAGATAAGCACATTTTAAAAATATATATATATCACTTCTCTTATGTTGGGATAAGCACATTTTTAAAAAAAATCTACATCGCTGCTCCTATGATAGAGAAAGTTTGTTTTAAAAAACAGCATTGCTTTCCCTATGTTGGGGAAAGCTCGTTTTTTTTATATATAAAAAGCTTTATCGTTTTCCCTATGCTGGGAAAAGCCCGTTTTGAAAAGCACCATCGCTTTCCCTATGCTGGGGAAAGCTCATTTTGATAAACAACGTCGCTTTCTCTATGCTGGGAAAAACTCGTTTGAAAAAGTCGCATCGCTTTCCCTATACTGGGGAAAGCCTGTTTTCAAAAGCAGCACCACTTTCCCTATACTGGGGAAAGCTCGTTTTAAAAAAACAGTATCGCTTTCCTTATGCTGGGGAAAGCTCGTTAAAAAAAAAAAAAACTTCATCGTTTTCCCTATGCTGTGGAAAGCCCGTTTTGAAAAGCAGCATTGTTTTCCCTATGCTGGGGAAAGCCGATTTTTAAAAAACAACATCGCTTTCCCTATGCTGGGAAAGCTCGTTTTTTAAAATTATAAAAAAAAACTATATCGTTTTCCCTATGTTGGGGAAAGCTCGTTTGGAAAAGCATATCGTTTTCCTTATGCTAGGGAAAGCTCGTTTTGAAAAGCAGATTGTTTTCCCTATGCTGGGGAAAGCTCGTTTTGAAAAGCAGCATCGCTTTCCCTATGCTGGGGAAAGCACATTTTGAAAGAAAAAAAAAAGTTTCATCGCTTTCCCTATACTGGGGAAAACGCGTTTTGAAAGGTTGCATCGTTTTCCCTGTGTTGGGGAAAGTGCGTTTTGAAAAAGTTCCATTGCTTTCCCTATGCTGGGGAAAACGCGTTTTGAAAATGTCCCATCAGTTTTGCCTATGCTGGGCAAAACACACCATCTATCCCACCCAGTGGCTGTTGTTTGTTTGCATGCGGCCAGACTACGTTTGGTTTGATTCCTTTTATTAAGGGATACATAGGCAGCCTACTTTGGTAGGTCCGACCATCAGAGCACATAATTTGCATATCTGCTTAAAAACTACGATAACCTGTTATAACCGACTAAATATGTCTAGGATATGTGAAGTTTGGTTTGCATTATAAACTGTTGCATTATAACTGCTACATGTTGCATTTTTCCCCCATTATATTTTCCACGAAATTAGGGAGTCTATTTCTTATCAACGATGTTCATCTACTCAGTAAGCTGCGGGTTACCCGTAGACTCCATCATTGAGGGGATCTGTAGACACCTTAATTTCGTACCCCTGGTACGTAACATTGTACATGCGATATCAAGACCTGTTAAAACTTAACAAATGTCAAGTTACATAGTTTAAAAATGCTAAAGACAAAGCAGGATGCGTAAAACACTAAAATGCAGGGGCTAGAGTGTCCAAAAGAAGGCAAAGAATGAAGCTCAGGCGCTGATACAAAGCCTTCTTGGCACGGCGCCCAAATCCCATGGTGTCCGCGCTAGGATCCTCAATCGTGCACTATGTCTTAACGCATTGTACAAGCCTTCTAGCGCGTGGTACAAGCTGGTGAAGCACAAGATGAATATCAAAAATCCCAGTGATGTCCCTCCTCTCCGCCTATAAATAGAGGAGCCCGGCTTCAGGAATTCACCCAGTAACACACAGTCAAAAGGTCGTAAAACGTTGTGCGTTTGTTTTACGCAGTGAGCGATCATGAGCGATAGTGAGTTCCCCTTCCTATAAAGCCTCAAAACTCTGTCAAATCTCCTCCAAACACAAAACAAACCGGTCAAAGTGAGCCTCAGCCCCCCAGCTAGGTTTCCACCATATTCCCCCGGTCCAAAATCTCAAAAAGAGCAGTTGCTCTGCCCGATTTTCGCCAAGAAAACACGCAAACAGTTGCTCCACCTGTTTGACGATGCCCAGAAGCAACTTTCGAAAGCAGTCACCTTGCCCGAACCGCAGTAGCACGGTAGCAAAAAGACTCCCTCTCCCGGAAGGACAAAGCGAGCACACCAACGCTCTTAAAGATGAGTCTTTAAGGGTTTATTTATAAACAAACTATTTTCCATCCGGCCCAATGTAAAAGTATAAGTTATTATGTTGTTCGGATTTATTTAGAAAATAGCATTAAAAAGAGTCATTATTATGGCCAAATATTTTTAAATGTATTTGTAATTATTGGAAGGAGATGGCTGCAAGTCTGTAAATAATGTAAACATAGATATATTTGTTTTTAATACTTTATTTATTTGCTAGATAAATATAACAAAAAGCATACTGATCGATGTATTTTATACGTCGATATCAAATACTTTTATGACTTAAATTGACCCATTCCACGAGACTTTTGGCTACTGATATGTGTTTTTCAGTTGTTTTATGAGTTTCAGGGTTTTAGATGGAATTATATGAATTCTGAGGCCTTTTGTGAAGATTTCGAGGAAGGGGTCAAAGTGCAAATTGAAGAAAAACGGCAAAGGATCATTCTGGCTACCTTGCGACCGCAAGGTATTTTGACCTTGCCTTCGCAAGGTAGACAGTAAGTCAACCCCCGAAATCAAGACCCTTGCGGACGCAAGGGGTAATGACCTTGTGACCGCAAGGAGCCCAGAACCGCCTTTTTGAGGTCTTCGAACTGAATTGAAACTCCTAATCCCCTACAACTCCATGGTATAAATAAATAACGGTATCCGAAGCCAAAGGACGTCCAAGAAGTAGTTTAAACAGTTCTAGCATAGGATTTAGTTTGTATAACGTAGTTTAGTTGTTGTAATTACAGTTTTGAAGATCGATCCATGTATTCATTCATCTCCATGTGCAGTTCATCTTCAAGGATGAACTAAACATCTTCAAGGATGAACTAAACATCCATTAATCTAGGAGTTGGGAGGTAACTTGTATCGAATTTATGCTTTAATCTATTTTTATTCATTCAATTCTTGTTGATCGTGGTATTTATCAACCCCTTTATTATCTCGCTTTGAACAAATGAATGTAATCGTGAGTAATAAAGGCCTAGAGGTGCGGATAACTGCATGACCAATATGCATATGTCGTACACTGGCTCACCATCATGATAAATTGAACCTATCGATGCACGAGAGTGATAAGTTAGGGTCAGGTTCCATATATGACCTAAGTGATATTTAGGATCCATATGTTCTTGTTCCTATGATATAGAATGGACGAATTATTTGGAGATAGAGACTGAACGATAATTCGGAAGGCTATATCTTTCGTGAACAAACCCAAGAAATGAATGATACTTTATCAAAATAAGTTATAGAGGAGATACAAGTGAAACTCTAATCCTAGATTTCCCTCCACCATAAGATCTTCATAACCTGTAATTTCTGCTAATTTAGTTAACTTTAGTATAATAATTAGTTTAGATAAATTCAATATAAAACCCCCCTTAGTTTAATAATTGCTGCCGATAGTCTTGCTAATTGTGATCTTCTTGTCTCTGTGGTTCGACCCTTACTTCCTAAACTATTCTACAATAGTCTTGTCCATTTGCAAGGAAAATAATTAAAATAAGACACGATCACATACTTTAGCCAAAAACTGTTTTGAGACCGAAAGGGCAAGTTGGGTGCCTAGCACCTTCCCAACTCGTAACTTAGCCTCGAACCCGTTTTTTTTTACAATCTCTGGTTTATTTTTGAGTTTTTCTATGTTTTCTCCTTAAAATAAAGATGACGACTCTGTCAAAATATTTTGGATCACGGTGAGGCCCGCAACATCCTTTCTTACACTTTTCTGTTTTCCCTTAAACAATAGAGAATGCGAATGGAAGGGTGATGCATTTCATGTATCTTGTTTTCCCCTAAACAAGGGAGGATGAGATACGGAGAGCCCAAAGCACTCATAGCAATCCGAAATAGGCCTTAAGGCAATTTTCTAAAAATTCATAGTAAGGCAGGACGTGTTCCCACGCGATCTCGCAACATCATTTTTTGCACTTTTCTGTTTTCCCCTAAACAAGGGACGACGGGAATGAAAGGGTGATGCATTTTCTGTGCCTTGTCTTCCCCTAAACAAGGGAGGGTGAGATACGAGAAACCAAAGCTCTCATAATGGATAAAAAATCACTCGGTGACTGAGGCGTATTCCACGCGCTTCTTGACAACATCCTTTCCGTATTTTTTATTTCATCTTCCCTTAAACAAGGGAGGTGGAATGGAAAGCGTGATGTCCGCTCCGCACGTCGCACCCCTAAAAAAGGGAGCACAGGGCGCGGGCGCACTCCGGTGCACCCACACCTGCCGCTGGAATGATGTGACAGATGAATTTGTGACCTTCCAGGCGAAGTTGCCCGATGACGGCGAGCATGTGACCTCCTAGGAGATGGAGTGCGATGATTGCGAGCATGCGACCTGCGCGGGGATGGTGAACGAGGGCGGCGAGGGTGCGACCTTCGACGGCGGTGAGACTGTGCCGAATCCTCTCCTGCCCGAGGTCCCAATCGAGAATACACACTCGGAACAACCCTGTGACTGGCCCGCCCCTCTTGCTGGCTCCGCCCCTTGTTGGATTCTCGTTCACAAAGTTGTGAAGGAACCTGTAATGGATGTCGGGGATTCCTCCCTAACCTAGATACACTGGCTGCTTGACTTGGCGCGGGCATACCCGGAAAGGGCTCAAACTCAATGGGCAATGGGGGCTTGCCCATTGCAATTAGCTGTAAATTCAACTGGTGCATTTGTCCTAGATATATCGCCTCTGGCGCAAAGCTTCCTCCCGAAACTCATTGGCCAGACCAACAGCAGCAACGACACTCCCGGTCAGCGAATCCAGGCCTCGCCGTTGATTAAGCTGATGACGAGCGTCATGAAGTGGTGGAGGTGGTGGATTATTGTCAGCTGAAAGGTTCATACTAGGCGTGGCTGTATGTACCTCCTCCACCTGATTACCGCCATTGACGCCATTTGCAACCATAACTAAAACTTGGAAGTCGTCGGTAAATAAGACTGGACCTAGCACCGGGTTCGATTCCCGACAATGGAACCAACTGATGCATCCAAAATAATCATCGGACACACTGGGCTTAACAATCTGGATATCTGGCTTTCAATTCTATCCAATATCTTCAAGGCCCAAACCTAAAATGCAAAAAAAAAAAAAAAAAAATAAAAAATAAAAAAAATTGTAAACTAGGCAGAGGCTTTCCCTACAAAAGCACTCCGACGTATGAATCAGCTTAACAGTCAATTGAATAAGCAATTTGACATAGTTTAGCCTTGGTTAATTTGGAAATCACCTACCTCCCTCCCTTGATTGGATGGGTTTTATAGCCTTCATGGGAGACTGAATAACTCCCCATTAAATGTCAGCGTGTATGGCGGGCACATTAACTGCCACGTCTAACACAACGGCATCATCATGAATGTGGAAGCGAGTTTCTCGGAGATAACTGCCCACGTCCAAGATGACCGTTACTTGCATAACCAAGAATGGTAAGCATGTTCGTTGAACACTTGTCCGTTGAGCGTTTAGCCCCCCAGCTCGTTGTATTTAGCTCCCAGTTCGTTGTACACTTGCCAATTTGGTATTTAGCCCCCTAGATTCTGAGAAATAAATGCTAGGCTTTCATACCAAACTGATCAAAGTCTGACCACTGTCCGCTTCACAATTTCGACTTGACTTTGGAGTGCACGTGTTTCGCTCATGACTAAAGAAAATGTGCTAGGCACGTGACTTACGTTTGTGCCTATCCGGCCAGGCAGTTCAGTTAGTAAAATTATAAAAATAATTTACGAAACAAAAATTTAAAACAAATTCTTAAAAATAGTTAGGTAAAACAAAAATACGTTAGTAAAATAAAAATATTTGATGAAACAAAAATAATAGTTACAGAGTCAATAAAACAAAACAATTTAAACCGAGGTTAGTAAAATAATAATAAAAAATTACGGAACAAATTTTTTCCGTAAAACTAATTATTAAAAATAAAAAAAATTAATATTTTTGAAGTCAATAAATCAAAAAATATATAATGGAAGTTATTAAAATCAAAATAATTTACAAAACAAAATAATTGTTAACAGTAAAAATAATTTTGTTATTTTGACTTTAACTTATTTTTTCTCAGAAATGTATTTATTCATAAAATAAAAATATAATTTAATAAAAGTAATCATTCAAAAGGAATAACTTATTTGAGTTCACATTCTATTTGAATGGCGGAAAATTTTATGTTTGTTTGAAAACATTTATTATACAGAGTTTTTGAATAGATGATAGAAGCGAGAGATTAACCTCGGATGAATCAGCCTCCTCACCCCATGAGATAGGTCCCACTGCAGGCCACACCTTGCGAGGACAGGACCACACCCTCAAGATAAATGACTTCATCCTCGGCATCATACCTCGGCACTGGAAGGCGAGCCAAGAATCGACTTGACAGATCACGAGATCCCTCGGCCCCAACTCCAATCGGTCTTCATAAATCCTCAACCTCACGAATAACCAAAGCTTTTGTCACAAACCATTCCTGCCTCGGCCTGGACCAATCATTCACCCACAAACCATTTCCTAGGCCCAGAAAACTCGCACGCCAATACCAACTCTTCGACACACGCGGTTCACCCACTCTGACGAACGCCTCAAGCGCATTTAATAACCGCCTTATGCTCCCCAATAGCAAGCGCCACGTCGCCATCAATATCGTGTATAA
>CM028382.1:10706719-10760197 GCA_013146195.2 Codonopsis lanceolata
AAGGTTGCTAAACAAATACTTGTTCTTGTAGATCTCCATTCAGAAATGCACTTTTTACATCCATTTGATATACCTTGAAGTCCTTGAAGGTTGCATAAACAAGAAATAGTCTGATGGCTTCCATTATTGCCACAGGAGCAAATGTTTGATCATAGTCAATGCCCTCCTCCTGTCTATATCCTTGGGCTACCAATCTTGCTTTGTTTCTTGTAACATTTCCATCTTCATCCAGCTTGTTTCTGAACACCCATTTAGTTCCAATGACTTGTTGATCTGAGGGTCTAGGCACAAGTTCCCACACTTTACATCTTTCAAACTGATTCAGCTCTTCTTGCATGGCCTCAATCCACTGAGGATCTTCCAAGGCTTCATCAATGTTTTTGGGTTCAATGGAAGAAACAAAGGCATGTGAATCAAGAGTTTCATTTCTGGAGCTACTTCTGGTTCTTAAGCCAGCAAATGGATCTCCAATGATATTTGAAACTGGATGATGTCTAGCTTCCCTAATTTCTTTAGGAAGATCTGCAAGAGGTTCAGTTTGTAAAGGTGGAGAAGGATGAATGTCAGCTGACTGATTAGTTTCAGAGTCAGGTGTGTCAGCTGACTGATCAATTGTGACAGGATTAGGATTGTCAGCTGACTGAAGGTTGTCAGCCTGCTGAAGTTCATTCTGAATGTCTAAGGTTACTGTAGGAGGAGTTGAAAATGAAGGATTATTTTGAGTTGATCCAGCACTGTTTCCTGTCTCAAATATTTCAAAATTGTTAGTAACATCAGGAGTCTTAGAAGTCTCAAATAAATTGGATTCATCAAAAGTAATATGCATAGATTCAACAATTACTTGAGTTTTTCTATTATAAACTCTATAAGCTCTACTATGCTTAGCATAACCAACAAAAATACCTTCATCAGCTTTTTCATCAAATTTACCTTTGTAATCACCACCATTGTAGTGAATGAAGCATTTGCACCCAAAGATTTTAAAGAAAGCAATGTTAGGGGTTCTACCTCTCCATATTTCATAGGGAGTCTTACCATGAAACTTGTTTATGAGAGATCTATTTTGTGTAAAACATGCTGTGTTGACAGCTTCTGCCCAAAAATATTTTGGCAATTTTGCTTCTGCTAACATTGTTTTACCTGCTTCAATCAGTGTTCTGTTCTTTCTTTCAGCTATACCATTTTGCTGAGGTGTTCTAACTGCTGAAAAATTATGATCAATTCCATGATCATCACAGTATGTGTCCATCCCAAGATTCTTGAATTCTGTACCATTATCAGATCTAACACTTATAATCTCACATTCCTTTTGAGTTTGAAGATTTCTGAATAGGGAAGTGAGAATGCTATAAGTTTCATCCTTGGATTGCATCATTTCAACCCATGTGTACCTGGAGTAATCATCCACAACAACCAAAGTATACATGTTTCCTCCTAAGCTTGCAGTTGTAATAGGACCAAATAAATCCATATGTAAAAGTTCAAGAATTCTTTTGGTTGAAAGACATGGTTTTGGTTTGAAAGTGGTTTTTGTTATTTTTCCTAAAATACAAGCATCACATTTTTTGTCAGTAGGAAAATTTATGGATGGCAGACCTTTCACCAAATCTCCTTTTGAAAGTTTTGAAAGATATTTAAAGTTCAAGTGTGAAAGTCTTTTGTGCCAAAGCCATGAATTTTTGAAATATTATTTGCTACCAAACAAATTTGAGTATTGTTATTTAAAGAGAGTAAATCAATAGCAAAAACATTCCTTTTTCTGAACCGGAGCAAAATTTCATTTGTGATGCTATTTTTGATAAAGCAAGATTGTGTGGAGGAGAAAGAGCAATTTCATACCTTTATCACAAAATTGTGAGATACTTAGAAGATTGTGTTTCAAACCTTGTACCAATGAGACATTTTCAATTATTATAGATCCTCTGATAATGGATCCATAGCCAATAGTCTTTCCTTTTGAGTTGTCTCCAAAAATAACATAAGGTCCTTTTGCTGCAATAATGTTAGTAAGGAGTTCAGCTGATCCAGTCATGTGTCTGGAGCACCCACTGTCTAATATCCATATGTCAGTTGATTGTTCATCTGCCATTAAGCATACCTGAAATATGAATATTAAAATCATGGTACCCTTTATACTTTTGGGTCCAAAGGGTTAGTTTTCTTAGGTAGCCAAACCTGCCTGAAATTAGGCATCTTAATTCTGTCAGTAGGTTTAAATCTATACAAACATTCATGTGACTGATGACCAAAAGTAGAACAAATATTACACTTGTGATAACCATGTTTATCAGTCATTTGAGGTGAATTCTTTGATTCCTTATGACTCAGCTTAGAGGTCTTAGCAACAACAAAATTTATTGGCTTGAACTTGTCAGTTGCCTTTCTTACGAATTCTCTTTTGTCGCCTAGGCGACATTTGTCGCTTGAGTTAGGCAGAGTTTGAGGCTTGTGACGGAAGACCGACAAGCTGTCATTGTTCAGCTTAACCTTTTTGTTAATGGACCTCTTGAGCCGATTCATATTTTTGGGATAAGTGAATGGCACTGACATTATAGACCGATCCCTTGTCCTTTTCGCAGAATCTTAGGTTCACCTTTTGGATCGCGATCTCACGGTCTTCATCATCCTTTGAGTATCCAAGACCATGTTGGTCTTCATGACTTTTCGTTGGTGATGATGGTTTCTACAACAGCTGACTTTTGACTTTGAATAAGTATCAACAACATTGGTCGATCGAAGATTTCTTTCCACAAGGTCAAGAATCGGCATCGAGATTTTTCTTGAATCTCATGTTTTTCATTGAGACTTTTAAGTTGCGCAATTCTTTTGCCGAACTTTGTAAAGCTCATTGATTTTTGAAGCTCACAGGTTTTCTTGAGAAATTTTTTAAAATCTCGGATAAAGAAACATGGATTCTTTTAAGTGTTTCAAACTTGGAATACATTTCTTGCATTTGTTCCAGCAAATCATCAACACTTGAGTCAGTAACCTTCTCCTCATGCCTTTTTGACTCATGCCTTACTTTAGCAGTCCTTGGAGAAGTTGACTTGACTTTTCTTTCTGGCTGACTTATGATTCCTTGTCCATAAAATCCATTTCCTATTTTCTTAACCACAAACTGATCAGGTTTGATGACCTTGGTCGGCTTGGAGTTTGTAATAGGTGAGCTTGACTCATTTTCGGACTCTTTTGAATATTTGGACTAGGAAACTCATTCTCACGATCATATATAGTTGATTACGCAACAAGACACATGTTTGCTTCTTGCTCAAAATCGCCAGATTCATCTTCAGAATCTGTTTCGATCCATGTTGCAAGATTTTGATCTTCAGCAACTAAACCTTTTTGTTTTTCAAAATTTCTTGGAGCTCTTTTATAATACTCATTTTTTTGTAAAAGGACAATTTGAAGCAAAATGACCAGGCTTTCTACAGTTAAAGCACAACAGTTTTTCTTTCTCAGCCTTGTCTTCATTGGTTTTGAAGTAAGACTTTTGAAAGTTTGAAGTAGATGGTTTTTGGAAGTTTGAAGAAGATTTTTGAGGATTTGATGAAGACTTTTGAAAGTTTGCTGAAGGTTTTTGAAAGTTCTTTTTAAAAGATTTATACTTTCTAAATTGTCTAGCAAAAGCGACAAATTCATCTTCATCAAAGTCATCATCCGGAGATGTAGAAGTTTTTGATGTTTCTTCTTCAGCTTGAAGAGATATACCTTTAAATTTTTTCTCAATTTCTTGAGTTTTGAGAACTTCTTTTTCATTGATTTTTAGACTTGCAACAAGGCTACGTATATGAGTTTTGTTTAAGTCTCTTGCTTCCTTAATGGCAGTGACCTTAACATGCCATCTACCTCCCAAGCTACTAAGAAAGCGCATATTCAAATCTTTCATACTATAGACTTTACCAAGAGAAGAACATCTGTTACTTACCTCGAGAAATCTGTCGTAGGCATTCTTTAAAGATTCTTTTGGGTCCTTCTTGAAGGCATCAAACTCTTGTATGCAATCATAGAGTTTGTTGTCCTTGGTGTTTTGGTCTCCTTCCACATATTCAACAAGAGTATCCCAAATTTCTTTGGCAGTCACACAGTCATAGATTTGTTTGTAGTTTTCATCGCGTAGCAAAGAATTGACAGTGTACAGCTCGCATCCAGTCCATCGGTGATTTTATCTTCCTCGGTCATTCGATTGAGGTTTGAGGACATATTCTTCTTCTACAGGAGCAAGAGGGTTTATGGTATCATCATCTGCAGTAGAAGATTTACCAACTTTAGTATTGATTTTCATAGGTTGCATAGGACCACCTCTCACACATTCCATCAATCGTTTATCTATATTGTTCATATATCTTGTAATCATTTCCTTCCAAATATCAAAGTGATCTTCATAAAAAATGGGTACTTGAGTGACATTGTTTGATTGAAAAGCTTTTAGAGTTGCCATGATCGAGCTTTCAAGCTGTTAGGCTTGGAAAAATAGTTTTTCAGAAAGCAAGCTCTGATACCATATGTAAGTCCAGTAGGCAACAATTAAGGCTATAGGGGGGGGGGTGAATAGCCTTTAAAAACTTTGAGGGTTGATTTGTAAAACTTGTAAAATTGGTAGTGGAAAACTAGTTTTGTCAGTCAGCTGAAAATTGGTCAGCTGCCTGACACTTTGAAAATGCTTAAGCTGATGAAAGTTGGTCAGCTAACTGACACAACTATTTTCAAAGGAAGTTGGCTTTTAAAGTTGATCACTGAATATAGAGAGGAAACTGAAATACAATTTAACTGAACGACTAAGCAAACAATTGTTGTTAACTGACTGACACTTAATTAGTTGAAAAACTTCTTAAGTGTTAAGTCAGTTTGCAAGAATATGAGTAATGGCTGACAAATCAGTTGAAGTGGTTCACAGATAAACTGCTACGTCCACTACCAAGTTGGTCAGACTTGGATTTTTGAAGTGCACTAATTTTATTAAAAATCTATTTGATCTCTAATGGATCAGTGTACAACAAAAGACTGGTGTTTGTGGATAATGATTGGGAAACAATCAAACTCGTGAGACAAACTGACTGAATTCAAAAGATATGAAATGGAATCACTCAGTGTTTGCCTAAACAGTAACTAGAAAGAATTATACAAAGAAGATTATCTAGCTAAAGTTTTAAGAAGGCTAAGGCACAGATTGAAATTTCTTGGAAGTGTGAGGCTTTAGACTTCTGTATCTCTATGTTGTCTTCAAGAATGCTTCCAGTGGGTATTTATAGATGATCTTTAAGAGTAACCCGTTAGGAACATATTTTGAATTTTGAAAATATGTTTGGCAGATACAAGATCACAAAAGATCCTGTGAAATAATATCTAGCAGAATATCTACCAAAAACACAAAGTAAGAAAGTGTCAGTACAAGTATTTGATCAATCAAATAAGGAAAGCAAACTGACACTAAGAACGCTATGGTCAGCTGAAGTGAATAATTGACAAAATAATTTCGGGCTGACCAAAGATAATTTTAAGTTTTTGGATGACAATCAAGTGGAATGATTTTAAGCAAATTTAATTTCATGCAAGATTCAACAACATGTCAGTTAAAGATTTAGTGCCTTATGAAATAAGCACTAGGTGAAGACTTAAGACTGTCAGCTGGAAGAATGTTTCTGCTGAAGCTTCAGCTGGTAGAAAGATGAGTGTCTTTTAAGCTTTTGAGTGTCAGCATATGGATTCAGCTGACATTTCCATTTAATGACTACTGATACCGAATGCTTTGTTTGAAAGAAAGCACTTTTGGTGATCAGTGGGTTGTAGGTGCGGATACTTGGTAATAGCTGCAGATGTTAGTTAATCAAGGAATAGTTTATGAAGAAATAAGCATTCCTAATTCACCTCTTAAAAATTTAAATCAATCAGATTTTAAGGCTTTTGTAAATATGTCAGCTAATTGAAAATTTGTAGGAACATACTCTAGCTGAACATTACCTTTTTCAACATGATATTTAAGAAAGTGATATCTTCTTATATTTATATGTTTGGTTTTAGAATGCATAACATGATTTTATGAAACAAATATAGCAGAAGTATTATCACAAAATATATGACAAGTTCTCATAGGCATTTCATAGTCCATAAGCTGTTGCTTCATCCATAAGATTTGCAAGTAGCAACTACCAACAACTATGCATTCAGCTTTGGCTGTTGAGGTAGAGACTGATGCTTGCCTTTTGCAAGCCCATGATATTGGCATGTTTCCAAGGAACTATCACGTTCCACTTGTGCTTTTCTCGCTAACTCTACAAGCTGCAAGGTCAGCATCTGAATATCCTATTAAGTTAAAAGATGAATCCTTACGATACCAAATGCCAATTTTTTTTAGTATCTATTAGATACCTAATAATCCTTTTAGTAGCTATCATGTGAGATTCTTTAGGATCAGCTTGAAAACGTGCACATATACTTACATCAAACATAATATCTGTCCTACTAGCAGTTAGATATAAAGAGATCCAACTATACCTCTGTATTAAGTCATATTGACTGATTTACCTTTCTCATCTGTAACTAGATGACATTCAACTCTGATTGGAGTACTTGTTGATTTTGCTTCTTTCAAATTGTATTTCTTTATAAGCTCTTTGGTGTACTTAGCTTGATGGATAAAAAATTCCTTCTTCAGTTTGCTTGATTTTCAAACCAAGGAAGTGTGTGAGTTCTCCCATCATTCCCATCTCAAACTTGTCCTTCATAAGGTTTTCAAATCTCTTACAAAGTATCATTAGTAGAACAAAAAATAATATCATCAACATAAATTTGAACTAATTAGACGTTACCTTTGTGTTTCATAGAAAAGAGAGTTGTATCAATTTTACCTTTTTGAAAACCTTTTTCCATGAGGAATTTAGAAAGAGTTTCATACTAGGCTCTTGGGGCTTGTTTGAGTCTATACAAGGCTTTTCTAAGCTTGTAGACGTGGTCCTTTTTATTTTTGTCTTGAAACCCATGGGGTTGTTTAACAAATACTTGTTCTTGAAGGTCTCCATTGAGAAATGCACTTTTCACATCCATTTGATAGACTTTGAAGTCCTTGAAGGTTGCATAAGCAAGGAACGATCTGATAGCTTCCAGTCTTGCAACAAGAGCAAATGTTTGATCATAATCAATGCCCTCCTCCTGTCTATAGCCTTGAGATGCCAACCTTGCTTTGTTTCTTGTGACATTTTCATCTTCATCTAACTTGTTCCTAAAGACCCATTTGTTTCCTATTACTTGTTGATCAATAGGTCTTGGAACAAGTTGTCACACTTAATATCTCTCAAACTAATAGAGTTCTTCTTGTATAGCCTCAATCCAATGAGGATCTTCCAAAACTTTATTAATCTTTTTAGGCTCAATAGAGGAGACAAAAGCATGAGAGTCAAGAGTTTCATTTCTTGAGCTGCTTCTTGTCTTTAAGCCACCAAATGGATCACCAATGATGTTTGAAACTGGGTGATGTTTGGCTTCTCTAATTTCTTTGGGAAGATCTGGAATGGGGTTAGGAATATCAGTAGAATTGTCAATTTGAGAAGAAGATGTTTCAGCTGGCTGATGATTGTCAGCTTCTAGAGGATCAGCAGATTGTATTTGAGTATTAGCTGCCTGAGGTTCATCAGCTTGTTGATGAATGATTTGATTACCTGAACTATCAGCAGGAAGAGTAGATGATAGAGGATTGTTTTGTGTTTAGCTGCTAATATTTTCTGTCTCAAAAATCTCAAAATTGTTAGAAACATCTTGAGTTCATTGGACTCAGAGTTCATTGGACTCAAGTAAAGAACATTCATCAAAAGTAACATGAATAGTTTCAACAATTATTTGAAATTTTCTATTATACACTCTATAAGCTCTACTGTGCTTAGCATAATACCTTTATCAGCTTTCTTATTAAATTTACCTTTGTGGTCACTACCATTGTAGTGAATGTAGCACTTATACCCAAAGAACTTAAAATATGCAATGTTGGGTGTTCTGCCTCTTCACAGTTAATATGGTGTCTTTCCATGAAACTTGTTGATGAGAGATCTATTCTGTGTGAAACATGCTGTGTTGACAACTTCTGTCCAAAAGTACTTTGGTAGTTTTGCTTTAGCAATCATAGTTTTACCTACTTCAATAAGTGCTATGTATTTCCTTTCAGCAACACCATTCTGCTGAGGTGTTCTTACAGCTGAGAAATTGTTGTCTATATCATGATCATCACAGTAGGTATCCATTCCACGGTTCTTGAATTCAGTACCATTATCAGCTCTTACATTTATAATGTCACACTCCTTTTGAGTTTGAAGATTTTTGAACAAGGCAGTGAGTATTCCATAAGTTTCATCATTGGACTGCATCATTTCAACCCATGTATACCTTGAATAATCATCAACAACAACTAGGGTATACTTGCTTCCACCTAAACTGAACCAAACAAATCCATATGCAATAATTCAAGTATTCTTTTGGCTGAAAGACATGGTTTGGGTTTAAAAGATGCTTTTGTGATTTTTTTTTTAAAAATACAGGCTTTGCATTTCTTATTAGTAGGAGAATTAATTGATGGCAAACCATTCACTAAAACTCCTTTTAAAAGTTTTGAAAGATATTTAAAAGTTAGGTGTGAAAGTCTTTTATGCTACATCCATGCAGTTTTTGAAACATTGTTAGCTATCAAACAAAGATTTGAGTTTCCCTGTTTATAGAAAGTAAGTCAATAGAAAAAACATTTTTTTTTGGTTCCAGTAAGTAAAACTTCATTTGTGATGTTGTTTTTAATAAAACAATGAGTAAAAGAGAAAGTACAGCTCATACCTTTGTCACAGAATTGTGATATACTCAGCAGGTTGTGCTTCAAACCTTGTGCCAAGATACATTATCAATCTTTATGGATCCCCATACAATGGATCCATATCCTATGGTTTTTTCTTTGGAATTATCTCTAAAAATGATAGAGGGTCATTTTGTTGAGATAATGTTAGTAAGTAGTTCAGCTGACCCAGTCATATGTCTGGAGCATCCATTGTCTATTATCCACACATCAGTTTGTTGATCATTTGCCATTAAGCATACCTGAAATGTGAACAATTAAATCATGATACCCTTATAAGTTTGGGTCTAGAGGGTTAGCTTTATTTGGTAGCCAAACATGCCTTAGTTTAGGCATCTTGGCTTTGTTAGTATGATTAAATCTAAATAAGCATTCATGAGATTAATGATCAAAAGTAGAAAAAACTTTGCATTTATGATAACCAGGTTTGTTAGTCATTTGAAGGGAGCCTTTTGTTTCTGCTTGTGTTGTCATAGAAGTCTTAGCAACCACAAATTGAATTGGTTTAAACTTGTAAGCAACTTTCCTTCTAATTCCTCCTCTTTTGAGATTTATCAACTGTTTTAGCCGGTGACAGTTTCTGAGATTTTTCAGCAGAAGGCTGATACTTATCCTGGTTCATCTTTTCACTTTTATTAAAGGACTTCTTAGGCCGATTCTTAGGATATTTAAGAGAAAAAACACTATAAGTAGACCCTTTATTCTTTTTAAGCAGAACCTTTGGTTTGCCAATTGACTGTCTGATTTCACAGTTCTCATCAAGTTCTTATTAGCTTTTGAAAATCCAAGACCATGTTGATCTTCATGATCTTTCTGTTGACTAATGATAGTTTCAACAACAGCTTTTGGCTTTGAATAGGTATCAACAACATTGGTCAGTTGTTGATTATTCTCTTTAAGATCAACTATTTAAGCTACTGAGACTTAGACATGCCCAAACGGTTTAAGGTTCACGGTTCGAACCGTGAACCGAACCATCTCAGGACTGCCCATGAACCGAACCAAAGCCGTCTTCAAGTAAACCGGAACCAGAGGTTCACCGGTTTAGTAAAGGTTCATGCATTTAAGATTTGGGTGAACCGACGGTTTGGAACGTAGTAAAGAACTGGATTCGAGAACCGTGAACCTTGAACCAGCGGTTCACAGTTCTAATGGTAAGTTGAAAAAAACGACCATAATTTGATTTTGACGGCCCAGATGAAAGGAGCGGCAGAATGGTATTGTTATTGTTTTTATGTTTATAAATTTATTGCAAAAAGTTTTAGTATGTGTAGATATTTGGAGTGATAAATGGCAACAACATGATTATATAGGACTTACATGTCATTGGATTGATAACTTGTGAACAATGCAAAACGATTAATTGGATTTAAAGATTTTGATATTGTACATAATGCTCGTAATATTTCCGCAAAAAATATGAATGTTTTAGAAGAATATGGTTTAGATAAAAAAATATTTTCAATTGGATTTGATAATGTTTCAAATAATATTGCTAGTTTACCCAAACTCATTTCATTTTGTCAACCATCAATTGGTGGTAAATTTTTCATCTTAGATGTATATGTCATATTTTAAATTTGTGTGTGCAAGATAGTTTGACGACTTTACGTGATAAAGTTAAACCAATTAGGAACACAATGTCAATTTTGAAGAGACAACATAATATTAAAAAAAAGGCTTAATTTTGTAGACAACAAAATATGGAACCTAAATAATTTCATTTAGATGTTCCAAACCGATAGAATTCCACCTATAAAATGTTATACGAATCTTATCAACACCGTGAACAATTATGTGCATTTTTTCAATGGATAGATTACACTCTTCCAATATTTCCTCATCAATGGGATGTTTGTGAAAATTTAAAAATGATTTTGAAAGTTTTTAACGACGCTACCGAACAATTATCTGATTCTTATTATCCTACTTCGTGTTAGTTTTGGAACATTGTGCTAAAATTAGTTATATATTCAAGCATTTTAAAGATTGCCCGATTTTAGGTGAATGCATTGCTAATATGAGAATAAAATGACTAGAATATTTTTTGAATATTCCACCATTGTTTTTAGTAGCTAGAATATATTAGATTCTAGAATAGGACAAGATGATTTAGAAGCAATGCTAAAATATTATAATGATAATTTATTCCCCAATGGCGTTGACTTATTTTCAACTGATCCTATTCCAAATCCAACAAATATTTCAAATGAAGTTAAAAATATTTTATATGCACTTTTTAAAGGATATAACGCAATTTATGGTACTAATATTAGTAATGAAAATGTAGGTACTAGTAGTAGTAGTCAACTTAGTGATGACCTTTTTTTTTGGTAGATAATTTTATTAATACAAGAACTCAAAAACGAGCACGAGACGATGAAAATACATTAGAACTTGATTTATATTTATCAACTAATTTCGGTCATATAGAAAATTTTGATATTTTAAAGTGGTGGGCGAAAATGACCCAAAATTATCCAACTCTATCATTAATTACAAAGGAGGTTCTAGTTGCTCCTGCTTCAACCGTCGCCGTTGAACATGCATTTAGCGTGTCTGACTACGTTTGGATGAAAGAAAATCTCAATTGAGTCCAAGAAATTTAGAATTTTAACTTTTGGTGGGCGATTGGGTTAAAGCAACGGCTCGAACACAAGATAAGGTAGTTACTTTTAAGGAAGAGGAGGGCTTTGATGAGGATACAACGATCGGGAGCGATTGAACAACGCCGCTCGTTTTGGTAAGTTAATTGTAATTTTTAGATTATAATTTTTAATTCATAGAGTGTAATTTATAATTTTTAGATTAGATTTTTTTATTTATTGAAAAAAATTGTAACTTAGAGGTAAAAGTCCTTTGGCTTTAGTTCATTGATTGTCTCACTCATTGTAATTTTTGATTATATTAAAAAAATTGGTTAGAGTACCATCCTTGTTTTTTTACAAAATATTGTTGCTATTTTACAAAGTATAAAATGTTAACCCATAGTTAATAATGACTTTTGTCACTTTTAAAAATTCAAATAATATTTAAAGATAGTTTTTTTTTTTTACAAATGTTTAAAGATAGTTTTTAAAAAATAAAAAAAAATGTTTTAATAAATAAATTTGGTGAACCGTGGAACTGGTGAACCGTGGAACCGGTGAACCGTGCGGGTTCCCGGTTCCTCCTTTGTGCCTTCAAGAGTCGCCGGTTCCGGAAGCGTAAACCGAAACTAGAACTATTTGGGCATGTCTACTGAGACTTTAGCTTGAGTCTCATATTGTTCATTTAAGCTTTTAAGTTGCAGTAATTCATTTTGCTAAACTTTATAGAGCTCTTTGATCTTTTGAAGCTCATTGTTCTCATCAGAAACTCTTTTAAAGTCACTAGACAAAGATATGTGAATTCTTTGAAGTGTCTCAAACTTGGAATACATTTTTTGCATTTGTTCCAAGTGATCATCAACTTTTTTTGTCAGAAGACTTCTCCTCCTACTCTTTTGACAAGTTGGTCTTCTTCGTGTCAGTAGTCCTTGGAGAAATTGACTTATCTTTTATGTCAGGTTGACTATTGATGCTTTTTCTATAAAAGTTATTTCCTATTTTCTTGATCACAAACTGTTCAGGTTGGATGACCTTTGACAACTTATGGTGTAAGACCTCGATCCCTCGTGTACTTGACTTATGTGCAATGCCCGTATTTCTTCCTTTTATCTTGCGTGGATGGTTGTGGGAGAGTCTGGATGTGCGTGTATAGCTACATTGAGACCAAAACCTCGTTGTTATATGTGTCTTAGTCGTTGACTAGTTGGAGTTACAAGTAGTGACTCAACGTTGTTCGTAACTTGACTCAGTTGAGAGTTGAATGGCTTAGATTGTGTTCGTAACCTCGGTTGAACCCTAGTTCTTCACTTGATTAGTATTCACTTGTCTAGACATGATCTAGTTCATGTTAGAAGTATTCATGAGTTGGTTAAGTGTTTAGGACGATCTTAGCATAACATTCGTCTTCGTTTGATCGTTCGGGTTAGAGTTGTGTTAACAACTTGTCTTTCGGAGTTTAGATATTCTTAATCATTGTTTGACTTCGTAGAAAAGTTCAATTCTATTCTTGAGTCCATTGACTTTCTTAGAATCTCATGTTCTTGCCCGTCGAATCGTTATTTCATTCGTTACTTCGAATGTTAGTTATTGTACTTTGCTTCGGTTTTTCCCCGGGTTGTTTCAGGTGTTGTTCGGGCGAGTCTCAGACTTGTTTTGAGTGGGGTTTCAACCTAGATTGGTTATGGTTTGTTTTGGGGTTCTTTTGGGCTTGGTTTGGAGCCTTTTGGCCTTACGTTGACCTTGCGATCGCAAGGTAGGCAGTGTTAATCTTGTTGCTGAAGGGGACCTTGCAAGGGCAAGCGCCTTGGACCTTGCGACCTCAAGGTAGGCAAATCTGATTCGAGCAGATTTCTGCAATTTTGATTTTTGGATGAGTTTTACCTATCCAACCCTTAATGAAAACCATCCTAAACCATCCCTAATCTATCCTAATTAACCTTGTTTAGATCCTAACACATTGGATTAGTTCCTTGATGATTATTAAGTTTGGGTTAGTGGTTTGATTAGCATAATCATTTATTAAGTGTACCATGGAATTCCCATTTATGCCCTCTTTTTTTGTGGAAGTATATACCCACAAACTCAACCATTATCAGCCATTTTTATTCATTTTCTTCTTGCCCAAACCGTGTTCTAGAGAGAGAGAGAGAGAGAGAGAGAGAGAGAGAGAGAGAGAGAGAGTTAATGGGAGACTTTGAGCCCTAATTTTTCTTCCCTCGATCTTCGAAGATCCAACCGTTGGATCATCAAATCGACTTCGGATTCTTGAATCCCTCAACGAGTAGAACAACCTCACTGATCCGATTTTCGTTTCCTTTGTGTTTCATCCGAGTTATGTAAGTTACAACTTACTTTTCTTTCTTGATTTGTGGCTCATTGACCCTAAGGAAAACAAATTACTTGCTATGTGCGGTCAATGAGCACTTGAAATGCTTTTTAAGCTTATCTTATGCATCTTGAATTTATGAACTTGGTAGATATCATGAGTAGGATGATTTAAATGAGATTTATGTGTTGAATGAATTGGGTTTATGTTAATATTGAATTCTATGGTGTTTAGGGCTTGGGAATCAAGCCCGAATGAATTTTGGATTTTATTATGGCTTCAATTTGAATGATAATTTTGGGACTTATGAAATGTGTAAATAATGAAATGTAGAATTAAGACTCAATGAAGTCATTATAAGTTCAATAAGATATTAATGAAGTTGGATTAAAATCCTACAATATTCAGGATTCGATTGATTGTGATTGTGAGGACCCGAGCAACCCGAATTGTGTCCGATTATGACACCGATGTTTTAGAGACTCTAATGATGATGGTTGTGTAACCCTTTACTTATATAGAAAGCCATAATGTGGAACTACTTGAAGTCCATGATTCGATTAATCGGTTAGTGATTCGTGGGAATTGGTATTGAGCGTGCTCGTTAGAGCACGGAACAATAGGGACCATTCAATGGCCTTGAGTATTATTGAGAAATGATTTTTGGATGTGTTTACATCTCATTGATTAGGCTGAGTGCACGAGAAGTCACTTGTGAGGTTAGAACTACGTGGTAGTCTTTACGAGCTTTGTAAGTGAAATTGAGGTTGTCGATTATATTCGACGAATTGGGCTATGAATATAGGTCCGATATTGTATTGTAAAGACCAAGTATTGGGTCTTAAGTTGTGAACGTTATTTAGACTAAATTAGTAATCTTTGGTTGATTTTGAGTGGAGGATCATGGTAGACCCCATAGTATGATTACTAGTAAGCTTTTGTAGTATTCTTGATTGAGTTTGTGACTTGGGGATCATGATTACCCTAATACGTGATTTCTTGGACTAAACTTGTAAGTTAGTTGAGCATGTTAAGTATGTGCAAATATGTGCATTGTTAATTGGATTTTTGTAGAGCATATGACCTACTTGATTTGGATGAGTCCGCTCTTGTCGGATTTAATCCCTATTTGTCTAGACAAGTAAACACCTACTTATGATCCTTGTATTGAGTCCAGCTAGCGTTCTTGTTATTGTGTTGGCAATGGGACGACTCATGGTCTTTGGGTAAGCAATCGCTATAAGTCATCGCATTGGCTCCCTTTCTCCTCACTATTTGGCCAAAAGTGGGATGTGGTCTTGTATTAGCGCCATCTAGCCTGACATTGAGATCCCATTTCTTCATCCTAGGTTGGATGAAAGGTAATGAATGCTCATTAAAGAAATTTGACGAGTTCTAGATTGTTCACTAAAGAAGACTAGTGAAAAGTATTGATATTAGCTTGATTTTTGGGCCGAGCACAAGTTCCGATTTAGTTGCATTTCAACTTGTGTTTAGCACCAGCGGCACAGACAGACATATAAATATATCCTGTTATACATGTTTATTTACGAGAACTTATGTGAAAGACAATATGCTAGGTGGTTTATATGAGATTATGTACTTTGATGACTTAGTACATGTTTATTGTTGGTATACTATTATGATACCATGATTTTCATATATGCTTGAGTATCATGCCATTCCATGCCATGCAGTTGCATTTAGTAGCTTACTGGGTCATTATGACCCATCCCACGTGTTTGTTTTCCTTAGTGTGTGCAGTGAGCTCGTTAGTACGTGTTGCGGCTGCGGGTTCGTGATTGTTAGCAGGTGGTCTTTTGGGTGATAGCTTGGAGTTATTATTATCGTATTTATTTATCTTGTGAGACACGGATGTAAATTTATGTAAACATTACTTGGGTAGATGGTGTTAGTTTTATTGTTGATTGTTTTAATTAGGAGCCGACTAGTATGGTCGAGTTATTGTATTTATTTAGATATTATTCTAGTTGTCCCCCTGAGCAAGACTCTAACTTACAAGTTCTAGTATTTCTATTCTAGTTGTTGTTATATTTATCTCTGACAAATTTAGTCATGAGACTTTAGTTCAGTTGTCGAGTTTTAAACTCTTATTCTTTTAATTGATGTTTCCCTCCGGCATGTTTTAGCCGTCGAGTGATTGTTTATCATGTTGGGATTTTCTTGTTTCGCCGGCCTTAGGTTTGCCGATGGTTTGTTCCACGTGCGCAATGTTGCGTCACGCGCATCGTAAAATTGTCAAGAGATAGTTGTCTCTTAGCCTTGCATTCCGTTATTTGGAATTGCAGTTTTGAGTTTTACTTATAATTTGCTTCCGCAGATAATGGTTTTTATTTTCCTGTATCGCCGTTAAGGCATTACATTCCTGTTTTGAGCTTGTTGGCTCAAGTGTTGACTCGCACTATTGTGCTTAGCAGGTGCTCGTCCGTCTTTCTAGATTGTTCTCACGGCGCGATCTTGGGATTTCGTATAGAGTTTCGGGTCAGGTCATGACATATGGCTTTTAATAGGTGAGCTTGGAAACTCATCATTAGACTCATTTTTTGAATCATAAACAATTGATTTTGCAACAAGATAGAGATTTGCTTCTTGTACAAAATCAGCAGATTCATCTTCTGAATCTATCTCAATCCATGTTGCTAGATTTTGATCTTTAGCAACTAACATTTTTTGTTTTTCAAAAGTTCTGGCAGCTCTCTTATAATACTCAATTCTGGTAGATAGACAGTTTGAAGCAAAATGTCCAGGTTTTCTACAATTGAAGCATTGAAGCTTTTCTTCCTCATCCTTAACTTGATTGGATTTGAAGTAAGAGTCATGAAAGTTTGAAGAAGAGGGTCTTTGGAAGCTTGAGAAAGATTTTTGAAAATTTCTTTAGAAAGATTTAAACTTTTTAAACTGTTTTCCAAAGGTAGCAAACTCATCTTCATCAAAGTCATCATTTTATAGAGATGCAGAGGTGTCTGGTGTCTCTTTTTGAACATGTAAAAAGATGCCTTTGAATTTTTTCTCAATTTCTTGAATTTTAAAAATTTCTTTCTCATAAATTTTGAGACTAACAACAAGACTACGTATGTGAGTTTTGTTCAAGTCTCTTGCTTCCTTTATGGCAGTTACCTTGACATGCCATGTACTTCCCAAGCTACTAAGAAATCACATATTTAAATCTTTCATATTATAGACTTTATCAAGAGAAGAACATCTATTACTTACCTTGAGAAATATGTTATAGGCATTCTTGAGAGATTCTTTTGGATCCTTTTTGAATGCATAAAACTATTGTATGCAATCATAAAGCTTGTTGTCCTTGGTGTTTTGATCTCCTTCAACATACTCAATAAGAGCATCCCATATCTTTTTTGCTGTGTTACAGTCATATATCTACTTGTAGTGTTCATCTGAAACAACACTTGATAGAATGTGATAGCCTTGACATCCAATCCATCCATTGCTTTGTCTTCCTCAGTCTGAGGTTTAAGGACATATTCTTCAATGGCAGCAGCAAGAGGATTTATGGTATCATCATCTGCAGTAGAAGATTTACCAAAATTAGTGTTAATCTTCATGGGTTGTATAAGACCATTTCAGATACATTCCATTAGTCTTTTATCTATGTTGTTCATATATCTTGTAATTCTTTCTTTCCATATATCAAAGTGATCTTCATAAAAATAGGTACTTGAGTAACATTGTTTGATAGAAAAGCTTTTTAAGTTGCCATGATTGATCTTTCAAGTTGTTAAATTTGGAAAAATAGATTTTTAAAAAAGTTAGGCTCTGATACCAATTGTAAGTCTAGTAGATAACGAAATAAGGCTAGATGGGAGGGGGGGGTGAATAGCTTTTTAAAAACTTTAGGGGTTATTTTGAAAACCTTCAAAACTGGCAGCGGAAAGGGTACGTTATCATCATATAGAAAACTCTCTATCAGCTTATGCACAAAATACTCTGTGTCAACTTGATGACACATGTTTAAGAAGTAAATGTTTTAAGCAGATCAATGATATAAAAAATGAATTGAAAGACAATATATAAAACAATTAAGTAAATGATTCAAGAATGTAACTGATTGACACTTAAGTAGATGGAAGCTGCTTAAGTGTTAGAAATAGTTCTATCAGCTGAAACATAAATGACCGAGTATTTAGGAGTGGTTCACAGTGTAAATTCCCACGTCCACTACCAAGTTGGTCAAACTTGGATTTTTGAAGTGCATTAAGATTGTATATATTCTAAGTGATCACTAACGGATCAGTGTACAACAAAAATCAGTGTTTGAGGAGTATGATTGATAAATAATCAAACTCGTGCTACAATCAAATGTTCCTTAATGATTTGAAAGAATAAAGGAACAATCTAAACAGTGATAGTTTAAACAAGAACTAGAAAAGATAAATGAAAGACTATATAGTAAGTGTTTGTGAAGAAACTTTTCAAAGAAATATTGAAGTTCTAAATCGAATGAAGGCTTCAACGTATTGTCTCTGCCATTGTGGTTTTGAGGATCTGTAAGATTTATGAATTCTTCACACACAAGTCTATTAGATATCTTCTTTAATTCTTGCTTCAGACGTTTTATAAATATCATTGAATTTTGGAGCCGTTTGACAGAGCAATGTTGAATCTTGAACATCTTTGAAGAATGATGATGAAAATCTTTCATTGAATGCACATGGATCTCATAGCATGGAATAATAAAGAGGGTGGTTAGTTAATAGATATGAAATACTGTAGAACAGTTAAGACATACATAAAAGTCTTTTATTGATAAGACATGCAAATAAAAAGTCTTCTATGAATAGTTCTATGTTTGAAATGTGATGGCCAATAATAATTTAATATCTAAGTGTGAAGGCCACACGTTTTTATTTGATACTGTTTGGAATTCCTTTTAACAAAGTTGAAGACTTAACGTCTTTAAGAATTTAGAGAAAAATTCCAATAGTGAGTCAGTGTTTAGCAGATAGATCATTTTAAATGCAAAGTAGACGCTGACTCTGAGGTATCAGCAACTGCTAGCTGTTGATGACTATTTTAAAGAAGATATGGTATTTTACTTTAAAAAGGCTGCTTAACAGAGTCTAAGAGGCATCTACTGTTTAAACAGTTTCAACAGACAGTTTAGACTTTGATAAAAGTCTAAGTAAAATAGTGTAAAGGTTTAAGGTAACTAATAACTTTAGACTAGATGTTTTAATTAAATGGATTTAAGTAAATTTTAAACATGCAAGTTGTTAGTCCCAAAGGGCACAAGAATAAGCTAGAAGGGGGGGGGGGTTGAATAGCTTATTCAACACTTCAATTTTTTTGTATAAATTCCTAAAACAAGCACTTGCAATCTATTGAAAAGATTGAAGTAGCGGAAGTCTTGTAAGGAAGACAGTTCAAGTCTGCCGGTGAAGCACTACCGGTAGACTTTGCTGAATACTCAAGTTTACAGCTGAAGCGATAAGTAAAGAGATATAAAACAATATAAAGCAGTAAACAACATTAAGGAAAGAACACAAGTATTTTGAGATGGTTCGCACTATAAAGAGTGCTACGTCCACCACCAAGGCAGTCAACCTAGGATTTAAATGTGCACTATGTTTTCCACTAGTTCTATTACAAAGAAGTCCAATGGATCGTGTACAAAATATTTGACTTGTGTTTGGGGGTTGGGAATTGAATATCTGGACAAAACATAATATTCAATGTGCAGAAGAATAGTGGAAGAAATAACAATAAGAAGCAAAAGTTTAAATAAGAATTAAATATATCACCGAATCATGTCTGACAAACACACTTGTCTCTGTGACATGAGCCCTCCTAGACCAAATTATAACGGTGGGAGGGGCAAATTGGTCCAAAAATACATGTCCAGGACCAAATTCTTGTTTTTTTTGTCCCAGACCAAAACATTGATTTTCGACATGTCCAGGGACCAAACATTATATTAATCCTTTAAATATTGATGCAGATCTTCTTGTTGTTGTTGAGGACTTCATTGATCAGTTTATGATCTCTTGAATGCACTGAATGTATAAAGTTTGATGTTGTTGGGGGAGATTTAGAGTTTCTTTTCCTTCAGACTTTAATGACAGTATTTATAGCTGGGCATTCTTTGAGACCGTTGGAGAAGACGAAGAGAGTAACAACTTTATTAGGTTGAATGCATTAAATGCATGGAGATGACTTTGTAGATTTCATCTTTACTGATACTGAGCAGGGAATGATAGAGAGTTGTTACAACAACTAGCAGGTGAGCAATCAGAGTTGCAGACCTGCAATAATTGGTACAGTCTGTATGTGTCGATCTGTTCACCTGCTCTGTTACTTTTCTGGAGGCGAAAGTCTTCATGCTTTTCGGAAAAGCTAGACATGCGTGTCTGAGAAGTCAAGTGTTGATAGAAGATTGGTTTAAATCAAATTCAAACTGATAAAGGTTGAATTTAATTAATCCACTAAAAGCTTGATGATTGGACACGCCATGCTTGAATAAGTGCATAAGGTCCGCCGATGTCTTATATGAAGTCTTCCCAGGAAGCCTTCACTGAACCTCGCTGAAGTCTAAAAATATTCTTAAGGCAAAGTTTATACCACGCTGCCAATTAGCCATTAAGCATAGAACCTAATGTAATGTATGAACAAATGCAAATCAAGATACAAATGAGAAACAACACAAGTTGTTGATTCTCATTTGTATTTTAGATTATCATTTGCTCATACATTACATTAGGTTCTATACTTAGTGGCTAAATGGGCTACGTACCAGTTAACGTGGCAACTGTGTATAAAACTTTGCCTTTAGAATAGTTAAAAGGACTTCACAGCTTTCGACATTCATCACCAGAAGACTTCGGCAAAGCTTCACCAGCAGACTACGCCAGCAGA
This sequence comes from Codonopsis lanceolata, assembly GCA_013146195.2. NCBI lineage: Eukaryota > Viridiplantae > Streptophyta > Magnoliopsida > Asterales > Campanulaceae > Codonopsis > Codonopsis lanceolata. The sequence continues at coordinate 10,727,355 of CM028382.1, forward strand.
CCTTGTTTGCCTATATACAGCGGTATGATGCATCTAAAGAATTAAAGGGAAATCTAGAAGTCCAGCTCAGCACGTTCAAAAAGGATTATTAATTCAGATATTTTAGAATATCTGTTTGAAATTATATCTTTCATAGTTGACTTTTGGATTTAAAGAAAGCCATCCCGGTTTTTCTGGATACAGGTGGACTTTCCCTTTCGATGATTACTGAATAAGGGACAGAACAGATACACAGTTTAACACAACACTCTCTGAGGAAAGTATAGGCTATACTAACTCTTGCAGGTCTGCAACGCCTGTCTTCCTCCACCAGCTCTTTCTCAGTACCTGCTCCACCTCTCCCTCCTCGATCAGTCCTCAATGAAGAGAAGTCAACCCAACAGCTCTTCGCATTTATTGCCTCAACCTAATCGAGCCGTTACTCTCTTCATCTTCCCCAACGGTCTCAAGAATGCTCTCATACATATACCGTCATTGAAGGCTAAAGAATTCAATTTTCTGAAACTACTCAACAAGATACAAGTTATTATTCTTAGTGCATTCAATAGATCACAAACTGATCAACGAAGTCCTCAATAACAACAAGAAGACAGCTCAATCATTATTATTTATTATCTTCTTATTTGTTGTTTTCATTAACTGTCCGTTAGCACAATGAATATTATGTTTCCTAGATATTCACTACCAACCACAAAATACAAATACAATATTTTGTACACTATTCATTAGAGATTTTTGTATTAGAAATAGTGGAAAACATAGTGCACTTTCAAATCCAAGGTTGATTGCTTTGGTGGTGGACGTAGTACTCTTTATAGTACGAACCATCTCAAAATCATTGTGTTCTTCCTTCGCTTTTATTTACTATATGCTTTCATTAATATGCTCTTTAATCAACTTCCTTCAAGCATCAAACTTAGAAGATCAACCAAGTCTACCGGTAGTGCTTACCTTTAGACTTAGTCTGTATTCTTTGTAACTCTTCCGCTGTTACCACTTTTTCTATAGGCTGTTAGCATTTGTAAAAGGAAACCTTCTCAATTTTTTTAAAGTGTAACTAGGCTATTCAACCCCCCCTTCTAGCCTAGTTTTGTGCCATTTGGGACTAACGCAAGTTTCTACAATATGGACGATGATAACGATGCTACGTTTACCTCCGATGCGAATTTTATGGTAATCTTTACTTCTAATTGTTTGATTTTTATTTGCAAATGTTAACTTTTTACGAATCAAATTGTTTTTTTTAACTTACATTGTTTGATTGAAAAATAAAAATTAATGCAAAATGGGGTCTAGGCTTGGGGCGGTCAAATTTTTTTTTTTTGAAGGAGAAGAGGTTGGGTTTGAGCCTAGTGCATGAAGGAGTGAGCTCTTAGGGGATTGGGCTTGGGCAGTCACAAAAAAATATGAAGAAGAAGAGGCTGGGTTTGGCCAGTTGCATGAAGGAGTGAGTTGGGAAGGACTGAGTCTAGGCAGGCTTGGAGGACGGATAGGTGGAGGGCCAGGCTATTTTTTTTTTTTTGGAAAAATTGCGGGCCGATCTATTTTTCAAAGTTTTTAATCGCTACAGTCCTGTGTTTTTTTTTTCAAACAGGAAAATGACATTTTTGATGTAAAAAAGACTACAATGCCCTTAATGAGCATGAGACTCGCTACAGAAATGAATCACAGTGCATTGACTATTGAACCACGATTCATCAATTTTATTGCATTAATTTTTGCACCACGGTTCAATAGTTTAATTGTCTAGTCTAATTTGCACCGCAGTTCATACATTTTATTGTATTAATTTTTGCACTGCGGTTTAATAGTTTAATTGTCTAGTCTAATTTGCACCGCGTTTCATCAATTTTATTGCATTAATTTTTACACCGCAGTTCAATAGTTTAATTGCCTAGTCCTATTGCACTGCGATTCATCAATTTTATTGCATTAATTTTTACACCGTGGTTCAATAGTTTAATTGCCTAGTCCTATTGCACCGCAATTCATCAATTTCATTGCATTAACTTTTGCACCGTGATTCAATAGTTTAATTACCTAGTCTAATTGTACAATGGTACCAACTTTTATATACTGTGATGAATGAATTTTTGAACCGCGATATATAGAACTAATCCAAGTTGCACTGCGATATCAACTTTTATTTATCGCGATAAATTAATTTTTGAACCGCGATGCATAAAATATTATTAATCCATTTTTGCACCCTGATACAAAATGATAATGAACCAGACCATGTTCTCCACCTTCTTCTTTCCCCTCCTCCTCTGCCTTTGTCCTACTGAAAAATATTTCAACTAACATAGATTCATTTTAGTTTCGTACATAATGAATCAAACAAACCGTTTACCTTTTGGGGGCGTTGCCCCTGAACCCCCACGAAGGGACGCTGCCCCCTCGACTTGACCAGACATGTTGATCCCCGTTTCGTTGCCCAACAATAGTGATTTTCAAATTCAAAGTGTGTTGCCGGAGATGATAGCATTTTCAGAACAATTTTTCGAAAAAGTGGTCTTTTGCGGTTGAAAAAAAGAACGGTGGACTTTTGGGGTTAGAAACTTTGAAAAATAGACCAACCAGAATTTTACCTTTTTTTTTCAATTAAACAATGTAACTTAAAAAAATTATAAATAAAAATTGAATGCTTGCAGATAAAAATCAAACAATTTGAAGTAAAAAATTATTGTAAATTTTGTGTCAGTGGTACATGTAGCATTGTTATCATCATCCATATCCACATTGCAATCCCTTATGTTACGATTTGCAGTACAAATAGGAGTTTTGGGAAGTTTTGAAGAGTATAATTTTTTTACAATGGATGTCATATTTATATTCATAAATCGGTATTTACACATAATTAAAAAAATTACTTATTTTTTAAAATAATTTTGAAAATGGTTAAAGGGGCATATCCAAGAATGCTTCATGTGTATTTATCTGTTCGGTTGAAAAAAATCAAGACTTTCTAGATTTACACAAAGTCTCAAGACACATCAAAGGGGATCCAAAATCATTTGTGTGAAGACCCAAACAGTAAAAGAAACTAAAGCCAGATACAAGTGTTATGCTCCCAAAATTCACATCACTCAAGACAAATTAGAGGTCAAGCTCCTTGCTCGGAACATAAATACTCACTAGACAAGGAGCAAGGGGCCACTGATATGATTGGCCCAAAAGCTAGGCATGAGTAGGACACGTGGGGTCCCATGTGCAAGTCATGAGTCCAATATTGAGCAGAAGAGAAAAGCTCCCAAGCAGAGGGAAGCCATCTTTATCAGTTCATTCACTTTCCATCATGGTCCGAGACGGCCACGCCTCCCTAACCAGGGGGCCTACTCGTAAGTAGTGGACAGGAGGTCACAAACACTCTAGCCTCTTATTGGATAGGGCCAGCCCCACCTGAAAAGGCTTATGACCTACCTGAGGAGAATCACAGACGAACATCCACGCCCGAGATTCAAGCCACTACTCCAGCCGTTATGTAGTCAACCTGCATTAATATCCCTTAATCCTTAAGATCTCGCCATTATCATTAATCCTCCAATTTTTGACTCATTTGGGGCTATAAATACCCCCAACATCACATCTAAAAGGTATGCTCACTTACACATACCGAAACTCTGTTAAATTTCTATCTCTAAGCATTAGACTTACTCTCAAGCCAGATGGGTTTATATATAACGGCCTAAGAAAGAGTTGTGTAGCATCAATACACACACACACACACATGATTTTAGGGGAAAGCTAGCAATAAAACATTAAAGTGTGGAATATGTTACCAGATTTTGGGCATCCATCGCTAGCAGGCTATTAGTGATATGATTCTGACCACCAACCAAGAACCAAGAATGTCACAAGCAAGGGAGAGGCATTGGAAGCAAGTAGATCAAGGTTCGAGGGTTCTAAAATGCATAGAGTATGATTGGAAGATTCAAGAGTTCTATACAAACTTAATTCGTGGATTTATTGGAGATTCAGGTTATTACAATAGCTACTCTACAAATTCAAACATGCGTTGTGAAGCCTTAGATTTCATGGATGATGACTTGAAGACTCGAGAAATGTTCGTTAATGTCATACAATGAATTTGGATGTTTTAACGCCTAAAGGAAAACTTTAGGGGGCCAAAATGCAACTTTGAAAATTAGACCTTTACAAAAAACGGGATTTGTAGATTTTCCTTATTTTGGAGGATTTATATTTCTTAAATAGATTAGGTAACTTACCTAATTGTTGCCTACATAGATTAGGTAAGTTGAGTAGTTTCCTAAGTGGATTTTAGTTAGTTTCCTAAGTTGATTCTAAGTAGTTTTCTAAGTTGATTCTACTTAGACTTTTCCTTTTACTTTTAGGTTTAGGATTCACAACCCATATAAATAAGGGTTGTGGCTTATTGTTTTGGAGACAATTTTCTGATCATTGATTAATATAGTTTTTGAGTGTTTTTCAAAAACTCCTTGTTCTTCATTGAACTTGTGATTATTTGGTGAGAGACTAAGTAATCGAGACCCGAACTTATCAATAGGATATCCATCCCTATTGTGGCGTTCTTCCTTATACCAAGGTTCGTGTTCGTCTCATAATTGGATCGCGTAGTACTACGTTCAATAACAGATCGTAGCATTGGGTCAAGGTGTCACATTCCATCAATTCATTGACGTTCTTCGTTTGCCATGCTGTGTGCTCTTTGATTCCTCCATCACGAGTACGCGTCTAGGAATCATATCATTTGGTATCAGAGCTAAGTTTCGTTTCCATAATCTATCTTACTTAAATTGTTCTTATTTTGTTTATCTATTTGATTCTCTTCTTTCTTCAAACTAGGATCATTAATCTTAGTTTGTTCTTTTAAAAGTTTGTGTTTTGTTTGTTTATTTCAAGCCCTAAAATTTCTAGGGTTATAAATAAAAAAAAACCGGCTGTTACCATTCACGTCACTGTTCATAGGCTGATTTTTTTTTAAAAAACTTGCTTTTGTTATTGATCACATCAAGTTTCGACAAAAAAAAGGAGAGAAAACAACTTTCGGGCCATACAAAAAGGAATCCGAAAAAAAGAAAAAAAATTGCTGTTACTACTCACGTCCAAAAAAAAAACTTTTTTTTTTGGGTATTATTCTTTTGGAATAGCCCATCTAGATTCTAAAGTTAAAAATTGAATCTTCCTTTGCAAACTAATCGTTGAGCCAATCATCCTTGAAATTCTACTCTTAATTTTCTTTTCTCTACACGTGATTCTTATTGATTAAGTTTATTGGTTTTGCTTGCTTTGTTAATTACTATTTAATTGATTAGTTCTTTTAGAACTTGGAGGAATTGAAAGTGAGGGAGAGTAGGTAAACACGAGAGGAGTGACATTAATTGAGTGATACACGTAAGGGAGTGGGTGAGGTGATTTTGCTAATAAAATTTCTTGCAGGTACACCATGTCTAATACAAATGAGAATGATGTTCCATCCTTTGATATGAGACTTTATATGGAAGGGTTTGTGAGAGATTTGCATAAAACTATGAGGGAGAAAAAAGAGGATCTAATGGAGGAGATTGGAAAAATTCGTAGTGAAAGAAAGAAAAGAATAAGAGAGGTACGTAATGAACCTAATGATGTGCCCAGACGTAGAATAGATGAAAAAATTAATTTTGAGAAATATTGGGAGGATCTTCGGTTGCAAATTAAGAACTCAAAACTCAAAGAAGTGGAGGTAAATAAGGGTGACAAAAATTCTTCTAAACCTTTTCCAATAGGTGATGAGAGAGAAAACAATATGATAGTTAGGAGGATGTTAGAATTGAAAGTTCCAATTGTTGAAGAGATTGAAAAGGAGAAAATTTTCTTTACTAAGTGCAAAGTGCAAGAGCGAGTTTGTGGGGTGATCATTGATGAAAGTAGTTGTACTAATGTTGCTAGTGTGACCATGGTTGAGAAATTAGGGTTACCTACAACCAAACATCCTAAACCCTACAAGTTGCAATGCTTGAATGGAGGAGGTATGTTGAGGGTGAACAAGCAAGTGCTTGTGAAGTTCAAGATTAGGAGATATGAAGATGAGGTGATGTGTGATGTGGTGCCAATACGACAAACTCATTTATTGCTAGGGCGACCTTGGCAAGTTGAGAGGAGTGTTAATTATGATGGCAACACAAAAAGACATTCATTTGTACACAATCAAATAACCATTAAACTTGTACCATTGACTCCAACACAAGCTTATGAGAATTTTATGATGTTAATCTTAATAGCTATGAAGATAGAAAGGCTAGTGAGGAAAAGAAAATAGAGAAGCCTTTTAAAAAAAGAGAGCTTGAGAGAAAATAAAGAGAGTTTGGCTAGAGAGCAAAGTGAGGAGAGTGAGATAGCCAAGAAAAAGGAGAGCTCAAGTGAAAATAATGAGAGTTTGGCTAAAGATAAAAGTGAGTTTTGTGAGATAGCCAAGAAAAAGGAGATCTTGAGTGAAAACAAGAGTGAGAGGCCGGTTTTAGAGACTAGTGAAAGATGTGAGATAACCGGGAAAAATGAGAGGAAAGTTAGTGTGTGCTCTCAAAAGAAGGAGTGTGAGAAAGAGAAAAAGAAAGAAAGTGAGGCACATGTTGATACTAATCAAGTTAATGTTGTATTGCCAAAGTCTATTGTTTCTTTTTCACAAACTTTTCAAGAGTCACCACCAAAGGAAATTGTGAGATTCAAGATGGAATACCAACAAGGTAAGGAAATTGTTGTAGATCCTACATTTTCTCAAAGGTATGATCTTAATCTTTCTTGGAAGAATAAGTTGTGTGGTGAATTGTTACATGTTAAGAACCATGACATTGATAATAAGCTCAATAGAGTTGTTGTTGAGTTTGGACAATTGACTAGATTTGTGAATACTTGTGTCATGGGTAAAATGGTTAAGCCACCTAAATTATTACATGTTAAGCACCAAGGATTTGATAAGAAATTCAGAATTTTTAAAAGTGCTACTTGTGATAATTTGATTAGTCTTGTGTATTCCTTATTCATGAGAGGAGTTGTTAGTTCAGTTGACATGCCAATTAAGTTCCAATTGCAAAGTTTAGTTAGTCACCATGGTTTAAATGATTGGATGAAATTTAGTAAAAGCATGGCTAATGAATCAAAATCAACATTGCATAGTCCTAACCATGTGTATGTAGGTCCATTCATGGATGATACTTTGGTTGATAAGTCATTAGGATTGCATTGTTTATTGAAAGTTGAGAGGGAATCTCTTAGTTGTGCTTTGAAAAGAACTAGAATTCATCTTTTTACAAGTTTATTGCATGATGATGGTATGATTGTGAATCTTAATATAGGACATCTTAAGCCATATCATGAGATAGTAGATGTGTTCCATAACACTTTAAAAGGTGTTGAATTGATGAGTTTGCATGGTGTGACTAAATTACCTAATTGTGTGAGTCCTATACGTGAGAACATGCAACATTCTTCTATATTGAGTTATGTTGATGCATGTTTCAAAGAAGATGTTGTTTTCCATGTTTTATTATTCTTTCACAAGATTTATGGATTGCATGAGTTACATATGGATTCATGGAAAGAGACAACTCGTGTTAAGCATGTTAAACCTTGGAAAGCTGATGAAATTCATATTGTTGATGATTTTAAGCATGTTTTAACACATGATCTGATTTTTGAGCGTAAAGGATGTTTATCCTTGAGATTACACTCTGGTTGTAATTTCTTATCGTTGTATGATTCATTATTGATAAATATGGATATGCAAAGGATGAAAGTTGTTAGGTTGATCTTTAAACTTGATGAAATCAATTGTTTGTCTTATATAATCATTTTCTTGATTTGCATGATTAATAGTATATGTTTTGGATTGCATAACGTTTTGATGTTGAGCATGGATGTGCTAAAAAAAGGGATTTACTAGGTTAATGTTTAAACCTGGTAATTGTGGTTCTATAAAGGATTTTCATGAGGGAACATCGAGTTGTGATAACTTGATGAGTGAAATTATAAACCTTGATGGATTTGCTTCTCATGACGGATTTGGATACATGAGTTGGTATGCCATATTGCATATTATCTTATTATACTTATTAATATCTTTCATTGACATTCCATATGATGATCTCGTTGTGTTTAATGTTGCATATGTGATGTTGTCATCCATGGAAAGTCACAGAGTGATGCAAGTGAGATATGATAGATTGGTATTTTAACCCGGTGATAGGGTTTGGATGTGTTTAATGGTGGGACACGTTCCTACACCAAGAGATGTTTGTGCTAAATTATTACATAACCAATTGTGTGCTAATAATGTTGTTCATATGGTAGTGCATAGTTTTGTTGTGTTTCTTCTACAGTTAAAGGAGGAAATCTTGATGGAGTACCAAAGTGTACCGATAGAAAGTCAAGCGAGAATGGTATTTGTTCCCGGTGATTAGAGATACATAAACTTGCATGGAATGGATTGCAAACATGGATAGTTTGAGCAAATCGACGACATGAAATCATATGGTAAGCATAATTTTAGAGACTATATCTTGGTTACTAAATCGTGTCTATGGGATATAGGTTTTGATTTGAGGACAAATCCTTTTCAAGTGAGAGGGAATGATATGATTCTGGCCACCAACCAAGAACCAAGAATGTCACAAGCAAGGGAGAGGCATTGGAAGGTTCGAGGGTTCTAAAATGCATAGAGTATGATTGGAAGATTCAAGAGTTCTATACAAACTTAATCTGTGGATTTATTGGAGATTTATGTTATTACAATGGCTACTCTACAAATTCAAACATGCGTTGTGAAGCCTTAGATTTCATGGATGATGACTTGAAGACTCGGGAAATGTTCGTTAATGTCATAGAATGACTTTGAAAGCTTTTAACGCCTAAAGGATGACTTTAAGGGGGCCAAAAATGCAACTTTGAAAATTAGGCCTTTACAAAAAAACGAGATTTGTAGATTTTCCTTATTTTGGAGGATTTATGTTTCTTAAATAGATTAGGTAACTTACCTAATTGTTGCCTACATAGATTAGGTAAGTTGAGTAGTTTCCTAAGTGGATTTTAGGTAATTTCCTAAGTTGATTCAAAGGAGTTTCCTAAGTTGATTCTACTTAGACTTTTCCTTTTACTTTTAGGTTTAGGATTCACAACCCATATAAATAAGGGTTGTGACTTATTGTTTTGGAGACAATTTTCTGATCATTGATTAATATAGTTTTTGAGTGTTTTTCAAAAACTCCTTGTTCTTCATTGAACTTGTGATTATTTGGTGAGAGACTAAGTAATCGAGACCCGAACTTATCAATATGATATCCATTCCTATTGTGGCGTTCTTCCTTATACCAAGGTTCGTGTTCGTCTCGTAATTGGATCGCGAAGTACCACGTTCAATAACGGATCGTAGCATTGGGTCAAGGTGTCACAATCCATCAATTCATTGACGTTCTTTGCTTGCCATGCTGCGTGCTCTTTGATTCCTCCATCGCGAGTACGCGTCTAGGAATCATATCAATTAGCCCCTAAACACTTTCTATAATAGAGTAAACACAATAGGATAATATAAGAGGTGGCAAAAGTCAAAACATAAACAATAACAAACACAATAGGCACAATCACAACACACAAAAATGTAAACCAAAATGGAATAAAAATGAAAATATAACTGTAATAACCCATCCCATATCGGGTAGATGTGGAATTTATGTGTGATTTATAAGGTGGTCATACCACTAAGCATCAACATCATCCATGAACTTTGTGGTTGACTTATGGTGAGTCTGATGACCTAAGGTGCTGCGTGCTCAGTGGGCCAGTGTGTGAGCTACACGTAGCAGACCAGACTTTTTGGTTCAGGGCGTTATAAATAGTATCAGAGCGGGTCCCGACCAAAAATGTGGGAGCAAAGTGTTGTGTGAGCCAAAGTGCTATACCACCGGAGGTGGGAGCCACATCTTGATCCCCGTACGAGCCACCTCTTGAATTCTGCATCGCTCGGGGTACGATTTGGGGCCTTGACGAGGACGTCAAGGATTGAAGTGAGGGAGATTGTAATACCCCATCCTACATCGGGTAGATGTTGAATTTATGTGTGATTTATAAGGCGGTCATACACTACTACTAAGAACCAACATCATCCATGAACTTTTGGGTCGACTTGTGATGAGTCTGATGACTCAAGGTGTTGCGTGCTTAGTGGGCTAGTGTGTGGCCTACGTGCATGTAGCAGACCGGGCTTTCAGGCTTGGGGCGTTACACTTCCACTGAGCATCCCATTAGCTCTTATTTACTTACGTTGTTCCTCCGGTATGTTTAGCCGTTGAAGTGTATTATAGCATGAACTATTTAGTTGTTGGGTTCCGGCTGTAAAGTCGTAGAAGAATTGGTTTACTTGCTTTTAAATGTTAAATCAAGTTTAAAATCTTAAAATTATTCCGTTCTTTTGGTGCCGAGTTGTGTTGCATGTACAATGTTGTGTCATGCCAGTTTCATTTATTGAGTCCTTGCATGAATTATAGTTCTATTTGGATGCTCCGACTCGTGATTCCTCTTTAGGGTCAGGGTTGGGTCGTCACACAAATGAAACAAAAACAATATTTAAATATTACTAATCAATCTTAATATAAATCTAAAAAATCACAGATGTTACAGGCAGCCTTTCAATGGCCCGACCATCCAGATGTTTTACCTTCGAACTATGTTTGGTCTGATTCCCCATGAGGGATACGTAGGCAGCCTTTCAATGGCCCGACCATCTTAGATATTTTACCTTCAAACTATGTTTGGTCTGATTCTATTGAGGATACGTATGCATCCTTTCAATGGCCCGACCATCTTAGATGTTTTACCTTCGAACTACGTTTGGTTTGATTCCTATTGAGGATACTTAAGAAACCTTTCAGCAGGCACGACTATCTCAACTACTTTAAATATTCGAACTACGTTTGGTCTATTCATATTGAAGATACGTAGGCAGCCTTTCAATGGCCCGACCATCCCAGATGTTTTACATTCGAACTATGTGTGGTCTGATTCCTATTAAGGATACGCAGGTAGCCTTTTAATGGCCTATCTCAGATGTTTTACCTTCAAACTACGTTTGGTCTGATTCCTATTAAGGATACGTAGGCAGCCTTTCAATGGCCCGACTCTCTTAGATGTTTTACCTTCAAACTACGTTTGGTTTGATTCCCTAGGAGGGATACGTAGGCAGCCTTTCAATGGCTTGACCATATCAGATGTTTTACCTTTTAAACTACGTTTGGCTAGATTCCTATTGAGGATACGTAGGACGCCTATCACAGTAGGTCCAACCACACCTTTTCATTTTATTCGAAATTAAAAGTCTATTCTTATTAACGACGTTCGTTTACTCGTAAATTCCGTCGTTGAGGGGTTTTATAGATACCCTAATTTCGTACTCCTATTTTTTATTGACATATAAATATTACAAAATGAACTAATACAAGCTTTTAGTTGTTTTAGGGACGACGACTCTAAAAAGACAAAGTAAGAAGAAAATCAAGGAAAACGAAGAAAAAAGAAGAAACAAAGAAAAAAATGAAGAAAAAGAAAAGAGGAAGCAAATAAAAAAGAGGAAGAAAAGAAAAAGATAAGAAAGCAGCAGTAGGAGCCGCCCCAATCCTAATTACAAACCTCCCCTCATCCTATCACCGCCGTGGCGCCGCCCCACTCCCTATTACAAACCTCCCCTTATCCTATCACCTATACAGCTATACCCCCAACTCTATCCCTACATTCTCATCTCCAGCTCATTCTCTCCCCTTATATATTCAGCCCCTCCCACTTCTTCAACACACCCGCCTCGGCTCTTTCTCCCTCTCACTCACTCTCCCGCAACTGAAAAAACTATCATTTCATAACGACCCAACAGCCCCACTCAATCAACTCTCCCTCACTCACACCCCCACTCATTTTATATATATTCGGCTCCCACTCCCTCTCATCTGGCCCCGATTCCCAAAACAAAAACAACTTTCTCATCTGTTTCTCTCTCTCTCTCGGTTAATTATTGAAAATCTCAACAACAACACACTAAAAACAAAGTCTTACTTAAAGCAGACAAGGGAAGCACAAAACAATAATCCAAGGCCTTGTTTGGTAGTCGGATAAGGATAAGCAGTATTATTAATCCCAGTACTATTAGTGCCCTCGCTATTAATCCTCATTAGTATATCGGGGGTAGTTTTGAGATTACAAATGTTAATCCCAATTTTTTTTAGTGAGAGCGCTAATAATACCACCCTCTCCCTTGATATTAATAACGAGGGGATAATGACTTTATTCGGATAACTCGTGCTATTAGTCCCGACCACCTATTGCGTACCAAACATCAGACAACTCGGCTTATTAATCATATCCGGCCTTAATCCTGACTACCAAACGGCACCTAAGTCTAAACATACCGGGTATAGACTATGACGTTACTGTTTTTGGTTGCTTTGTTATGCTTTAGTATGTACTTTTCCTTTCTTATTTTTCTTCTGTAAATAAAAAATGTAAAACTATATACTCATGTTGACTTTGTACATATTTTTGTTACATTTAAAAAATTAGTTTGTAAAGTTGCCCTTTTTTAGAATTTAAGTTTTTAGAATTTATTTGGCCTTTTCTTCTTTTCAAAAACAAATAAGTTAAAATTTATTTTATTTTATTGTTTGTTTGATTTGTTTAGTACAAGTTACATTACAAATTCTGACAGGGTCGGTCCTGTAAAATCGAGGGCTCAAGGCCAATTAATTCGAATGGGACCCTTCCTTTGTAGCATATTTTTTTTTCCAATTTTTGAAAAATTAAAGAAACAAAGGTTATGTATGTCATTTTTTTCTATTGGTAAATATTTTAAAAATATGTCGAAAAACATTTTCGGATGTTTGACAAATATACTGAAAACAATATATGAATAAATGTAAAAAACATATTCTAATACTAATGTCCATATTGAACATAAAATAATGTTTAACTTTAAGTAATTTTCTTTTAGTAATCTTTAATTTATCATTAATGGTGTCAAATCAATAAAGTCCATTTTTTTTCAATGTCACAAATACAAACAAAAAATTGGTAATAATGAAAAAATGTTTTAAAAAAGAAAATTGATAATATTTGGGACATCCCTAAATAATATAGTGGACACTAATTTTATGACATAATGAGTATTTATTTAAATTATAATTTATAAATAATGTGCACAAACTCTAATTATATTTCTAAACAATGTATTTGTTGAGTAAAATATTGTGTGTTTGTAAATATGTGTAATTGAGGAAAAGGGCAAAGGGGTGCTCGAACATTTGTAAACGAATCTGTAAGTTATTTTCCTAAAAAGAAGGCTTCATTTTCTGTTGACTTGGAAAAACTTTTATGTTGACTACATTTTCCTTTAGTTACCAAATACTGGAAAATGAGGAAAACGTTTTCCAAAAGTTATTTTCCGTGAAACAAATGGAGCCTAAGTCTTTTTTGGAAATTAGAATTGAACATTTATTTTATTTTTTTAATAATGTGTAGGGTTTTTGTGAGATTTTAGGGCCCAAAAAATTGGGTATTTTTAGGGGGCCCAAGGCCATGACCTCACTTTCCTTATGGCAGGGCCGGCCATGAATTCTTAAATTATTTTATATGCTGTTAAATTGTTGTATTTTTATTTTATTTCAAAACATCTAATTTTATTTCATAAATAAAAACATGTTATCATTTTATTTTAGGGTAAACTACCCAAATGGTCCCTGTGCGTTTTGAGTTTCTCGGTTTTGGTCCTGATTACTTGCAATTGGTCCTCGAGCTGAAATTTTTCACGGAATTGGTCTTTTCATCCGATTCCGCCAGTTAAGTTTTCCCATGTGCATTTCACATGACTTTGACCAAGGGTAAATTTGTCAGTTCAGTTTAAAATGTGCAGGAACCATTGAGGCATCCGATTTTGTTCCTCTTCTCTTCTTCCTCTGCATATAGCATAAACAGAGCACCATTATCCAAGGACAAATGGGATTGAAAGAGATAAAATTTCTAGAGAGAGAAAGATGAGATGAGTTTTATTTTTTCTTTTTGGAAGAGAGAGATCCCAGATTGATGCCAAAAGAATTTCAAAGGATCTGGAAGAAATCTTTGGAAGATTTTTGGAAGAATTTCAAAGGATAAACTGGATTGATATGCCCAAAAAATCTTTCCCAGAATTTCCCATAATCCCTTCCCCGGAAAAACATGGACAGCGACAGCTCCGCCGGAGACGATGATGTAGACCTTGTTTACAGAAGCTCCTCACGGTCATCCCCCTACAGTTATGAGGACCCATTCAACTTCTTCGACAAGGATCGACAACAAGACGAACCCATTGACCGACTTAGTACACTCCCAAAATTCAACTTTAACCCAAATCATCTCCTTCTTACCCACAAAAGACGCCATCAAAACAAGCGCCATCTCTAATAAATTCCAATTTCTTTGGTCCTTTTCGCAAACCCTTAACCTTTTTCCAGACCCTTATACCCTATTCGACATTAGCTCCTTCGTTAACTCCGTCGACCAAACTCTAATCCTCCACAATTCCCCCAAACTCACTAAATTTCACCTCCAGTTCCATTATGTTGACCTTTTCCGTTCCAGCTCGGGGATTGAGATTGACTCACCTATTTCTGAAACAAAGTCACTTGTGGATTGTGAGGGAGAATGATTTAGAGAGGGTGGACGGTGGAGGTGGTTGGTGGATTGTGAGGGAGGAGGTGGTGGGTGGGGGTTTCTTGGTGATCGGTGAGATGAAGAGGGAGAAAGAGATGGGAAAATGGGACGAGGGACCTGGGTTATGAGGAGGAAGGAGATGATATACAATTACTCAATTAGGCTCCTGAAATAAGATATTTTTGCTAAATGGTACCTTATAAGTTGAAATGACAAATTTGTCCCTATTAAAAACACGTGAGATGCACGTGGTTAGATTTAAAGGTGGAAAATTAACAGAATTGGACGGAAGGACCAATCCCGCGAAAGAAATTAGTATAGGGAGGAAAATTTTGAAAAAAATTAGTTCAAGGACGAAAACCGAGAAACCCAAAAGCACATGGACCATTTGGGTAGTTTGCCCTTTATTTTATATCGTCGATCCATTTGCACGAAATATTTTAGTATGTCATTCTGACCAACATTTAGGATTTCAATCATCAAGACCGAAAGGGTTAGTCGGGTGCCTAACCCCTTCCTGATTCATAACTTAGCTCTCGAACCTTAGAATATAGGTTTTCATTCGTTCCCTTCATAAATGGAGGTGGCGACTCTTTTCCATTATATATTTTGAAAGTCCAATTGAGATCGAATGTATTCAACGCGCTTAACTTTTGAAACCACTCGTCTTTCACACAAGAGAGGGGGGGGGGCTCAAAACGGGGTTCTCACACTGTGGCCTTTATCCAACCTACAACAAGACTGGAGGCTTGAAAACATTGGGCGTGAGCGGGGTTTAGGGTGACTTTATCTTCAAGAAGCTTTGGTGGGGCAATTTTTGAGTAATGGGTTCTGTAATACGGTGGGTGTCTAGGACTGAGATAAATAATGAACTCCAATTCTGGTAATTGTCATTTGTAAGATGACAATTCCCCATAAATGATCAAATGTTGAAAAAGATTGGCAGAGGGTGGTTGTTGATAGGGATGACAAAATGAGTGCTATGGATAATTATGAGTTAGTTTATTAACCCATGATTATCCACAACACCCATTTTGCCACCCCTAGTTGTTGGATATGGATTCAGGATTAAGGTTTGAAGATGAAGCTATATATGGTTTTGCGGGACATGATAGACTCATCCATCATGGCTCCCGATTGGCTTTGATACCATATAAAACCTTGAGAAACAAATACACATAGACGACTCCTAACCTAGGACACAAACTAACTCTGTGAAGACAAAAGAAAAGAGAAGCGTACATGTCAAAGAAAAAAGAACCCCAGTTTTGTTTGTATTGTATTCTTAAGAGGATTCTTTTAGAATATTTACAATCTCTAGCAAATTAGTAACAAGATACACAAAGATACAGAGTTATAAAAGGAAGGAAATAAATCAATATCATGGTAATTATGCTAATCAAACTTTCCTCTTGAACATCCAACCGACGACATTACAATGCTAAAAAAACCCTTATTGTCTAACACTTGCAACCAAGTGTTTTGTACGATATAGAGATCGGTTGAAAATACAACAATAAAAACAAACTTACATATTGGGAAGGGAAGAAAAAACCGTACCAAAATCTGTGTCCCATATATAACATATATATATATATATAGCTTCACCATAAGTGAATTTGCCAAAGGATTGAAGTTGCCCTGTGGTAATGGAGAAAGTCGAGTGACAGAGTGGTGGCTTTAACGAGTCGCCACCGGCCACTGCCGCCAGGAACAGCCGGACGTTGAGTCTCCGCCGCAAGTGAGTACTGGCCGGGGGGCTGGCATAGTGAACGGTGGTGGCGACATTTATGTAGCTAGTTCCTGGAAATAATTAATTAGGTTATCCTTTTAGTGATTTGGTGAGAGCAAATATAATATAACTAGGGTATCTCTGTAGAATGAACATGACCGAGATGCTTTGCTTCTCCATAGGGGTATGGAAAAAAAAAAAAAAGGACAGCATCTTTTATGGTATATGCGGCGACCACCTCCATTGCTCCACAGATGTCCTTGTCCTTTTTGTCCTTTTCTTAAATTTTCTTTTTACCTGATTTTTACTACACGTGTTCCACCGATAAAATATTTAAGTCACACTATCTATATTATAACACAGTTAGTTAATTGAAGATTATTAAGAGGTTATGATTAAATTATTTTAAAAAATTTAATGGTTTAGATTCATTTTTACTTTTACATGTGTGAGTAGTTATTTATTTTTAACTCCTTATTTTTTCTTTTTATATTATAAGTCATCCCTTATAATTAATATTATGAATAGTCATTCTTTTTTCTTCTTCCTATATTTTGTCTTCATATCACAGAATCACACCTTACGATTAATCTTTTGAATAGTCATCTCTTATAATACATCAATCTCTCAACTATCACTTGAAACAATGTAACTGTAACATTTTTTTAAATCACACATTCTATTTAAGCACTGCCATTTCAATTGACGAAATCAGATATAATAGAACCGTGCTATATGCACGGGCATGAAGATCTAATATACTATCACATCAGGAAACAATGACCGATCACTTTAATCGTGAATTTGATTTTACATGGTCGTAACTCATTAACACACTCAATCATATATGATAATTTTTCTCTCTTCATTCACATGAGCGGATCTGTCTAATACAAATGTTGATTTGATTTTATGTGGCATTAGGCCTGATTATTACAACCTAAAACTCGTTAATCTATTTAAATCGACTTGAAAATTACCCGATCCAACCTAACTTGTTAACATTTTTGAAATGTTAATGGGTTGACCGGTCGGCAAAAAAAGCCCAGCCCATCAAACATTTTAACGGGCCAGACTTCATATAAAGACAAACTATATAAAAAAAAATTAAAAACCTTCGATAAATATATATTCAACAATTAAAAATGTCGAAATTATAGATTCATAGCATAACAAACCGATGGAAACAAAATAACAAAGAGTAAAAACTAAAAAGTAGAACATAGAAAAAATAACTAAAAGTGATGCATATTTGATGAAACCCGTAAAGTGATGCATATTTTAAAAACAATTGATTATGCCTGTAATTTAACAACCAATTCATACAAAGTAGAGATTATTTGAGAGAGTCATTTACTCCAAAAATGAATGTAATACAATACTTAATAGCAAGATTGAAAATATATTGAAAAATTGAAAGATTCATTGGCAGTTGGCACAAAGAGAGTGAGAAGTAATACCTAATAGCAAGATTAATTGAACTCTGACTCTCTGAGTTTGAGATGACGACAAAAAAAGGAAATAGCTAGGGCTAGGAATTAGGAAAGACAAAGATTTGTGTAAGATGGTCTTACGGATCTCAATCCGTAATACGGATCCTACAACCCGCCTAAGTTCACAACCCACCCGTTTTATATGTTTTTCCGCATTATTTTACGACATCTTTTTGTTTCCAACTCATCACTTTGGCTTTACTTTACTTTCTCGTTTCTCTCTGCCTTTCTCCTCGTCTTTGCTCTCTCAATCTCTCCCAATCTCTCTGAAGTGATTTCTGCTCTCTCATCGTCAGTTTGTTCGTGCGAAGCCTGTCCGTTAGTGTGAAACATTTTCTTCGTTCGTCGCTCTTCGTTGTTGTTCGTCTGAGTTATTTTTCGGCTGATTTGTTCAAGGTATTTAGAAATAGATTGTTCAAAACAAAATTCGATCATTGTTGTTTTTTCGCCTTGGTCTATATCGTGTTGTCTTGTATTGTGTGTTTAATTTTGCTATGATTGTTTTAGTTCATTCTAGGGTTTATAGGGTTCTAGTTCTTAGCATGTTTGATCTTTCCATTAGCCTCTATACTGGTACGCTGTATATTCAGTTGAAACCAAATGTAAATTGAACCTGGGGATGCATGCCAAATGCCAATACTACCAAATTGTCACTTTTTGATTGGTGTAAACTGTTGCTACCAAATGTAAGTAACATCAATATCTCTATTTTGCTGTGGAGAAATAATATAGGAAACATAATGTAGTTAAATTTATGTCAATTTTGATCTTCAATGTGTAACAATCATTATGCTTTTGAATGAAAATTATCAGTTTTAGCTTTTGGCATTGATTACATTTACGATCAATCAGAGTGTTACTTTTAGGCTTGACATGTGTCACTTTGAGAACAAAAGTGTGTCACTTTTGGATAATTGTTGTCTTAGTTACTTTAAATCAGAGTGTCACTTTTAAACATAGAATGTGTCGCTTTTAAGTTTTACGTGTCACTTTTGGCAAAAAAAAATCACTTTTCATCTTTAAATTTTTATTCATAAGTGTCACGTTTAATGTGTCACTTTTAGGTATTAATTGTGTCACTTTTAGGCATTAGGTGTGTCACTTTTGGTAAAACAACCCACTTTTATAATCATATAATTTGTATCAATAAGAGTGTCACTTTTAGGCTTGGAGTGTGTTACTTTTAGGACTAAAGTGTGTCACTTTTAAGCAAGCGTTACCTCAGGTCCATTTACATGTTTAGCACCAAACAATATATCGTTTCAGACTTCAGACTTGTTTTAAAGCTAGCTAGTAATTGTGAAAGTTAAATTGCATTTTGCATATGAATAAACTTTGGAATTGTTTGTATATGTCAATACTACCAACAAGTAATTAGCAAAACTATCAGTAGTATAGAGGCTACTTAATAGGTAGAGGCTACTTAATAAGTAGTACTGATTTAGAAGCTTTATAGTAATTTGGACTATTACTTATTGTGTGTCACTTTTAAGCTTTGAGTGTGTCACGTTTAGGCTTTAACTGTGTCACTTTTAGCTTAAAATGTTACTTTAAATCCCT
Organism: Codonopsis lanceolata; assembly: GCA_013146195.2. Taxonomy (NCBI): domain Eukaryota; kingdom Viridiplantae; phylum Streptophyta; class Magnoliopsida; order Asterales; family Campanulaceae; genus Codonopsis; species Codonopsis lanceolata. The sequence goes on from CM028382.1 coordinate 10,746,816, forward strand.
CGATTTGTAACATTGAGTGTGTCACTTCTAAACATTGAGTGTGTCACTTCAGGTCTTAAATGTGTCACTTGTGGCAAAAAAAAAAAAAATTCACTTGTAATCCTTCATTTTTTTTTTATCAATAAGAGTATCACTTTTAGGCTTGAAGTGTGTTACTTTTAGGACTAAAGTGTGTCACTTTTGGACAAGTGTTACCTCAGGTCCATTTACATGTTTAGCACTAAACAATATATCATTTTAGACTTGTTTTAAAGCTAGCTAGTAATTGTGAAAGTTAAGTTGCATTTTGCTTATGAGTAAACTTTGGAATTGTTTGTATATGTCTAGATGGAAAACAAGAGGAAGCAACAAAGTTCAACAAAAACTTCTACAAAGAAACAAAAGGTTTCAAATGAGAGGTTAGTGATATGTTCTTAAACCATTTATTTTTCCAAGTATGTAGTTTAGAAGAAGCTCCAATGTCATGATTTTGTCACTTTAGGATGCAACTGTCACTTGGACTGATTAAGTTTATTCAATGAACATAGTACCATTTCAAATGTGTGGCAATGAATTATGTAAATGATCAGGTTCATGCATGAATAAATTATGAATAAATCTATCTGTGATGATCACTTAGGACTGGACTTGACTTCACTGATTTTCATAAGAGTCACATTTTTTTTGGCTTGAATGGTGTCCACTTTTTTGCAGTGATCTTCTTATGCTTTGTTTGATATCTTATGCTTTTGTTTTCTGCAGTGATTTACTTTCTAAGTCTAAGCCTCAAGGTTTGTATGATGTTGTGAAGGAAATGACTACAACACAAAAAGAAGATGTTTCAAAAATTAGATTTGGTGGCCTGTTGGAGATGAAAATAAATTATCTCCCAGTCTATATGCTAGGTTGGTTAGTACATAGGTTTAATTAATGGAATGAGTAGGATGTTGAATATAAATGACACAAAACAGTTTATTATTATGGTTGACGATGTTTCTGATATTTTTCTTCTTCCAAGAAATAGTGGAAGAAATGTTTTGGTTTTAAAAAGGAATGAAAGCACATATATGGTTGCTGATTTCAAAAAGAGGTGTGGTATTATTGGAAATACATCTGTTTCATTTTTGAAAAGTCTATTTCTTACCCGTTTTAAAGAAGGTGGAGATGACTTCAAAAGGTTTTTTGTTTTGTTCAGCTTGGCAAGTTTTTTGGCCCCAAGTTCTAACTATACAATAGATTTTTCCTTTTTAAAATCTTTGATGGATAAGGATGAAATTTCATAACTGGACTGGTGCTCATTTGTTTTGGATAGGCTTTGTAAATCTGTTTCTAAGTACAATAGCAAGTCTTCTACCCAAGTAAATGGGTGTGTTATGGTACTCCAAATCGCCTACTTCCATCGATTGAAATGGAAAGGCAATATTGAGCTTTCTATTCTTCCATTAATTCAACATTGGACCACATCAAAAATACGGAACATAATTAAAGAAGAGAGAAGTGTAGGAGAGTTTGGCCAGGGAGAGTGGGTGGACACCTACCCTATATCAGGAAACTTTTGAGGGCCAAAGCTATATCAAATTTGCATTACCAAAGGGACAACTAGGTGATGTAGATATTCACAAACTATCTAAAGTGTGACGACCCGACCCGGACCCCAATGCGAGATCCCGAATCGTGCCGTCCAAATAAACAATAACACAAGCATGCACAAGTAGGATTATAAAATTCATGTGGCGCAACATCGCATACGAATAATAACTCGGCTACACTTGGCCGGAAAAGCAACTTAAAATAAACAAGTCATCGGCGACGTTACAGCCGAAACCTAACAACTACTCCTACAATATTAACACATGCTTATAAAACCTCAACGGCCACAACATGCCGGAGACAACAACAACAATAATAATTAAACGAGCTTTAGCGGAAGAAACTGTAGCGAACCATAAACATATAAACATGCTCGACGTATAAGTCGGCATACAAAAGATTACAAGTGTTAAACCATTAAGTTAACTACAACAACAAAATTCCCAAGACAAGTCTAAGTGACTTGTTTCCCGACGTCCTTTCCAAAATAAAAGACTAATAACAAAAGTCCAAAAGAGCAACCTTGCTCACAAACGACCAAGCGTGAATAAAGCGAGTCTATCTCGGACCGTCTCCTCGGCTCGGATCTAAGGAAACAAAACAAACAAATAGGGTAAGTCGAAAGACTTAGTAAGTTACTACAATGCATGTTCATGTTATAGCATGACATTTATCTCAATTATGGTACATGATCATCATATAGCACTTAGCACATTATTCACATAAGTGCGGGAAAATAAATCATACAAGTAGGATATGATATAGTCACGGCCGCTTCGTAGCTCCTGCAATACATTCTGTTACTGGTTCGTGCCATCGATGTTTTGTGAATTCATCAACTCATACCGAGAACCTACTCGATTTCATTAGCAAGCCAATGCGGCACGTATTGTTACGGCAAAGGGGCTACTTCCCCACTGCGGCCCACAGTGGAGGCGTGTGTGAGGTCCCGGGTGCGGCGATCCATAGCGAGCACGAATCCCATAATTCGTGAAGGCGATGCATCGTCCCACCCTGACTTAATAAACAAACCAAATAATGCCAGCTGGACTCAATGTGATGCACAAGTAGATATTTACTTGACTTAAACCAATCAAGGACCGAATTCGACAAGAGCGAACTCGACCAACCAAGTAGGGTATTAATCTCTACCATAAAAACATGTCAAGGCAATTAATTGCTCAAAACCAATCTTTCATAACAACTTGTTGTAAACAATTAAACCAAGCTCATACTTGAGTAAACCAAATCAAACGGTGTCCAAACTTCGTAGGGATTGAAACTAGAGTTCAACATGTTCAAATCTTCCCTAGAGTCGACTCCGTTGAGTCTTTTCTCTAAATTCCCAATTTTGGAGAAATTGAAGCTATGTGCTTCATAACCCAACCTAGGTCATTTCTAGGTTCAACAAGGTTGTAAATTCATCAAGGCATTGCAATGTGATTCATATACATCATAGAGTTCAACTTTGAGGATAGAACACATAATAGCTTAACAACATACAATGTAGGCTCAAATTAGGGCATTCACATATTGCACTCATTCAAGCAACATATATAATACATGTTTCTAACATGATCAAAACCTTAAATAGACAAGATGAAAGAGTTTTATAAACTTCCATAGGCAAGAAATCATCCTATACATGCTCCTAGCAAGTTCATACTTTCAAAATACAAGTAAGAAGGCATAGAAGCATATATGTGTCCTCATTGACCTCAATCACCATAGGCTTTGTTTCCTTAGGGTCAATGAGAACTAAATAGAAGAAGAAGAAGAGTAACTTACAAGTGTTCTACACCAAAGAAAGCAAAGAAAGAAACTAATCGGTTGAAAACGATCTTCTCTTCGAGCTCCACACTTTTGATGAAGGTGGCTTGAGCAAATGGAGAATGGATGAGGGAAGACCAAGAGCAAAGCTTCAAGAAGCCATGGGAGAGCTTGAGAGAGGATGAATCTCGTTTTTGGAGAGTGAGGGAGAGAAATGAAGGTCAAAATCTGAAAATGTGGCTTATATTGGTCTAGAATTTGAGTGGGACATGTGTCAAGACCTTGTGGTCTCTTTCCAAATCTGATTTTGTGGCTTAATGATCATTAGAGCTCTCTTAATCCATCATTAAAACTAGTTAGGGATGTTAGGACTTAAGTGAGGAGGGTTAGGGAGGTTTAGGAAAGGTTTAGATAGGGGGTTTGGGTATAAAAGTCGTTCAACTTCAGAACAGGGGAAAAATCCCTAGATGTTGAGGCGGGCGCCTCAACTTCCTCCAGGGCGCCAACCGCTGAGCCCTTCTCCGATTCTCGATCATTTTGTAATTGCTCCCGTAACTTGAGGCGGGCGCCTCACAAGCCAGCGCCTCGGCTTCTCGAACCTCCAAAACTTGGTCTAAACAAGTCCTAAATGGTCCCAAACTTATGGGCAACCATTCTAAGGTCTAACCCAACTCAAAACAAGTCGGAAACGCACCCGAACAACATCCGGAACAAGGTAGAACAAGGTTCGATTCACGCAACGAATGGTTAACGCATCAAACTCCAATCAAACACCAATCAAACTAGGATAACTTGGACATGAAAAAGGCTTGTTTCAACATGGTTATGACCTGAATATAAAGCCAAGAACTCAACGAACACATCGCACGATGAAATAGAAGCAATACGAGCAACGACGGGAAAATCGCTAAGACCAAAACAAGGCAATCAAACCGGCGATTCAACAAACAAGCTTACATGATTCTAAACGTGTTAAGGGCTTCATGAATGACTTATGAATGTTTCTAAAACATTTATAAACTAAGTAAACATGCTCACAATCATCAAGAAAACAAGAAGACAAGCATACAATGCACATGCAAGAATACGGGGTGTTACACTCTCCCCTCCTTTAGGAATTTAGTCCCTAAATTCTTACCAAGTTCATCAAACAAATGTGGATGCTTCTCGCGCATCTCCGCCTCCGCTTCCCAAGTCGCTTCTCAATGTTGTGGTTCCTCCAAAGAACTTTAACTAAGGGAATTCGTTTGGTTCGTAGCACTTGCTCTTTGGTATCCAAAATCTTCACGGGCTTTTCAACGTAAGACATATCCGGCTCAAACGTTATCTCCTCATACTCAAGTACATGGGACTCATCTTTCAAATACTTTCGCAACATGGAAACATGGAAGACATTATGAGTCTCCGAAAGTGAAGGTGGCAATGCAATACGATACGCTAAGGACCCAACTCTCTCAAGAACCTCGAATGGGCCAATGTACCTCTGTAAGCTTCCCTTTCTGCCGAATCTTTCTCCGCATCTCCCGGTGTTACCTTCAAGAACACGTAGTCTCCCACTTGGAACTCAAGATCTCGCTCTCGATTGTCCGCCAACTCTTTGTCGACTTTGAGCGCGCAATCGATCTCTAATCAACTTCACGCCTCAACCGATCGTTGCACTAACTCGGAACCCCAAAGTTTCGCTTCTCCAACTTCGTCCCAACAAATTGGTGATCTACACTTACGCCCATACAAAGCTTCATACGGCGCCATCTTGATACTCGACTGATAACTGTTATTATACGCAAACTCGGCTAAAGGTAAGTGAGAATCCCAGCCTTCCCTTGAAATCTACAAGACAAGCTCGCAAAGATATCCTCCAAAATCTGAATCAATCGCTTGACCGACCATCCGCTTGCATGGATGAAAAGTCAGCATCAAGTCTAATTTGGTCCCCAAAGCTTGCAACGACTTCCAAAATCTAGATGTGAACCTCGGATCTCTATCGACACAATACTCACAGTACGCCATGAAGTCTCACGATCTCCTCGAATATACAAAGTCGCTAACCGAAGTCAATGAATAAGTGATAGCTATCGAATAAAGTGTGCGACTTAGTCAATCTGTCAACTATAACCCAAACCGCATTAAATCCTCGCGCTGTAACCCTTCACAAAATCCATAGTAATAAACTCCCACTTCCATTCAGAATCTCAAGTGGTTGTAGAAATCCCGCAGCCTCCTCGATGTTCAACCTTAACCCGTTGCCGACAAGTCAAACACTTTGACACATACTCCGCAATTTCCCTCTTCATGCCGTTCCACCAAAATTGTCTTTTCAAATCTAAGTACATCTTTGTGCTCCCCGGGTGAATGGTATACTTCGCTTTATGAGCCTCATCAAGAACCAACCTCTTCAATTCAGTATTAGAAGGAACACAAATTCTACCTCGAAATGTCAAAGTACCCTCACTATTAATCACAAAATCAGCGATACATTTTCACCAACCCATCAATAATTTTCTTCAACTCCTGATCATTCCAAGGCTTGCGCTTCTCTAATTTTCCCAAATAAACCGGCGTGAGCACTAACATTTGCGAAAATCACACCTCTATCATAAACACTAGGACCCCAATCTCGCAAATCTTCCAACATCTTCCATTCTCTAACCATCATACAAGACATGTGAACTTTCCTACTCAAGGCATCCGCTACTACATTTGCCTTCCCTGATGATACAAAATAGTGCAATCATGATCTTTTAATTTCTCCATCCATCTTCTTTGCCTCATGTTTAACTCTTTTTGAGAAAACAAATACTTCAAACTTTTATGATCGGTGAAAGTCTCAAACTTAGCCCCATACAAGTAGTGTTTCCATTTATGCAACGCGAAAATGATCGCAGCCAACTCCAAATCGTGTGTCGGATGCTGGGTAATTCTCATGAATAGACAACTTCCTCGACGCATAGGCGATAACTCTTCCATTTTGCATCAAACACAACCCAAACCTTCCTTAGAAGCATCGCTATAAATCACAAAATTATCTCCTCCACTAGGCAAAGCCAAAATAGGTGCCGCGTCAACCGCTTTAAGCTCTTGGAAACTAGCTTCACATTTCTCGCCCAAACAAATGGCATATTCTTTTGTGTCAATCTAGTCATAGGAGTCACAATCCGAGAAAAACCTCAATAAATCTCCGTAATAACCCGCTAGACCCAAGAAACTCCGAACCCTCGGAATCGAACTAGGCCTCTTCCAATTCATCACCGCTTAGAAGGATCAACGGCTATCCCTGCGCTAGAAACTATATGCCCCAAAAAGATACTTCCTCAAGCCAAAAGGCACATTTACTAAACTTTGCGTAAAGTCAAGTGTTTCTCCCGAAGAATAGACAACACAATCCTCAAGTGTTTCTCATGCTCCTCCCGAGATTTCGAATACACTAGATATCATCAATAAAGACTACCACGAAACAATCAAGATAACTATGAAAGACACGGTTCATCAAGTCCATAAACACCGCTGGTGCATTCAACCCAAACGGCATCACTACAAATTCAAAGTGCCCATATCTAGCGAAAAGCCGTCTTCGAATGTCTTCTCTCTAACCTTCAATTGGTAGTAACCCCATCTCAAATCAAGCTTAGAATACACAATAGACCCTTGCAATTGGTCAAAGAGATCATCAATGTGGGGTAGTGGATATTTATTCTTAATGGTCACCTTATTCAATTCCCCGATAATCTATACATAACCGCAAACTCCCATCTTTCTTCCTCACAAACAAGACAGCGCCCCTAAGGCGACACACTCGGTTTAATAAACCAATCTCTAGAGTTCTTGCAACCGAAGTTTTCAACTCCCTAAGCTCACGCTGGCGCCATCCTATACGGTGCCTTAGAAATCGGTGAAGTCCCCGGAATAAGCTCAATACAAAATTCTAGCTCTCTATCTGGGTGGCATAGCATGGTCGGTAGAAAACACATCGAAACTCACATACTACCTGAACCTCTTCTAATTTCGGCGAAGACTTCTTCTTATCAACAACGCATGCAAGATAACCCGTGCACACCCTTGAGACAATAATTTTCTAGCCCTTAGAGCGGAAATAAATGCAAATCACTGATGCATGATCACCCACAAATGTAAATTCAGCACACCCACATAAAAAGTAACCCTCTTTCTATGGCGGTCAACTATAGCATGATAAGCACATAACCATCCATGCCAAGAATCACATCAAAATCACGTATAGGTAGAACTACCAAGTCTGCATGCAAAGTGTGGTCACCCACCAAAACATCACAAGATTTAAACACTTCAGATGCGAGCATAAATTTCCCGAGCGGGTAGACACTTCAAGCAAATATGGCAAAGGTTGAGGCAATACGCATAGATTCTCAATAAAGTGCGGCTAAGCAACATAAGAATGCGAAGACCCCGGATCTATGAGAACTCGAGCCTTATGATCGAATATAGAAAGAGTACCTCCTATCACCGCCGTAGACCCCAATGAACCTCGCACCGATCAAGCGCAAACACACGGCCCCGCACTTTTGGTTTACCATCCCCATCTCTTAGCCCCTGCATTGTTGACCGGCGCTACTGCATTGATTGGCCTTAAGCTTTGGACAATCTTTCCTCATGTGAGTTCCATCACCACAATAGTAACATTTCCCCGTCTTTCCCCAACACCTATCAGCTGTGTGCCCAGACTTCTGACAGAAAGAACAAATCATGGTCTCATTACGATCCTTGTTGCCTCTCGAGATGAAGAAGTATTGTTACCTTGCTTCCCGTGATTGTGGCCTACTTGGCCTCCACTTCTCCTATCACGCGCGCCTTTGATATCCCCTTCTATTACCCGAATTATTCCCCCGATTGGTGCTCGAGTAGATTGTCGTGCATTACTAGAATTATTCTTGACCCTGTCCTCAATATCTTGTTCCACCTCATACGCTCGATCAACCGCACTTAAGTGCTAAAATCCTTCTAAATTCAGTCCTCAATCAAACGTATGCGTCCTCCTGTGCTTCAGAAGAAGAATGAGCTTAATCCCTCGCGCTAGAATTTGTTTCCTAAACTCAGCCCTCTCCCTTTGAAAATCCTTTAACAAACTTATGTGTTCTCTTAAATGTCAGCATGCTCCTCCTCATCTCCATATCCCAACATAGTAGGAATCATCCATAACTCAGACACGCACATAGGTTTCATTAAGCTCAAAAGGGTGGTGTCTTCCTCTGCCTGAATTTCGAGGTGGTGGTGGTGGTGCTCCTCAGCCTTGATCCCTCGGCCGTACTCCGCCACGGACCCATTGTCTGGTGGTACTTCAGGGGTAATTTAGGCATTGCCTAATTTATCTTGTCCTCACTCTCTTGGTCAAAATAGAATTTTATATTGGAATTATTGTATACAAATAACAACTCTGTAGGATTTAATTAGGATTCTTTATTATCTCTATTTTATATTGAATTAAATATTGGTACTAATAATTTTCTCTTACATGGTGATATAAACAAAAAAGAAAGAAAATCAAAAGAAAAGAAAACAAAAAGAAAGAAAAGAAAAAGAAAGAAAGAAAATCAAAAAGAAAGAAACCAAAACGAAAAAGAAAAAGGCAAAAGAAAAAAAAAAAACAAAAGAAAAAGAAAACATTGGCCCCCCCACCCCCATAATTAAATCTTTATATATATATATATATATATATATATATATATATATATATATATATATTCCCTCAATGCCCTCTCTGCCATATTTTTTCCCCAGTACACAATCACTCCCTCTTTTTCTCTCTCATAATTTCCCTCACTCCCCAACTTAATTCTCTCTCCAAAATTCTCACTCCATCCGTTTAATCTCTCACCCTCACAAACCCACTCGTTATTCCACTCACTCACACACACTTATAAATAAACTCCTTGATGGTATCACTCTCTTGGTCAATTAGGAAATTGTAGTAGGATTTTTATTAGGATTCAAATAGGTGATATTTTTGGTAATTAAATTTGCTTGTATATTTGTTGGTTTAATTTCTTTCCTAGTAGGATGTGGTGTTGTTGCCGTGAATGTGCAGTGATTCCTTGGTGTCTTGGATTTCAAGTCATTGCAGCCTATATATAGCGATGCCGAAAGCAATTTTGCAAAAATATACGTGAGAACCGAGAGCATTTTAGTAGAATTTGGTCAAGAGTCAGTGAGCGTAAAAGAGAGAGTTGATCCCTTTTCTTTCTTGTGTGCCGAATTAGAGAGAAGAGATCAACACCTCATATACAACGATTGTTCTCAAGACCGCCGTGAACATACCTGCCGCAGTTAATATCTTCAGAACACGCCTGTGTTTCCCCGAAGTCGTTGTTTCGTGCTTCCGCTTTTGTTATTTGTCTTGGAAGTCGCTTTTAGTCTTTGATTATTTTCTTCCCACGCTTGGTCCGATAGTTTATGTGGGTTTTGTGATCTCCAAGATTCTATATCTTGTGAGATTTTTGTGTAAACCGTTAAGGTTCAAAAACGCTTTGAGTTTAATATAATTTGTTGCCTTGAGGCTTGATCTACAAGATTGATTCTTGTAGATTGTTTTTGTGTGATTTTCTGCCTTACTAAGTCTGCTTTGATTTCAAATCACAAAACAAAACTTCCGCCGCAATTTTCTCAGGAAACACTTTTAGTTCACATTGTTACCGCCTATTGTTGCAACATTCACCGCAACATTGATCGTAACATCGCTCCATATTGAGTTTCCGTGGCATCGCGTTCTTTCAATTGGTATCAGAGCCTACTCTTGATATCACTAAGAGTCGATTCTGCTTAAAGACGTGATGGATTCTCAATATGAGAATGTGGTTCGTCCCCCTACTCTTACTAATGCTAATTATTCTATATGGAAAGTCAAGATGCGTATCTTCATCAAATCAATTGATGAAAGAGCGTGGCTTGTGTTGAATGGTTGGAGTCCTCCCAAACCGTTGATTCTCGATGGTGATGTCAAAATCACAAAGGAGTCCGAGTGGACCAACGATGATAGGAACACAAAGATCTTTTAACTCAAAAGCTTTGTCGCAATTTATAAGGCCTTAGATGCAAATACGTTTAGAGTAATAGCAAATTACGACCGCTAAAGATGTGGGAGGCCCTTCAAACCTTATGTGAAGGACCTGCTGTTCGCTCCTCTAAGCTAAGAATGTTAACGACTCGCTTGAGAACACAAGGATGCAAGAGTCTCGAGGACATAATGACATATTATGGAAGACTTCTTGATCTATCCACTCGCTTTTAGCCTTAGGAGATCCTATTACAAATGAGCGCCTTGTCGTAAGAAGATGATGAGGACTTTGCCTCGAAGATTCAATGTCAAGATATGTGCTATTGAAGAAGCACATGATATTGACAAGATGAGTTTTGAAAGATTGGTCGAATTCTTCAAAACTTTGAGTTGAATCTAAACGATCAAATAAAAAACAAAGGCAAAGGTGTCTCATCATCTTCTACACCCACTGAAAAACATTGCTATGCCCGCACCAATTGATCTGTCATGTGATTTGCTTGAAATTCAAAAGGACATTGATGAGTCTCGATTTTGGAGAAGAATCAATTGCCTTATTGACTACTAAATTCAAAAATTTTTGAAAAATAAAAGTCAAAATAGAACTCCATCATCAAGCTCAAAAATTAATTTCAAACCCGATTCTCGTGAAATTTGTTCCCAAAGAACAATCCTTTCAAACTCCCGAAAACCCTTCACAAATCCTTTGTTTCTAAGTCATCCTACAATGGTAAGAATCTTGATTCTATCCAATGTAGAGAATGTCAAGGTTTTGGACACTATGCAAACCAATGTGCTAACACTTTAAGAAAGAAAGGATTGAATTTTTCTCGCAACTCTAAGTGATAGTGATGGAGAAGATCCAGTGATCTTATCACCTTGAATGCAGCTTTATGATTCTGATTCGTAGTGTTAGCTTGGTTCAGCAATGTGTCACCCGATGTTGCAACATCAGAGTAACATCGGAGAAACATTGTGCGTAAACAGAACGCTTTTTCTCGCTTTTAATTCAAGCTTGCAGAGGATGATGGACATTCAGATTCAGACTCGCCGAAGGGTACAAGGAGCGCATGTACAAGGATTGGGAGAAAAGGGCTCATCAAGTCACACTACTTGGTAAGGCGAATGAACCGAAAAAGGCCAACGAGGATCAAAAGAATGCATAATCAGCCGAAGGAGTCCTAAGTAGAAAGGATGTGGAAATTGAGCGCTTAAAGGAGCAACTTGCTCAAGCGTAAGCAACACCGACCAAGTGGAATTCGAGCAAATGTAAGGTTGAAGATCTGCTAAATTTCGTAACTCCCGCCTGCATCAGTATTGGTTTTGTCCCTAAGGTGTTTGTGAAAGAAGGAGAAGGAACATCTGAACTAAAAACCGATGAAAGTTTTTCCTGAAACTGCTTTTCTCGTGAAAACCAAAAGTAAGAAGGAAAAATTATGTTTGTCACTTCGCCATAAGTCAAGTCACATACGCCTCTTTTGCTTTCCTCTCAAAAGGCAATGTATGAGAATGAGAAAAGGCAAGAATTCTTTGAAAAGCTCATTGGCGTAACAGATGAAGCAACCACGCCCAATGCAAAGAACATTGGCGTAAACATTGAAGCCTCATTCAAAGGCAAATCATAATTTTTTCCAAAAACCTCAACCCAAAACAAATAAAAAATGTGGGTTCCAAAAACATGTGATGAAAAATGCAGAGCCAACATCATGTGGAACCTTTTGATATCTCGCCTCGCGCCTCCATGTCACATGATGAAAATGCAATGTTACATTTACTTCCTTAAAATCTCATGTTGCCGATCCCGGTATTTCGATAGTGGTTGTTCTAGACATATGACAAAGTGCAAATGAGAATTTGAAGGAATATGTAAGTATTAATGGTGGTTCTCGTGACCTGGTGGTGGTGCAAAAGGAAAATTGTAGGTAAAGGAACATTGAACGTTGAAGGTCTTCCAAACCTCAAAAACGCTACTCATGTGGAAGGCCTTAAGACAAACCCGACAAGATAAGTCGGGCCATTGTGTGATGATGATCTTCGTAAGATTTGACAAACATTCTTGTGAGGTTCTTGATCATAATAACAAATGTCTTCTCGACAAAGTTTAAGATCGCCTCTGATAATCAAGTTACTGTTCAACAATACCCATTCATGTCAAAAGCAAGTATTGATGTAATGCATCTCCGCACCAAGCTTGGTCACATGAGTTTCGTAAGCTCGATGAGCTTTGTGAGGCATGATGCCACAAAGGATTACCAAATCGAAAGGAATTACTCAAAGGTATGTGGATCATGTCAAAAAGGTAAACAAGTCAAGGCCTCACATCTCCCAATCACACAATGCCCACTTCCGTATGTTTGGAGATGATTCATACCGACCTTAGCGGGTCCCATTGAAGTAGAAAGCCTAGGTAAGAAAAAGTACACCTTGTGTCCCTGTAGATGACCTCTCTAGATATACTTGGGTAATATTTTAAGAGAGAAGTCGAAACTTTTGAGGCTTTCAAAATTTGAAAATAATCTGCAGTTATGAACTTGTATGATCTAAAACTCACTAGATTAGATCGTATCATGGCACGGAATATGAAAATGCATCCTTTTCTAAATATCATGCTCTAATGGTATATCTCATGAATTCTCTGTCTCCCAAAACTCCACAACAAAATGAGGGCGGAGAGAAAGAACAGACACTACAAGAAATGGCTAGGTAATGTTACATTCAAAAAATTTGGCTAAAAGATTTTGGGCCTTTAAACACCCATGTCATATTGGAAATAGAGTTTTTAAGACCAAAGACTATGACACCTTATGAAATATCTTTGGGAAGAAACCTACCTTGAAATATTTTCATGTGGTTGGGTGGTGTATGTTATCTCAAGCTTCACTGATAGAGATCAACTTTCCAAGTTTGACTCTAAAAGTGATAAATGTGTTTTATGATATTCCACAAATAGTCGAGCATATGAGTATTTAATCTTCGAACTAAGACTATTATGGAATCCATGAATATTGTGTTTGATGAT
>CM028382.1:10760297-10800312 GCA_013146195.2 Codonopsis lanceolata
CTATGTCTATGATGAATTCTTGCATTTTTAGGCTTGGGAAATAAGCCGGATTATTTGGGATAAATTCTATAAACTTGAATGATGTGCTAATCTTGGGTGGTATGAAATGTGTATTAATGAAATGTGATATTTAGACTCAATGAGTCATTTTAGGTTCAATAAGATGTTAGTGAGCTTTATGCTGAAATCCTACGATGTTCGGGTTTGGTTGGTTTTGATCAGGAGTACCGAGCATCCTCGAATTGTGTCCCATTTGTGACACCCATGATATAGGCTTATCCGGGATTTATTAGAGCTGCCCGTGAGCATCTGGGAGCAATAGAGATCAACCTATGATCTCGTATCACTTAAGAAATGATTATTTGAATGAGTTCTCTTAGGGAATTTGGTCGCGTGCACATGAAAGCACTTCAAGAGAATATGACTACGGCTTAGTTTTGGTACCTCGAGATTGGTTTGAGAAGTCGATTATTTATGACAATTGGGACTATAGTTGAGTCCGGTGTGTTGAAGTGAAACCAAATGCTAAGCCTTATTTGTGGTTGTTCTTAGACTAAATAATAGTCTTTGGTTTAATCCCGAGTAGACCCTCATATTGTGATTTCTTGAGCTTATGCTATGATTGATAGGGTTGTGACTCGAGGGTTATGAATACCTCAATATGTGGTTCTTGGACTATACCGATAAGTTAGTTGGTTTTGTTGAGTATGTGCAAATATGTGCATTGTTAAATTGGTGTGTAGAGCTTTATGACCTACTTGATTTGATAAGTCCGCTCTTGACGGTCTTGGTTCTTGTTTGAGCATGCGAGTAAATATCTACTTGTGCATTGCATGTAAGTCCAGTCCCGGCATTATTTGGATTGGTTTTCTAGGTCGTAGGGCGTATCGCCTATACGAATCGTAAGATTCAGATTCGCTATGGACGCCGCACGGGACCTCACACACCCTCCGTTGGCCCCGTGGGAAGTTAGCCCATCTCGTAACCAATAGAGCGAATGGATTATGCTAATTGAGTCCGAGAAAGGGGGTCTGTCTTTTGAGGCAAAACCACTCGGCGTGTCGATGTATCAATCACGTGCATCGTGTCACGAACAAGAGTATAACATTGTGTAATGCGGGGAGCAACACAAACACATTTATTTGGGTAACTTCTCTATCCCTTATGTGGCTTGCTATAAGCATTTATATGAAAGATAATGTGCTAAGTGATTTATGAAGTTTATGATACTTGGTGACTTAATACAAGTTTAATATTGGTATGCTATAAAGATGCCATGATTTTATACATGTTGTGCATTATGCCATGCCACGCCATGCTATGCCATACATTGCATTTAGTAACTTCTTGGGTCATTATGACTCATTTCGTGTTTGTTTTCCTTAGTTTTTTGCAAGATAGCTCGTTAGTGCAGCGTTGAAGCTTGGCGCTTGATCGATAACGTGGTCTTCCCGGGCGATAGCTTGGGTTTATTAGTATTATTGTATTTGCCATTTTGTGAGATACGGATGTGAAGTTATGTAAACTTTACTTGGGTAGATATGTTAGCATTTTATTATCGTTTATTTTGGGAGCCGACTTGTTTCAGCTGTTGTATTTATTAGAAGTTATTCGTTATCTTTCCGAGCAAGGTTATAGCTCGCTTATTCCGATATTTTGCTATTGTTATTTACGTCCCCGACAACTTTAGTCGAGAGACATTGGTTTAGTGGTTAGTATTTTATATCTTATTCTTTTAGTTGATTTATTCCTCGGCATGTTTCAGCCGTTGAGTTTTTGTTTATCGGGTTGGGTTCATTGTTTCGGGCCTTAGGTTGCCGATGGTTTGTTGTACGTGCGCAATGTTAGTCACGCGAGTCGTAGATTTGTCGAGAGATAGTCGTCTCTCGGCCTTGTGTCCCTTAGTTTATAATTATAGGCTTTGGTCCCACTTATGATTTGCTTCATGATTTTAGTTTTTGGTTATTCGGTTTTGCCGTTATGGCTTTACATTCTGTTTAGAGTTTGTTGGTTCAACTCTTGACTCGCACCACTACGCTTAGCGGGTGCTTGTCCATCTTTTAGGTTGTCTTGGCGACACGACCTTGGGATTCCGCATTGAGTCAATTCGGTATCCTGATTACGCCACAGTTGGTATCAGAGCTATAGGTTAGCTATTTCGCCAGGATAGGTTCCTTGGCCTAGTTGGGTTGGGTTTATTGTTGAGTTATTAACGCTGAGTGTTCTTTGTAGGCGTATTATGTCGGGAACTTGGCGTGGAGCTAGTTCTATTATACCCTGTTCGAGTACAGCTCGTGGCGACGAGAGGGGAGAGAATGTTAGCGATCCGTGTGACTCCTCAACGGATGTGTGGAGGAAGAGCGATTCTTACGTCTTGCTTGCGAAATTCTTGAAGTTTAAACCGGAAAGTTTCGATGGGGAGCCAGATACTATTGAGGCGAAACATTGGCTAGGAAGCATGGAGAGGATCTTTGCAGTTTTGGGTAGTACATCAGAAGAAATGGTTACCTTAGCGGTGTTTGGATTGGATGGTGCGGCCGAGCATTGGTGGCTTGAATACGAGATCATTGGAGCGGCATGGAGTGCCTCGAGTGTGGGAAAACTTTGTCAAGGAGTTTATGGTACGGTTTGGTCCGGTAGTAACTCGAGAAAGAAGAGAGATGGAATTCCTAATGTTAGAACAAGGAGATATGACCGTGGCTCAGTATTCAACAAAGTTTATGGAGTTGGCTCGTTACTGTAGTTACTTGGTGCCAGATGAGGCTAAGAAGACCGAGAGGTTTGTGAAAGGCACGAGGCAATTATCGTGGCGACTTATTCGTTACTACTTACGGATTACCAAGGGGCGTGGATCGTGCATATGCGATGGAGGCTGGACATCGAGAATGCGCTCAAAAAGAAAATATCAAAGACTAATAGGGGCCCTGAAGATAAGAGAAGGCAGTCAGCACCTCAAACTGATAGTCAAGGAAAGGTGCGTTCGGGTGGCCGGAGTGGTGTTACTACTTCTGCTCGGAGAAGACGAAGTGGCGAGTTGACATGTAACCTTTGTAAGAGGGCAGGGACATACGAGGATAGGTCTTTGGGGTACAACAGAAAATGCTTTGCTTGTGGTGGTGGCGATCATGTTCGTAAAGATTGCAGAAGAGGAGAGTTAGTCGATGCAGGAGTACTAGTCAACAATTCAGTGGCTCCAAGAGAGATGGTGACGGTCAACCTAGGGTTTGAAGCAGTGCACGCGTGGCGGTTAGCCATCGCGGAGTTTTGAGACCTATCCGAAATAGGAAGGTATATTCTTATATATATATATATATATATATGTAAACTATACCGTTGCTACTATTACCGTTATTATGAGTGCAGCGCTTTGTCGTTAGCTCATGTGCATTTATATATAAGACTATGCTATATATGGAGTTGTGGTTTTGTGCGGATATACATAAGGGCCATAGTATGTATATGTATATATATGAATATATATAAAGTATGAATTGTATATTGATACTTATCGGTTTGGTATGATGTTTGTATATCCTGTAAAGATATGTTTTATGTAATGAGTAATATTATACTATATTATTGTTAGTGGTTACTATACGAGTAGGATACCCACTCGACTTGTGAGAAGGTTGAAGATTGCGATTTAGAAGATAATCATGGTTACACGGGAGAGATTGACGCTTCATCGTGCGTATTGAAATGTTAACGTTGTGTTGGGACGCTTAGGGTATGCATTGGTTGTAGACTCGGTCTAGAGCTTAAGAAAGGATAGTTTTGCGGAGTATGGACGTTACGGGCATTAGTAGCCTTGTCGATTTGTGGTGATTACCAAGAAGTCATTTTGGTTGGGTGTACTAGATACACGAGTTGTGTGATAGCTATAATTGTTGTTTGCCAAGGTAATAGACCTTGTTACTTGGTCTGAATTTTATTTCAATTACGTGCATTAGTTGTAGGAAACACCTACTTGATGCATTACATTGTAGTATACTAAATTCTCATTTCATCATTATTATCTCCTGCTCATTCATTTCCTTAGCATAGGAGACTATTAAAGGATGCTTAAAAACCTTTTTTTTAATCATGAACCTTCGCATCCTCGCAACGGAAGCTTTTGAGTATCCAATTTAGCCGGTACCCTAAATTGGTGATCAAAAGTGGTTCGTTGTTGAACTAGGATTGGTGTGAATTATGGTAGAAATTGACTATACCCGTTACCAAATGGAATGGACAGAAATGGAATGAATTTTCAAAACATTTCATTAATGTGCTCTTATGTGTTGTTACACGCGATAGGAAAATCGCGAGTATGATTTACACGGTTTGAAATGCTGGCTTGATTATCTTTGATTTGTTTGCAAATTGCTCCATAGGCAATTATTAATTCTTGTAACTTAGAATCTTTTGTGCTTGAATTCCTTTATGTGCCCCGAGACAAATAGTTTCGGTAGCTGAATATGTTCTTGTGTTGAAATTTGGGATTTTGGCTTACATGATTGGCATAGTGTTGTTCGTGTGTGTATTCGCGACTTAAGTATGAGTCATGTTATTTTCAATCGTAAGTGTTGTTGTTGTTGTGTCTATCGAGAGTTCGTAGACTTTCGAATTTGGATTATTAGAGTTTAACCCTCGTGTATATTGTGGTGGTAGACTCAGAGATTCGAGTCTAGGTTGGTGGTTTTGAACTCGATTTATGTTGGTTTGTATCATGATTTAGAATTCGGGACGAATTCTTTTTTTTGGTGGAGAGAGTGTGACACCCCGTTCTTTCGTTATCTCGGTTTGCGTGCCTTACTTGCACTCCTTCCTTTGTCGACTGTATGTTTGGTTTGCGAGAGGGTCAAGATATGTTTGAGAGACCATATTAAGACCAAAACATTATTAAGAGACTCCATATAGTTGTTGACTTGCTAAAGTCACAAGTCGTGACTTCGGCGATAGTCGGAATGCGGCGCGATTGAGGGTTTGCTTGCGTTTTGTGTTCGTGACCTCGGTTTGGGTCCTAGACCTCTTTAAGACTGTTTATTAACATGTTTAGATGTGTTAGACTTCAAGTTGGAGGTATTCCCTAAGCCTATCGATGATTTGGAAGTTTATAAACCCTCTTGCTTTGTTTTGCCCTTAGCGATTTCCTTCAGGCCAGTCATGTTTTGGGCAAACTTCGGGAAAATTCTGGTACTAATCCACTGAATAGAATTTTCTAAAAATTTAGTATGATTTACCTTCATACGTTAGGATACTCTCTGTAAAATTTGGTAATTTTCCAAGGTGTCTAAGTACCTCAATTAGGTCTTGACTTACGGCTGTGCCAGAATTCAGTTTTCAGAAAAACAACTTCTGTACTTGATTTTGTTGTAACCATATCTTGATGTATATAAGTCCAAATGGAGTAATTTAAAATCCTAAAATATAATTCAATGAGTCTAGTTTCATAAAAATCAAAAATCACCTCATTTGGAGTTGTGAGCGATTTATGGTCGATTTTACAAGATTGACTGTCCAGCCTCGGCTTGCCAGGCGCCCGCCTCAACTTCTGGGAGCAAATTTGCAAATTTGGAGATGGGTCAGAGTCCCATGCGCCCGCCTCAAAAATGTGAGGCGCCCGCCTCAACATAAAAATGTCTCTTCGGGATTTTGCCTGTTTTGAGTTTGGGCCGAATTATACCTATCCTACCCTCATTAAACCCCTTCTAAACCCTTCCTAACCTCCCATACTTAACCCAAATCATGTCCTAACATTAGTTGGAAGTTAATTAAGGTTAGATTAGTGATTGATTAATCCTAATCTCTACTAATTGTACTTGGGAAAAGTCTTTTGTGCCCTTATTGTTGTGGAAGTATAAATAGCCTAACCCTTCACCATTTTCAGCCATTCCTCTTCATTTTCCTCCACACAACCGTGAGTTAGAGAGAGAGAGTCTCCATGGGAGATTTCAAGCCCTAGCTTCTTCTCTCTTCGATCCAAGACGATCCAACCACCCGATTGCCTTCAAACTTCGGAATCTTGAAGCCCTCGACGAGTAGAACAACTTCACCGATCGGATTTGTGTTCTCTTGAGTTTTCACTCAAGCTAGGTAAGTTACTTACTTTTGATTTTGGTTCATTGGCCCTAAGGAAAACAATCTAGATGCTATTTGTGGGCAATGAACACTTGATATGCTATGTTTGCCCAATTTTGGGGATTTTTGGAAGTATGAACATGTTAGGAGCATTTGTAGATGACTTCTATGGTTGTTGATGTAAATGATTATCCTTCATATTGTGTTTCTAGGATTGGGAGCATGCTAGAAATCATGTTTACATTATATTTGGGTTTATTATGAAAGTATGCCTTTGATTGGGGCTTTGGATTTGTGAACTCTCTATATATTATGAGAATGATCACTTAATTGAAATTATATGGTTTATGAAATGGGTTGTGATCTATGTGGGTTTTGTTATGAATTTTAGGCTTGAGAATCAACCCCCAACTTATTGGAGAAATTGTTGTTATTTGAAGCGTGTGTTAATGTTGATATGGATGAAAGGTTTGAGAATGAAACTTAGTATGTAGACTCTACAGAGTCGTAATAGGTTCGATATTGTGCTAACGAACTCGGGTTGAAGTCCTACGTCATTTGGGTTTCGTTGACTATGTCTATGATGAATTCTTGCATTTTAGGCTTGGGAAATAAGCCCGGATTATTTTTGGGATAAATTCTATAAACTTGAATGATGTGCTAATCTTGGGTTGTATGAAATGTGTATTAATGAAATGTGATATTTAGACTCAATGGAGTCATTTTAGGTTCAATAAGATGTTAGTGAGCCTTATGTTGAAATCCTACGATGTTCGGGTTTGGTTGGTTTTGATTGTGAGTACCCGAGCATCTCGAATTGTGTCCCATTTGTGACACCCATGATATAGAAGCTTATCTGGGGATTTAATTAGAGCGTGCTCGTAGAGCACGGAGCATTAGAGATCAACCTATGATCTCGTATCACTTAAGAAATGATTATTTGAATGAGTTCTCTCTTAGGGAATTTGGTCGCGTGCACATGAAAGCACTTGCGAGAATATGACTACGGCTTAGTTTTGGTACCCTCGAGATTGGTTTGAGAAGTCGATTATTTATGACAATTGGGACTATAGTTGAGTCCGGTGTGCTTTTGAGTGAAACCAAATGCTAAGCCTTATTTGTGGTTGTTCTTAGACTAAATAATAGTCTTTGGTTTAATCCCGAGTAGACCCTCATATTGTGATTTCTTGAGCTTATATGCTATGATTGATAGGGTTGTGACTCGAGGGTTATGAATACCTCAATATGTGGTTCTTGGACTATACTGATAAGTTAGTTGGTTTTGTTGAGTATGTGCAAATATGTGCATTGTTAAATTGGTGTGTAGAGCTTTATGACCTACTTGATTTGATAAGTCCGCTCTTGACGGTCTTGGTTCTTGTTTGAGCATGCGAGTAAATATCTACTTGTGCATTGCATGTAAGTCCAGCTGGCATTATTTGGATTGGTTTTCTAGGTCAGGGTAGGACGGTACATCGTCTATACGAATCGTAAGATTCGTATTCGCTATGGATCGCCGTACCTGGGACCTCACACACCCTCCACTGTTGGCCCCAGTGGGGAAGTTAGCCCATCTCGTAACCAATAGAGCGAATGGATTATGCTAATTGAGTCTGAGAAAGGGGCTGTCTTTTGAGGCAAAACCACTCGGCGCGTCGATGTATCAATCACGTGCATCGTGTCACGAACCAGTATAACATTGTGTAATGCAGGAGCAACACAACGACACTATTTGGGTAACTTCTCTATCCCTTATGTGGCTTGCTATAAGCATTTATATGAAAGATAATGTGCTAAGTGATTTATGAAGTTTATGATACTTGGTGACTTAATACAAGTTTAATATTGGTATGCTATAAAGATGCCATGATTTTATGCATGTTTGTGCATTATGCCATGCCACGCCATGCTATGCCATACATTGCATTTAGTAACTTACTGGGTCATTATGACTCATTTCGTGTGTTTGTTTTCCTTAGTTTTTGCAGTAAGCTCGTTAGTACGCGTTGAAGCTTCGGGCGCTTGATCGATAACAGGTGGTCTTCCGGGCGATAGCTTGGGTTTATTAGTATTATTGTATTTGCCATTTTGTGAGATACGGATGTGAAGTTATGTAAACTTTACTTGGGTAGATATGTTAGCATTTTATTGTCGTTTATTTTGGGAGCCGACTTGTTGGGTCGAGCTGTTGTATTTATTAGAAGTTATTCCGTTATCTTTCCGAGCAAGGTTATAGCTCGCTTATTCCAGTATTTTGCTATTGTTATTTCTGTCCCCGACAACTTTAGTCGAGGGACATTGGTTTAGTGGTTAGTATTTTATATCTTATTCTTTTAGTTGATTTATTCCTCCGGCATGTTTCAGCCGTTGAGTTTTTGTTTATCAGGTTGGGTTCTGTTGTTTCGCCGGCCTTAGGTTGCCGATGGTTTGTTGTACGTGCGCAATGTTGCGTCCACGCGAGTAAATAGATTTGTCGAGATAGTCGTCTCTCAGCCTTGTGTCCCTTAGTTTATAATTATAGGCTTTGGTCCCACTTATGATTTGCTTCCATGATTTTAGTTTTTGGTTATTCGGTTTTGCCGTTATGGCTTTACATTCCTGTTTAGAGTTTGTTGGTTCAACTCTTGACTCGCACCACTACGCTTAGCGGGTGCTTGTC
Organism: Codonopsis lanceolata; assembly: GCA_013146195.2. Lineage (NCBI taxonomy): Eukaryota > Viridiplantae > Streptophyta > Magnoliopsida > Asterales > Campanulaceae > Codonopsis > Codonopsis lanceolata. The sequence continues at coordinate 10,769,017 of CM028382.1, forward strand.
CATCTTTTAGCTTGTCTTGACGGCACGACCTTGGGATTCCGCATTGGAGTCCGGGTCGGGCTGTCACACGTTGCCACGGCGTTCAATCAACAATTGGTCTGATCTGTGAACAAAGTTTTTGGCTGATTTTGGAACGGCGGGAACCTTGGCGAAGACAAGGGCTGACTTGTCAAAAGTTAAACAGGGAGCACATGAATCCACAGCGAGCTATCTTGAGCGGTTTACTAAGGTGCTGGAACAAGTCCCGGGGTTGACCGAGCAGGAGGTGACCCTATGTTTTGAAACTGGGTTACTTGAAGGCGAAGGTGGTTTGCGATCGGAATTAAGCATGCGCGAGCCAAAGACCCAAGCGGAGATGCTCATGCGAGCACAAAAGTGGTGTGCCGGGGAGACGGCAAAAAAGGAGAAGAAAAAGGAGACTGCTGAAGCAACATGAAATTCTAAAGGAAATGGTCAGGGGGGCAGTGGAGGCTACAATAAGAGCAAGTCCCGGTATGACCGGCCAAAAGAATTTCTTCGTGAATCGGATTTGACTCCACTAAACACATTGCGCGAAGACATTATGTACGAGATAAGGAACGAGCTTCCTAATCCACCTCGCATGAATCCAGCGACTGCCGACGAAAGGGAGCAGACGAAGTGGTGTGCTAATCACGATGACTATGGGCACACTACGGAGGAATGCTGGCCGTTGAAGAAGGCCATTCAGAAGTTGATCAATGAGGGGCGGCTAGATCGCTTTAAGCGGGATGGAGGCAATAGAGGGAATGCTCCTAGGCGAGAAGCCCCGCCGATCAGGGGGGTGATCAATGTGATAATGGATGAAGAGCTTACACCAACTCAGCTCGGAAAACAAATATATTCCTTGTCTAAAGCGGTGGATCGACCTGCTACTTTACAGGATGGGGAGCAGGCCATTCAGTTTACTCGCAGCAAGCTGGCGAGTAGTGTAGTAGGCGAGCAGTCCTTGATAGTCTCAGCATTAGTGGATGGCTGGGTTGTGCACAGGATCTTGGTGGACACAGGGGCATGCCGAGACGTGATGTATTATTCTTGTTTTCAGGGGCTCGAGTTAAGTGATGACCGGTTGAAGCCATATGCAGGGGCATTAGAAGGTTTTACAAATCATAAGGTCCCAGTCAAAGGCACCGTCGAGCTAGAAGTGTTCATCGGTGAGGGAAGCAAGACCCGAGTTGAAAAGATTACCTTCATGGTAATCGACCTGAAATCTCCTTACAACATAATTTTGGGTGTACCAAGTATGGCCAAATTTCAAATGGTGGCATCAATCCCGTATCAGCGAGCTAAGTTCTACACCGATCAGGGAGTTGGGACGTTGCGAAGCCAGCCGAGAGCAGTGCTCGAATATGTGCGTGATACTCAGAGGAAGAAGCAGAAGTTGACCTTAGAGGATGGCGAGCAAAAGATAACCGTTAGTACTAAGGAAACTTCACATGTGACTGTGGGACCATCAGTAGTTGCGATGGTACAGGAGGATTTAGAGATGGTTGCAAGCTCTATGCTGGCATTGAAGTCGGGGGAGCAGAGTCAGAATGAAGCAGATACGGCAATGACTGTGAGTCAGGCTGATGTTGAGACTAGTCCATCTTCGAAGACATTGCAGTCAGTGGAGCAAGTTGAACGAGAAGAGGTGGTCGAGCAAGGCATTAGTAATCATTTGACATTGGGGGGATTTGAGAAACCGAATGAGGTCGTTGAGCCGGTGGATGATCCTTTGCCGACATTGATGTCGGGGGAATGTGAAGCTGAGGTTATGGAGGTAGATCAGCTTGACAAAGTTGAAGATCGAGCTGAGAAGGATGAGAAGGTGGAGTGTGACACGCTCCAAATGCGAGATGAGCCAGAGTTTACGGCTCAAGATGAGCTTGAGGAGGTTATCATCAATTCTGCTCATCCCGAGCAGAAGATCAAAATTGGTAGGGATTTGACGGCAAAGGCAAGAGCGAATTTGATTAAGCAATTGCAAGACAGTCTGGATGTTTTTGCTTGGCGGCCCGAGGACATGCAGGGGGTAAGCGAGACTGTGGCTTTACATCAGTTGAATGTCGATCCAGCCTTTCGACCAATCCAGCAGTGACCTCGAGTTTACTCGGTGGAAAAGGATCAAGCAATCAGGGAAGAGGTCGAGAAGCTGCTTAAAGCTGACATAATTGAGGAGATACATTACCCGACATGGTTGGCTAATGTAGTTATGGTGAAAAAGTCCAATGGAAAGTGGCGGATGTGTGTGGATTTTACGGATATGAATAAGGCTTGCCCGAAGGACTGCTATCCTCTGCCGAGAATTGACAAGTTGGTGGACGCCATTGCGGGGTTCGAGCTCCTCAGTTTTATAGATGCCTACTCTGGGTATCACCAGGTGAAGATGAATGAGCAGGATAAGGCTCTGACAGCTTTTCGAGCAGCAGGGGGGTTATATTGTTACAAGATGATGCCTTTCGGCTTGAAGAATGCTGGAGCCACCTACCAAAGGATGGTGAATAAGGTGTTTAGCTCGCAGCTCGGGAGAAATGTGGAAGCCTATATTGATGACATGGTGGTCAAGACGAAAGGGCGCGAGCATGCAGAAGACTTGGGCGAGACCTTTGCCAATCTCAGGAAAAATTGTATGAAGTTGAACCCGAGCAAATGTGTGTTCGGGGTAAAAGCGAGCAAGTTCCTCGGTTTTATGGTGACCGAGAGGGGCATCGAAGCCAATCCTGAGAAAATCAAGGCATTGGTCACTATGAAGCTTTCCCGCTGCATTAAGGACGTACAGAGGCTTAACGGTAGGGTGATCGCTCTTGGGACGGTTTATTTCAAGGTCGGCGAGCGGCGGTGCTTGCCTTTTTCAAAGTTCTTCGAGGTAACAAAGGGTTTGAATGGACTCCAGAGTGCCGAAAGCTTTGAAGATTTGGTGAAGTATTTGGGCGATCCACCTTTCTTTGCCGGTCTTCGGTGAAAAGTTATTTGTTTATTTAGCAGCCTACCGCAAAGCAGAGTTAGGGAGGAATGCAATGTACAAAAGCATGTCTATTATGTTTCAAAAGCTCTCACTGATGTAGAGGGAAGATATTTTAATGCAGAAAAGTTGGCTTACTCGCTTGTTGTTGCTGCTCGGAAACTTCGAGCTTATTTTTCTGCGCACTCGATTGTTGTGTACACTGATTTGCCTTTGAGAAAGATTTTGCACAAGCCAGACACTTCTGGTCGTTTACTCACTTGGTCGATCGAGTTAACCGAATTTGATATTGACTATCAGCCTCGGCGAGCGATCAAGGCGCAAGCTCTAGTAGATTTTGTGGCTGAAACAAGCTTCAAAGATTCTGGCGAGGAAGAAATAGCGGGTAAAACAACAACGACGAGCAGTGTAAGTCCAAAGCCAAGACCAGAATATTGTTAGAAGCTCCATGTTGATGGCTCAGCTAGCCGATTTGGGAGTGGCGCCGGTTTGGTTTTAGTCCCGCCAGAACCAGATGTAGAATTTGAGAAAGCATTGCGCTTCAAATTTCCATCTTCCAACAATCAGGCCGAATATGAAGCTTTAATTGCAGGGCTCGAGCTTGCACAGGACATTGGAGTGCGTGCATTGATTGTATATTGTGATTCTCAGTTGGTGGTGAATCAAGTCAAGGGCGATTATGCGGTCCATCATCCGATCTTGGTTCGTTATTGTGCGATGGTGAAGGAAATTTTAAAGGACTTTGATTACTGGGAGCTGGTGAGAATTGCTCGGGAAGATAACATGCGAGCTGATTATCTGTCGAAGATGGCTGAGGATGAAATTCAATTTTTGCATCCTGGAGTCATGATCGAACATTTGGAGGTCCCTGTTATTGAAAAGGAGGCGATAATGGATATTGAGCCGGCTACAAAATGTTGGATAGATGATCTTTGGGCTTACATCGAGCAAGGGGTGTTACCCGAGGATAAAAAGGAAGCTAGAACCATCCAGAAGCGATCATGTCGCTACATTGTTTTGGATAATATTTTATACCGGAGATCTTACACCCGACCTCTGTTGAGGTGTGTGCGACCAGAGATGACAGAAGGAATTTTGGGGGAAGTGCATGAAGGCAAATGTGGAGGTCACCCGGGACAGCGGTCATTAGCCGAGAAAGTCTTGGCATCTGGATTCTATTGGATAACACTGCGACGAGATGCTGAAATGTATGTTCGTCGATGTGACAAGTGTCAGCGTTACGCGGATATTCCACGCTTGCCATCTACCGAGCAAACCCCTGTTATAGCCTCATGGCCTTTTGATATGTGGGGGATAGACTTGATTGGTCCTTTTCCTATCGCTCGGTCAAAATTTAAGTATCAATTGATTACTTAAGTACTAAGTGGGTGGAAGCAAAGCCCTTGGCGACCATAAGTGAGGTTAATGTCATGGAAGCAAACTTTGTACATGAGCACATATGGTGTCGGTTTGGGGTCCATGAGCAATTGTGACTTTGATCATGGGACTGGGGTCGGTTTTCGGAAAAGTTTACTAAAGCGTGTGAGCAGATGCGGGTGAAGCATTGGCAATCGTCAGTATCATACCCCCAGGGCAATGGGCAAGCCGAAGCTGCGAATAAACAAATCCTGCACGTTCTAAAGCGGAATTTGGAAGACAAGGCAGGAAGATGGGTAGACGAGCTTCCTTCCGCTTTGTGGGCGGTAAGAACGACAGTCAGGGGACCAACAGGAGAAACAACTTTTTCTCTAGCCTATGGTTCTGATGCTATGGCTCCGGTGGAAATGTATTTACCTACTCATAGGGTTTTGCATTACGACATCGAGTCCAATGAAGCAGCTCGGGCAGCTGATTTGGATTTGTTGGAGGAAAAACGACTGGAAGCTAAGATGAGAATGGCAAATTATAAGCAGCGAGCAAAAGCCCACCACGATAAAAGGGTTCGTGGTCGATCATTTGCTGCGGGGGATTGGGTCATTCGTAAGATTGAGGCAACGGGCCATCGAGCTGAGTGGGGAAAGTTGTCACCAAATTGGGAAGGGCCTTTTCAGATTTCAAGGATCATTAAGGAAGGCACTTACATGTTGCGAACAGAGGATGGTGGCGAGTTGAAACATCCATGGCATGCGGATCATTTGAAGAAATACTATTGGTAATTAATTTGCAATATGTAACTCTTTGATCTTTTTCATGGCAATTAGTAATGGTGAAACTCGATTGTCTTTTCAACCTTATGTTTGGAAGATGGTCTTCGAGTTGGTTTTTGTTGTTTTCTCGATTATTCTCTTTATCAAGCATGAGTTGATTCATGCTCGTTTAATGAGTTGGTGTTCGAGTTAAATATTTCTTTGATTCTGTCTTTTTCGAGCATAAAGGGCTTTATGCTCGAGAAGAGGTTTTGAGGGGTGATGTTTTCCCGGTACTCGGTTATTCTCTTTTTACGAGCATAGAGAGCTTTATGCTCGTAAAAGGAGTTGGTGTTCGAGTGGGATAGTGGCTACTAGTAACCTCTTTTGCTCGGGTAAAAGATATCTTTGCTCGGAAAAAAGTAGGACATACAAAAGCACTATTCTTCAGGTTAAGCTAGTATGAGCGGGGAAATAAAAGCATTCAGCTAGCAAACAAAGTAAATAGTAGCAGAATATTACAGACTGGAAAAATAAAGTTGTTTATGGAAACAAGGCACGGAGGCCAGAAGGGCACGCAGGCCATAGTTGTGATTTCATGCACATGGGGCAGCATTGTTGTCGTTTGTTGTGGGAGCGGGTTCCTCGGTCCCTTCGGTTGCTGTCTCTAGGATTGTAACTTCATCATCGGCTTGATCTGGAGCATTTTCAGTTGTTGATGGGGGAGCTTGGGACCCCCAGATTTGGGTCATTAGTTCGATGACAGTGGGGCTGGTGACATGAGGTGGATTCCATGGGGATAAGCCTTTCTCGACATCGGCTTCGGCTAGTGATTCTAGCTCGTCTTCGTTGAAAGGCACGAGAGCGTGGCCGGGGCGGGCAGACGAACTAAACAATGGATTGGCGCCCCACTCAGCGAGTTGCTCGGGGCGGATTTCTAGTCCGCTACAAGCAATCTGCCTCAAGATGTGATTCATTCCCTGCAAAAAGAATGGGTAAGCTTCACCTTCAACACAGTTAGCAAAGTCGTTGGAACCCTTGTAATCTTCAATAATCTTCTGCTTTAGCTCTTCGTTTGCCAAAGAGCCGGACTCCATTAATTTTTGTTCGAGATCGGCGATCATGTTGTTGGCGGTTTCTAAATCATTCTGGCAAGCACGAAGTTCCCTACGCACCCCGTTTATGTTATTCAGGGCTGCTTCTTCAGATTTCTTGGAAAGGCTTAGCTGGGATTCCAAAGATTTTTTCTCAGCTTCAACTTTGGAGAGCTCGGTTACTTTGCTTGTAAGGGATTCTTCAGTGCTTTTGAGGTCAGCTTGGATGCAGTTAATTTTCTCTTCTAATTTGTTCTTTTCAGTGGTCAAAGTGTTTTTCTCGGCAGTGAGTGTGTTGTTGTTGTTGAGGTTGGTGATTAGACGCTCATACATCAAAATCGACTTATTGGCAATCTGTTAGAAAAGTTACAGCTTAAAAGAGAGAAAGGGTAGGGAAAGTAAGGCTGTAGGAAGAAAGCATTACCTCGGTCATGCACATTCCCATTTCGCCGATCAGAACAGAACTTGCTTGATCAGCATATTTTTTCTGGACTCCGCTGTGGTGTCGCTTCATCAATCCAAGACCAGCAGTAGCTTGGAAACCACTTCGTTTGTTTATACTGATATTGTGGAGATCGGGCACGTTAGCAAGTTCCCTAGTGAGAGCAGCTGTTTTTGGCTGGTCGTCGGGCATTACGAAAGTTTCCCTCTGCCAAGAGGGGAGTTGGGGAGTACTTTCCTCGATTATAGCCTTGTCTGCCCGGCGTCTTGTCCTCCTCGGGCTTTCACTTGGCTCGACATTAATGATGGGAGGAGAGATGTTTGCAGTCTCTCGTACAACAGGTATCGGGATAGAAGCTGTTGCAGGTTGACTGGGCTCGGGTTGATTGCGTTTTGTTCCTCGACTGGAGGTATTGGCAGGGACCGTTGGAAGATTGACAGCTGGCTGGGTTGACAAATGCTTAGCTCGTTTGTTGGAGCTTTTCTTTGCAGCTTGCATGAATTTACTAACGTCCGTTAATTGTCTCATGTCTGCATAAGATAAAGTGAATGTTAACAAGGGGAAAGCACAGATTTGTAAAGTTATCGAAAAAGGATAATAAAGTAAGATGCAGTTGAAGTGTAAACCAGTCAGCGAGAAGGAAGGTCGGCAGAGAGCTCCGGTGCGAGCACAATCCTCGCACTCACTAGGGAATTTTTCCCATGGCAAGAGCCCCAATATGGATGGGGAGTTTCTGGATCAAGAACAATTCGAGGTTCAACTCCTTCGACGGGTAGGTAGGAAATCCCAGCTAATCGTAGAAGACCGAGGTCAAAAGTAAGAATTCGCCAGTTAAGCACAAAATCATGTCCAGCTCGCCCTTTTCTTGCTCCCAGGAGAGCCCTGAAAGTTCTAGCTATTCGAGGTTCTCCAGCTCGGTAGGCATTTTTGTCGTGCTCGGGAAGTCCATAGTCACTGAGATAGGGTGCAAAGGGCCAGCCAATGCTCGATTCAACGAGCAAAGCCTTCGAGTCCCAACCATCGACTTTATTGGGACCATCATTAAGAAGTTTGAAGAAACCGTGGTTCGAACGACTCTTGATGCGGAGGACTTTTGTCAAGGGAAAGAAGGAAGAATTTTCGAAATAAAGTCATATCGGGTTCAAACCCGAGTGACCGGCAGGCAACAGTGAAAGATACTAGGAATCTAACAGTGGTTAAGGTCAAGTCGCAGGGGAGAGTATTGGAGGCATTCAGTAATTCAACAATAAACGGGTCGAGAGGGAGACGAAGCCCGACCTGAAAGAAGTCAAAATAGAACACCATCTTGTCCCCTTGAAAATTGTGGCCTTCGGTGTCTATGTCTAAGTCAAAAGCACGAACTCGGTAAAGATTGGGGTCAATTCCTAGAGAATAGAACCAGGTACTGACCTCTTCCTCAGAATTCAAATCTTCCTACCTGATTGAAGGGGAAGAATATGAAGAGACAGGAACAAACGAAGTTTGGCTCGGCCCAGGTGGTTGATCTTTTAAACAAGGAGGATTGTCTGCTCGTACGGTTTCATAAGGAATTTGGGGGCTACTGTTTACTCTTTGCTCGCTTGCTTGTACGGGTTTTCGTCGGCGAGTAATAAGGGGAATTACTTCTTGCTGGCTCTCTTCAGAAGATGAGGTCGAGGACGGAGGGATTTCTTCCGGAGCTCCATGGTCATAACGCTGGCCTTCAATTTCGGAAACAGTTTCTTCGCTAGACATCCTACAGGAAAAGGAATCGAGAAGTGCAGGTTAGACATTGATTGGGTGAGGTACGACAAAAGTGAAATTGATTGTGGTAAACAGGTTGTGAGATCAATAAACAGGGCACTGATCCCAGATTTCTCGATTCCCTCGGTTTGGATTGAAATGGCTGACAGATAGTGAAGAGCAAAGTGGATTGGATATCGGTTTTTCACATCAAATGGTTGAACAGTTCGTAGAGAAGTAAAAAAGGGTTTAAACAGCATAAACCCTAATTCAAAAATTGGAAAGAGAAAATACAATCGAAGATTGAAGAGGGAAGTATGGAATACCTGGTAGCTTCGGAAGATCTTGGTTTTGATTTTCAAAGTCTTGCAAAGGGTTGAATCTGGAAGCTGATCCTGGGCGGGAATCTGCAGAATCCTTCGGCAATTTCTCCAAGTTCTTCCAAGAATTCGTGAATGGTAAAGTTATGAAAGAAGAGGGGTTTTGCCTTTTATACTCAACAAAGTCGCCGGTTAAGGGTACGAATTATTGGGTTCGGAGCACGAGGCGTTGGGAACGAGGCAGCAATTAATGGGGTGTGACAAATTGGGCCGGTCCTTTTAGAGTTGGCGGCTGACGGCTGACGGTTCGAATTTCGGAAGGTGTTCCTTTTAAAAACGTCTTTTGAGAAGCTGTCCATTCGAATTTTGGCTCCAAGTTTATTTGGCTTATGCATTTGAAAGAATTGATTATTCTGGAGAGTGCTTTTCGAATTGCTCCTCCTCGTCACCAGCATGAATGCTCGGTGAAACAAGGAGTGGGGGCTACTGAACTGCTCGGCTCAATAGGCCCAAGCCATGAGTCACGTGCCAAGCATATGGGTTTCGTCCGAACAAGCGAGCAAGGGTTTCATGCGAGCAAGCGGGCAAAACTTTGGTTTCTATTAGGTGAGTTGCCTATGAGCTGGGGGCTTGGTCAACAAGCAAAACCGATACGGGAGCATGGTTACCTATGCTCGCCAAGAAAAACCGATACGCGAGCAAGGTTACTTATGCTCGCCAATATGAGTTGCCATCAATTGAGGACATTCATGTCCGGGAAAGATCAAGGTGTCAGTTGAGGGCGGTCACGTCCGAGTTGGAGTTCTAGCCAACAATAATGACGGGGAAATTCTCTAGCTAAACCGTTGTCATTAGTGGGCTCGTTAATATGTCTCCCATTAAAGGCCATGACTGTTTATGGGGCAGTTTATGACATTTATGGGCGGTTAATGAAGATCATGGGTAGTTAATGACGATCATGGGCAGTTAATGTCAATGATGGGCGGTTGTCTATGCTTAACGACAATTATGCCCTCGGAAGAGTATAAAAACCTTGGAAAATGAAGGAAAAAGGTATGCGCAATCTAATTCTCTAGCCGAAACTCTGTCAAATTGCTTACTTATTGAACCTTGTACTGATTCTCACGCCGGAGGGCCTTTGCAGGGAGTGCCTCCTACCCAGTTTACGTTTAATTCTTTTCATTTGCAGAGTTGGGCTTCGAGGATTTACGGACACGTTGAAAGCCAGGTGTTCGGATTGGGCTTCTACAGTGCATCCAGAATTCTTTGGACGCATCAATATCCAAAATATTTACTAGTCAATTGAATGGGCTAGTGGGTGACGACCGCTGATTTTTTGAGTGGAGCGATCTATTTAGCTGGATATCTTGTAGGCGACTCTTATAAGGTACAAATATTTCCATTGGACCAGCAGTAAGCTCGGAATCATGAGCCGAGATCAATCTTAAATTCAATGTGGTTTGAAGATACCTCGTGAAAGATCACAAAAAATATGTTACTGGTCCTGCTATTCAACTAATTATTTGATTTAAGAAAGAAATATAAAAAGGTAAGATAGAAACTGTTATTCTTACAACTAATTAATATTACAATTTTCTTTACAACAAAGTCTTGAAGAATGAAAGTTGTTTTGGAAAGACAACTTTACCCTTCTTCATGACTTAATGATAAGGAAAGTTGAAACCATATTTGTAATGCTAACAATGTTGAAAAGAAGATACATGGGTATTTTACATTGTTAAAATTATACAAATTAATTAGAGTTATACCAAGACTTATGCGGCGTTGAATCGTTGAAAAATCTAGTGAAATAATTTGCTCTAGACCTAAAACCATGTATACGAGGCGTAGGGGTCAGGTTGTTAAGAAATCAAACATGATTTAATTCAAATTCGTTATGTTAAGTTAAAAGTTTATCGAGTTTGGATTAGATTTGGATCAGATTTGGATACTTGGATCAAATAGGTTGATCCATATCCGAAATTTTGTGTCGAATTCAGATCGAATTCTGAGTGAATTCGATTCATTGACATGATACTAGAGCATGTTCTCTACATGTGCATACAAAAGACCCACATTCTTGCTCCGCTCTATACAAACTAGGGTTGACAAGAGTCCTGCTTTTCTCGACCCGACTTGACGCCGACCCGATCCTGAATTTGTCGAGATTTTTTCCGTCCTAACTAAATTTTTTTTTAAAGGAAGCAGGGATGGCACTCTATGAGATATTATTAAAAAATGAGGAAGAAGAACAAACTTAAGGGGGGCAACTAGCCTAGCCCTTATAAATGGGAGAACAAAGGAGACCTGACTAAATGTATTATTATTTTTAAAAATATTGTGAGTGTGTACTGTTGTTGAGTGTTGAGTTTTCAAATGAATCAAGTGAAAATTCCACAACTCCGGAGGATTGTTGATGGATATGATTTATCAAGCCAAGAGACTAACTTTCAAACAATGTTTATTTTGTGTTTACTAAAATTACTTAATAGTGTTTGTTAAATTTATTTTCACAATATATTGTGTTTTTTTTTTTTGTCTAACACGTTTCTGCACTCAGTGCAGCTATTCTCCTGCGAGTGAGGGGTGCATTTTGTTTATAATGACATATTCAACAATACACACCATTAAATAAATATTCAAGTATACTTGTACATATACAATCTAAAATCTTAATTATGATGGAGACATTTTAAAAATATTTTAGTGTCAGAAGATATTATTCATAAATATTATAGTCGGGATTGCAGAATTCTTATCTCCCGAACTGTCGGGATCCCGATTCGTCGGGTCCCGACACTTATTGGGAACGGAATCGAGAAGGCAATTGAAATCCCGAATTTTATCGGGACAAGATCGAGATAAGGGGTATCGGGATGGGTCCCGTCCCGATTCCACCCCTAATCCAAACCAATGAGTATTCCACGTTGGAAGTAGAGCTGGCAAAAAAAAGTTCGACGCATCCAATATTTTGACGGGTCAGTTTTTAGATATTGACGATTCAAAAAACATCATACCTTTTTGGCCCAGCCCAAGAGGCTCATGGATTCTCTGTGTCAGATCAAAAAAGCCCAAGATTTTTCAGGCCAACCTAGCCCAATCAATTTTTAAAAAAAATTAGTATATTGTATGCAAATACAACAAAAGTAGACTGGAAAGTTAGTATATTGTATACAAATACATTCTATAAATGCTTTTGTTTTCGAAAAATGATTCGACCGCCCTTAGTATCAACTCATTTGACCTAGATATGGTATGCCAAAAGAAGGGCTTTTTAGTTAGAGAGAATCACGGAGTTAGACCCAAGCCCAAGACGGACGCACGGTGTGGGCCCTCAACCTAGGTGATCATCTGTTTAGACAGTTAAACTCACGTGACATGGGCTTGTCTTTCCTGGAGTCGAACACACATATTTTGGTGACGGAAGCTTTTAAGCGACCTAGCTTTCTTTACCTTGTTGAACTAGTCCACACGGAGAAGGGATTCATTTTGATTTTCCAAGAAGAAAGAAGTCATTCAGGTTTAGGCTCACAGGATGGGGTGCTACTACATTGGCCTTTTTCGAATCTTTGGGTTAAGAAACTTATAAGGCAAAAACATGATTTCATTCATGATGCCATATTTCTTTTATTAAATTATTGTATTTTTTCGGGTGCTACATACATTTGCCTTTTCATCACATGTTTTTAGACGTTTAATTGTAAATTTTTTAATTTTATATATGGTTGATTTTCTTTAGAGTCAGAGTGGCCCATGGGCCTAAGGTAAGCCTGACCGGGCTAGCATTTTGATAGGCCCATTAAATTTCGTGTCGAACCAGCCCAATCCAAAAATTAGCTTTGGCCCACTGGATCTGGACCGGGCCAATCCATTGCCAGCTAAATTGCAAGCACGCCTACACGGCTACACTTGAGGGGGCATGCTGCTAGTATACGTTAAATACAAGTCTTGCAAACAGTTCTCTATTTGTTTAAAAATGAGTCCATATTTTTTGAATTTTAATGTCTCAAAATAAGTCTGTTTTTCTTATAAAGTTAGTGAATTCACATTTATTATAGCCATCATGCATGCATGTTCTAGTGGTCACTTACTCAGTTATAACACGAACACTAAAAGACATCAGTGTATATGTGTTACTGTAGACACCCAAATCTCAACTTCATAATTTTTATATTGGTGGTTTCCAAACGGGATTTCTCACACCTACTTAAGTTTAGTTCAAATAGAGTAATAAAGATCCTGATGCCGCACCACTTGTAAGTGATAAATGAGTTTTATACTCATTTGTTGGGTATTTTTAGAGCTTAGATTTAGTTAATTCTCGAGGTTTTGGTCACTAATACGGTTTTCGAGCTTTAATGTGAGTTTCAGGGTTGGATTGAGAGAAAGAAGACATTTTAGAGCTTAAATATGTTGACTTGAAGGTCAGAAGTGTAAGTTGCTGGAAGTTTGAGGAGCAAAAGAAGAAAATCAAGTAATGCGGTCGCTTTTCATGATACCATGCGGCCGTATGTGGACTTCACAAAAAATTTGATGCGGTCGCATCCAAGTCCACCAAAGTCGCCGCATCTCAGCAAAGCGGTTGCATCTCATTGAGGCCAGACAATAGCATCCGCCCGGCTTTTGCAAAGGACTGTTTTGTAAAATTTAAATGATTTCTTTCTGATGCGTATGAGGGTGCCAACATTTCCAAGTGGGGAGTCTCATTTATGGTGTCAAACGGACTGGACAATTCAAGATCAAAGGGAGTCGTTTGGGAGGTCATTACGGTGCTGAAATTAGTTATAAAGGAGGGTACGGGCTAGTATGGTTCGCAGAGAGATTGGACTAGACTTAGGGAACACGTTCATGCATGGAAGGAGCCCATGGACAAGGGCACATACTTTGAGTGTTTGATTAAGGGGATGGTTGTTAACCCGCATTGGGTAAGTTGGAAGCATGCATGGCACGGCTAGGAGGAACAAGTGGAATCAAGACACCCTAAGGTCTTACAAAGAAGGCAAGCATGGGCCTGATGGATTAGAGAGGTACATGGGAGTGGCTTATCTCATGAAACACAATTTAGGCACACTTCAAGTAGGTGGGATTTTTGATGGGCTTCTCGCTTGGAAGAAGTATCCAGGAAAGGGTGTTGAGTCGGGTTGGGTTGGGTTGGGTTGTGTGGGAATTTCCTAAGGCACGGTTAAGTGATTGGGCTCAAGGCAAATAAAGGCACTACAAAGGAATGGAGTTCTACTCAAGTCACAGCAAAGAAGGGAGGGCAGCAGCCGCTTGTAACATCAAAGGAGCAGCCAAAGAGGATCCTGATGTTAGAAGGAATCCCGTTTTTGCCATGTTAGGTTTTTAATTTAATTGTTTTGATATATTAAAGTCCTAATCGAACTATAGTTAGGGTTTCCTTTTTGTTTACCTAGTTAATAGGACAAATTTTGACGTTGAAAAACAAAGACTAAAGAACAAAGTTTTAATTTGTTCTTCCAAAACTAATTTTATCATGAGGTGGTCTCCTTTAATACAGTCTTACAGATCCTTATTCGTAAGACGGAGCCTCATTTAGGAATTCGCGGGTTAATAACTAAATATATTAATAAAAATCATAATCATGAGTTTGGCAAGATGGATGGAAGTGTTGCTTGAAGATTTGGTTGATGGTCGACTAGAGGTCGGCAGTTTGAAACTCCCTAGCTACGTAATTTGTTTTTAATTCTTCTTAATGAGAATTATAAATTTGCCGGTCATAATAAATAAATACGTTATAAAAAGTCATAAAACCCAGTATGGTGAGATGGTTCAGTAATGTCATTAATTCTTCTTAATGAGAATTAAGTTTTATTACCAGAGATGTGTCATTTTGACATTGTTTACATTTACGATCAATTAGAGTGTTACTTTTAGGCTTGGCGTGTGTCACTTTTGGATAATTGTTGTCTTAGGTCTGATTAAGTTTTACTTATTTACTTTAAATCAGAGTGTCACTTTTAAACATAGAATGTGTCGCTTTTAAGTTTTACGTGTGTCACTTTTGGCAAAAAAATCACTTTTCATCTTTAAATTTTTATTCATAAGTGTCACGTTTAGTGTGTCACTTTTAGGTATTAATTGTGTCACTTTTAGGCATTAGGTGTGTCACTTTTGGTAAAACAACTCATTTTTATAATCATACAATTTGTATCAATAAGAGTGTCACTTTTAGGCTTGAAGTGTGCTATCTTTAGGACTAAAGTGTGTCACTTTTTGGGCTAGTGATTTTAACAAAAATAACCAATTGAACACTACTGAAATGTATCTTCTCATTCATAGAAATGTATATAATCTCAAGTGTCAATCGTTAAAAACACAAAATTATAACTTTTTCAAGGTAAAGTATATGTTTCTTACTCGAAAATAAAAAATTTACTGAAAATATGTCTAAAATAACCGAGCATTAGAAGTCTTGGAACACAATTCCTTGGCTTGATGGGAATCAGAAAAATCAGTAGTCTTTTTCTTGCCATTTTCAATACTTTCCTTAATTCTTTTTCTCATTCCCTTCGTAACAGAGCGAGCATGATCAAAGCATGTAGTAGATGAACTTGAAACACGAGATGATTCATTTTGGTCCGGTAAATTCTTTAAGGAAGAGTGCCACTTTTTAATATTAAATTTATCACTTTTTAGTATTAAGAGTGTCACGTTTTAATATTAAGAGTGTCACTTTTTAGTATTAAATGTGTCACTTTTTAGTATTAAGAGTGTCACTTTTTAGTATTAAATGTGTCAATTTTTAGTATTAAGAGTGTTACTTTGTATTTTAATAAAAATTATAATAAATTTTCATTTATAGTGTCACTTTTAACATTAAAATGTGTCACTTTTTGTGTTTTTAATGTGTCACGTTTGGTTTTAAATGTGTCATTTAGCATTTCGTCAAAGTCCGTTAGGATCTGTCAAGTATCCCAAGGCAATTGATGCTAACGGATGGCTAACGGAGATAACAAACATTGAAAGTGGAGGGGCATCGGAGCAAATAGAGGAAATGAGCATTAAAAATAAATTTATTTGCTGGAAGGAGTCAAACCTTAGACCAACGAGCGGGTCAAACCTTCAAGGCTCACCCTTCAACAACTCATCCAACCAACTTTTGTGATTTATATTAACAGGTTTAGTTATTAACCCGCAAATTTCTAAATGGGGCTCCGTCTTACGGATTTAGGATCCGTAAGACCGTCCTATACAAGTCTTTGCCTTTTATCATCCAAGGTGACTAAAGAACAAAGTTTTCTTTACATTAAACGAGTGAAGCTTAACTGGTGAATCTGTTTCTATCCTTTGCCTTTTGTTTTCGTGCGTCTTGTGGCTGTTTGGAACAAATCCGACCAGCCTACTTGCTGCCTTGAATGAATCTCCGAGTAGACTTGTTTTGGACAGATTAGTTACGTAACAAATATTTGTCAATTGTGCTGTTTTGTGTGAGTTATTTGCTTGTTTAGTAGAGATTTCAGACAGTAGGTTGCTGCCTTAATCTTGCTTGGACAACTTGTAGTTTTCAAGTTGTTCGTCACGCATCACTTTCCTTGTAAGCTACTATATAAGAAAACCTTGTGACCTAGGATTAGTTTGGATAGTTTATGCGTGTTGTAAAGAGAGAAACAATGGAGAACAAGTTTTGAACAATTATCAAAGATCGAATTCAAGGATTGATTCTATTGCGAAGTTTGATTTCTTCTTTCCTTCTATGGTTAATTTGTTTTCCATCTTTCATATCATCTTGGTTTAGTTTGTTAAATTATGAACTAAATTCATCAAGCTAGGGCAAAGGGGTAGCCAATTCATGGAGAAGTAATTTTGATTCGATTTAGGGTGTAGATTGATTGCATGATTGTGTGAGTGTTTATTCTTGTTCTTGATGTTTTAAGAGCTTGATTACCTTTGATTGATCTTAATCATGTGGATGAGACCAAGAACAATTTCATGTGATAGACCGTAGGAATATTCACTGTAAATCTAAATTCATGCTAGATATAACATGCAATTAGTTATAGACCACCGTATCGAAAGGTAAGTATATTTCACAAACCCTAATGCGTTGTTTTCTACCTAAATCTACCTAGAGATACGCAAGTTTCTAGAGAATAATAGGATTGGTATAATGCGAGAGAGAATATTGTGGAAATTTTGTTGTCACATAGTAGCAATCAGTTAAAACCCGAAGTTGTTATTTTATTACTTTGAAGTAAATTGGTGAATCTATTCCTAGCACTTCCTACTCGTAGATCCCTTATAATTGTTATTTAGGCTATGTCTGTTCGCACGTTTTGGTCGAAAATGCAGCCCAAAACGCTCCGTTTTCCTTAGCATTGTGTTTCAATCTCGCGTTTTTAATCAGCGCGTTTTACAAGCGGGCCGTTTCGAGCGGCGAAAACGCTAAAAGTAAAAGCAGCGTCTCTCCTTCTTGACAAAAATAGCCCTAAATCAATGGTCGGCATTGATGTTGAAATTGCACAAGAGAGTTCCAAGAGATACTCTGCAACTGAGAGATACAGGCTGGTGTGCTGGAGCGAACAGAGAGAAGCGAGTCTGTGCGGTGATGAAGAAGAAAAGAGGTCGGCCAGATCTGGACTTCGATTTGGGCTGGGGTTCGTGCGGCTAAAGAGGGAGACTCAGATCTGTGCTGCTTCTTTTTCCTTTTTTGGCTTGCCTTACTTTTTCTTTTTCTTGAATTGCCTTTATGCCCATTATGTATTAAAGGTAAAACATTTTTAAATTAAAGGTAAAACATTTTTCATAAAAGGGTAGAATTGTCATTTTTAACACTAATCAATTTATGAAAATAGCGTTTTGATATAGTATCATAAACGCATTTACAAGCAAAAAGCTGCGTTTTATAAACTCCGCGTTTTAAAAAAGCTCCGTTTTAAAAACAGAGCGTTTTAAAAACGCTGCACCAAACGAGCCCTTAATTGCGTTCCTTAGTTAATGAATTAAGTTTTAAAATCTAAAAAATATCGTCCTCTTGATTAAAGTGAAGATTAGTTACTTTTGATAATTGTTGCTCGTTGGGTTCGATAATCCGTAAATTCTTACACTATATTATTTGAGATATATTAAAGGGCAATGCTAGGGTCATTCTCATTTTACATCAAAATATGGGTATTTTATGATGTGGCATACTGTCATTGGTTGGACATTTTATAGGTCCCAGCACTCCAGCCAATAAGAGTGTGTCACATCACAGAGTATCCATATTTTAGTGCAAAATGAGAGTGGTCCAAGCATTACCCATATTACAATAGAGTTCATTCTTATACATGTGTAATTGACTAAAATTATTTAGATGTTGAGATTAAATTATCTTTAAAAATTTAATGATTGGGATTCACTCTCACATTCATATGTGTGAGAGTAGTTATCCACTTTTAACTCTCTATTTTCTCTCACCTTGTTACAAAGTCACCCTTACAACTAATATTATGAGCAGTCACACCCTGAGATTAATCTTCTAAACCATTACCCCTTACAAAACATCAACATTGCATTAATATAATCTCACAGTAGAGCTCAATTGATTGACTGAGACTATCTGACAATGGGGGTTGATTCGGCCGCAAAATCAAACATTCATAGGTCAGTTACATATAACTTCTTACAAATAATCTCCCTCAATTATGGGTCGAGTTCGAATAACGCCTCTCGACTACCACTTGAAATAATGTATCCCTCAACTGTAACATTTTTTTTTAAATCGTATTTTTTATTTAGACGTTGACGTTTCAATTGACGAAATTAGATATAATGACACCATACCGTAAGCACGGACACAAAAATCTAGTATTGAAATATGCTAAAGCACATAGATGAGCTGGTTTGAGACTAAGGGCCTGTTTGATTTAGCTTATTGATATGTGCTGATGACTTATTACTTATGACTGATGACTTATTGCTTATGACTTATGATTAATGACTAATAGCTGGTGATGTTTGATTTAACTTTTTAAAAGTGCTGATTAGCTTTGATAAATTAGTGTGTGTGTTTGATTAATAAGTTAAAATAATACTGAAATAAAATATAAATAGCAAAATAGCATCATCACAAAATGTGATTATTATTATTATTATTATTATTATTATTATTATTATTATTATTATTATTATTATTATTATTATTATTATTATTATTATTATTATTATTATTATTATTATTATTATTATTATTATTATTATTATTACTATTATTATTAATATTAATATTACTTTTAATCGTATTATTATCATTATTATTTTATTTATTTATTATTATTATCACTTTTTTATTATTTTATTAATATTAATACAAATTTTATCACTATTATTAATTATTACTATTATTATTATCATTATTATTGCCTTTATTATTATTATTATTATTATTATTATTATTATTGTATTAACATTAATGTTAGTTTATTATTACTATTACTTATTAATTTTAGTATTTATTTTATTATATTAATAATAATATTTATTTTATTTATATTAATATTTTTAATTATTATTATCATTTGATTTTATTATTATAATATTGATATTAATATTAGATTTATTATTATTATTACTTATTATTATAACGATTATTTTTACTATATTATAATTAATATTAATTTTAGTATTATTATTATTATTATATTGATAATAATAATAATAATTATTATTATTATTATTATTATTATATTTATTATTATTAATACTATTTTTATTATTTTTATTATAACTATTATCATTAGTCATATTATTATTTAATAATATTATTATAATTCCTTTTATTATTATTATTTATTATTTATTTTTGTTTTTATTACTATTATTAAGAAGGGTAATATTGGAATATATAAAATTTCAATAAAACAGAGGACTCAGATATTTTTGAAGTAGAATTAAGCAAGCTTGAAGCTTTGCTTTTGTTGCAGCCTTATTTCAAAGTGATTTTTGGCTTTGGCTTTTTGAAAAGTCATATTTAGAGTGCTTTGCTTGTTCAGCCTTATAAGCCAAAAAGTCAATGTAGTGAGGTACAACACCCTTTATGCATGGAAGCCAAAGCAAAAGTTCAAAAAGCTAAAATTTTGAGCTTTTTGGTTTTTTTTTTTAAAAGATGAAGACAACTATTTATTAAAAATATTTGATTATCTCGATTTCATCCTTTTATGAAATATACATAAAAAATATGAATACTAATTTTGAAGTTTTTTTAACAAAAAAATATAACAACTCATAAACAAATTTTCAACATCCGTAACAAACGCCTTTCATGCACCAAGTCATTCACCATCAAATTAAGCCTATCGCCTATAAGTCATAAGCCACGCCCACAACAAACGCAGCCCCTTAAGGTTACAACTTATGGCCTTTGATGTGCTTTTAAGTGGCTTTGTATTACGACTTTATGACTTATCTTACCATGTTGAAATCAAACGCTTCAAAAACAACTTATGATAAGTCATAAGTCATAAACACTTCCAGATAAGCCAAATCAAACAGGCCCTAAGACTGTCCTAGCTTAAGTATAAGTCTCGAGTTAAAGTCTTATGAATACAACTGTGTTAAAACTTGATAGGTCGAGTTTTACCGTGCTTTTGAGCCCATATGATAGGAAACTTTGAGAAAGTTCTCAAAGAAAAATGTTATGGTTAGGATCTCAAATCAATATGGACATGTAAAAGCAAAGTTTATAGAGTGAGGAGATAAGAATTGATGACAATTGATTCTTTCCCACTTTTCAAAGTAATGACCATTATATTTGATTTGTTCACCAACTACTTTCACCCATCATGTGGCCCTTTGAATGAGTATTTTCTTGTGGTAGGTTGCCTTTGAATACCAGAACATGTTTTCTTTCAAAGGAGGAAAATTACCTTATTTTCTCCTTAACAAATAACAAATGCCATTATCATTTTCTTGCTGGAAAAACTTTCCCGCAAAACGTATCATGCAATTTTAGTAGGATATTGTGTTGGGTCTATTAATCTATTATACATAATATATAAGTTCCGACAAATACAACCCCGTAACCGTTAACTCATTAATTCATAAAGTGATTTGAAAATTATCTGATCTAACTCAACCCGTTAATATTTTTTGGTCAAAACTAACACGTTTCAATCCAAAAATATTAACGGCTTGGGTTGGATTGGGTTAAATCGGGTTGAACCTGTTACCTATTTGACTCCGTTTGTTTCACGGAAAATGATTTCTGGAAAACGTTTTTCTTATTTTTCGGTGTTAGGTAACCTTAAGAAAATGTTTTCCGAGTTAACGGAAAATGAATCTTTCTTTTCTGGAAAATGACTTACGGATTTATTTTCTGAATGTTCGAGCATCCCTCTGCACCCTTCCAAAATTACATATATTTACATGAACGCACAATATTCCACTCAACAAATAAATTGTTTAAAAATATAAATAGAGTTTGTGCACATTATTTATAAATTATAATTTTAAGAAATATTCACTACGTCCTAAAATTAGTGTCCACTATGTTATATTATTATTTAAGAACGTTCCAAACAATATTTACTTTATTTTTTAAAACATTTTTTCATATCAATTATAAAAAAATTGTGAACTTGAAAAAATATGGACCTTATCGATTTGACACCATTAATGATAAATTGAGGGTTATTAATAGAAAATTACTTAAACTTCAACACTATTTTATATTCAATATGTATATTAATATTATAATATATTTTTTTATATTTATTCATATATTGTTTTCTCGTAACATTTTTACGTGTATTTGTCAAACATCTGAAAATATTTTTCGACATATTTTCAAAAGATTTACCAAACACATGAAAATTAAATCTTTTCATTTTCTAGAAATTATTTTCTGAAAATCATTTTATATGAAACAAACGGAACGTAAATATATGTTTTTTTTATGAGGGAGGGAATCCGGTTGAGGACTAGTTCGAATTCGTTTTATCATGTTACAAATATTACACCGTGGCATTTATCAAATATGGCCAAAAGACCCGGTTGTTAAACATATATGGCCTTTGACAAATCAACGGACCGCCGCTATGAATCGACCAAAATGCCCCTCGTTATATCGTGGCTCGACACTAGTCGTCAAGTGGTCGACAAGTCGACCATCATAAAATTTTGAGGAACAATATTTTTTAATTACATATACACTGGTATACACTGGTATATACTGGTATATACTGGTATACACTGGTTTATTAGATAAACCACTTGACGACCACTTGACGACTACTGGCTGAGAAAAAAATACGTATACAATTACAATTGACGACGATGATATACACTAGCCGAGTGAAAGTGAAAAACACATAGTTCATTTCGATTGTGGTATAACGAGCCTTGTCGACCAAGACCCTCTCAACGACGACCATTGATAAACCATTTGATTTCGATTAAAAGATCAGGAGCTCTCAATTATTCGAAACCCTAACTCGTTGGTGATCATCAATTCTGATCCAGGTAAACCTCACATTGTTTTTTTCGCTTAGGGTTTTAGTGTTATAGTTACGGCCGACCATTTTGACGACCCCAACTTGTAAAACATTTGAAATGAACATAACGACTTGAAATAAACATGAATACTTGTTTATATTGAATTGTATTGCTATGTTCATGTTCTTATTTCATGTTCAAGGCAAAAATGATTTTATTTTTCGTTGAATACATCCGATTTATCAATAAACCATGTCAAGAAACCATGTACTTGGGTTTTTGTTTAAGGTTAGAAAATCATATGTTTTATAACCTGATATATGAATCAACCATGTGTAATTTCATATGATCGCTTGAATCAACCATAGAAGTAAACCTTGTTTTAATAGTTGTTTATTATAGTTCATTTTTAATGTTTAATTTATATTTCTATTACGGATGGCATATATTGTTTCACGTGATGACCGGTACAAATGCAAGGTTACTACAAGATGCAATTTGTTAATATTAGATGAGGTATATGAAGCATTAGATCGTGCTCATAAAACTATATTCAGAAATCGGCCTTTGGTAAATTGTATAGGATGAGAAAAAATATTCAATAAGAGCAATGTGTCGATTCATGTTTTGGCACTTTTAGGATTGAGTCACCTACAAACAATAAAAATGAAATATGGTTCTATAGGTGGTAAAAATGTTAGATTTTCTTTTTCGGCACTACACCTTAATAACGGGTTTAAAACCGGATTATTGGAAGATTATGTCCCTCGAAATCCCTACTTCCAATGCACTAGTAAAGAAATATATTCCTGGACTGAGTGGAAAAGCAATGAAGCCTGAAGATTTAAGGAAAATATTTAGAGAGGTAACTGACATGGATGATAAGCTGAAGATTGGTCTTGCACTTATTTGGGAGTATGTGCCTTTGAGAGGTGCGCCACCTAATACCGGTATTGATGTGGGTGTTTTGAGTATAGTCGAGAACTTGGATTTGTTCAATAAATATCCATGGGGAACAAAGTCCTATACCCACCGCGAACTCGTGATGAAGATGGCTAGTTCGTGCTAAGACTTCGTATGCAACGGCTTTCCGTTGGCATTACAGTAACCATTTGTAGGCCGATTTTTATATTGAATGGTTAGATCATATTTTTTTTCAATCTTATATGCTTCTAATATGTAACATTTTGAAAAAGGTGTTTGGGCATTTGAGTTGTTCCAAGGTTTTCTGGATTTATAGAATTGTATGGGCTATCAAATATCATCAGTGAAGTGCCCAAAATACCAAGAATGTGCGATTGGAAGTCATTCCAAAATCCAAGCTATGAGGAAATCATGGAGATATTGGATAACCCAAGGGTAAATGTAGAGTTTGATTAATAAAGTTGTGTTATTTAATCCAAACAATATTATTTTATAAACAAGTAGTGTCCAATATAGTTTATTAATGAAGTTGGTATTTTGCTTAATTGACAGGATGAAGTGCTTGTTCCATTGAGGCCCACCGAAGCCGAAAAACAAAAGCGCTATGTTGTTGAGTATGAGCGTATGTTTGGAGCTGATTGGAGCACATCCTTCCATGTTGAGGCTGAACATGTTGAAGATGAAGGCCGTCGGTCCCCACCACGCATCCTCTCCCAACAACATCCTCTCCATCTCCTCGTTGTGACTAGCACTAGCACCAAAGAACACCAAAGACTCCTCATCTCAAGCAATTTTTGATTTATTGCATAAGATGGACTGAAGATTGACCATATGGACCGTAAGATTGACCATATGGACCAAAAGATTGACCATCTTAAGATTGAAGTGGTAAAGTATTTGACCTTTTGATTTTGAGTAATTTGTTGAGATATTAATTAGTCTATACTTACCTAATTTTGCTTACCTACTTGAATTGACAGAATGATCTAAAAACAAGTTTAGGTCCTGCTCGGGAACAAGCATCACCCCCCAACTTGACATGGACTCCCACCTGTTACTCTTCTCCTACTTTTCCAAGTTTTGCTGCCTTTTCCAGAATCCAAAATGTCGATCCGACCATCTCTACTACTCCCCCAACCACCACTCCCATCTCCAATACTCTCCCTACAACCACCACTCCCATCATCTCTACTACTCCTCCTACCACCACTCCCATCTCCACTACTCTACCTACCACCACCATCCATACTACTCCCCCTACCACCACTCCCATCTCCACTACTCTCCCTACAACCACCACTCCCATCTTCTCTACTACTCCTACCACCACCACTCCCACCATCTCTACTACTCCCCCTACTACCAGTCCCATCATCTCTACTACTACTCCTACCACCACCACTCCCATCATCTCTACTACTCCTCCTACCACCACCACTCCCACCATCTCTACTACTCCCCCTACCACCACCACTCCCACCATCTCTACTACTCCCCCTACCACCTCTCACATCATGTGTACTACTCCCCCTACCACCTCTCCCATCATCTCTACTACTCCTCCTAGCACCACTCCCATCTCCACTTCCCTGCCTACCACCACCACTCCCCCCATCTATACATTTGAAGCAGGTAAAAATGCTGAGGATAAGCAGGGAAAAATAGAAGAGGTTAAGGGTAGGAAAAAGAAATGTCTCCTTGGTATTGAGACTGACAATATTTTGGAATCGAAGAAAAAGAGGGGCAGAAAAGCATCGCACAAATCTCTTCTCCCTATATCACGCATGCACCGAAACCGCCGCAACTCGAAGGTTGTTGGAAATCTAGTGCAAGAGAGGCCTCAAGTGAAGGATGCCGAAATGCGGTTCATGAGAGGCCCAGTACCACGATCAAGTGAAGGCCGAAACACAATTAATAAAAAGAATGAAAATTGAGAAAGGGCAGCAAACCAGAAAATCAGAAAGAAATAAGGCGAAGATTTGGAAGAAGAAGTGTGAGGAAACAAATGGAATGAGTATAGATATAGATTAATGCATATAGTTGCTCCTGCTGCTGCTGCTTGTGATGGCCATGTATTTTCTTTAGTTCATAGGGGTCATGTAAAATACACTTGTTTATGACAATGACAATCCTAGTTTACCTTGGTTAATGCAATGAAATTCCTCTGTTTTTGATTTATTTTGGGTACTACTTATATGAGTTTGTAATTGCAAATATATGTCAATTGAAAATGTTTGTATATTACTCGACAGTTTGTATATCACTTTCATATTTGTATAGTGCATATTAAACTTGCAGGAAGAACTTTTGCACTTGCAAACACAGTTCTTCCTTATTATGTTGGTTTATTGATAAACCATTGATAAACCAGTAGGTTTTATGTTATAATTTGGTTTCAAGTGTCAACAATGGTTTTTCCTTTGAAAATGCACATGGTTTATCAGCTGGTTTATCGATAAACCATTGATAAACCATGTTCACAGATTGGTTTATTGAACTGCTTTATCTACTGGTTTATTGATAAACCATTGATAAACCAGTAGGTTTTATGTTATAATTTGGTTTGAAGTGTCAACAATGGTTTTTCCTTTGAAAATGCACATGGTTTATCAGCTGGTTTATCGATAAACCATTGATAAACCATGTTCACATATTGGTTTATTGAACTGCTTTATCTACTGGTTTATTGATAAACCATTGATAAACCAGTAGGTTTTATGTTATAATTTGGTTTCAAGTGTCAACAATGGTTTTTCCTTTGAAAATGCACATGGTTTATCATCTGGTTTATCGATAAACCATTGATAAACCATGTTCACATATTGGTTTATTGAACTGCTTTATCTACCGGTTTATTGATAAACCCGCCAGTGTAGGTTTTATGTTATAAATTGGTTTCAAGTGTCAACAATGGTTTTTCCTTTGAAAATGCACATGGTTTATCATCTGGTTTATCGATAAACCATTGATAAACCATGTTCACATATTGGTTTTTCTTTATCAACGGTTTATTGATAAACCAGTCGGTTTTATGTTATAATTTGGTTTCAAGTGTCAACAATGGTTTTTCCTTTGAAAATGCACATGGTTTATCATCTGGTTTATAGATAAACCATTGATAAACCATGTTCACATATTGGTTTATTGAATTGCTTTATCTACTGGTTTATTGATAAACCATTGATAAACCAGTCGGTTTTATGTTATAATTTGGTTTCAAGTGTCAACAATGGTTTTTCCTTTGAAAATGCACATGGTTTATCAGCTGGTTTATCGATAAACCATTGATAAACCATGTTCACAGATTGGTTTATTGAACTGCTTTATCAATCGGTTTATTGATAAACCATTGATAAACCAGTAGGTTTTATGTTATAATTTGGTTTCAAGTGTCAACAATGGTTTTTCCTTTGAAAATGCACATGGTTTATCACCGGTTTATCGATAAACCATTGATAAACCATGTTCACATTGGTTTATTGAATCGCTTTATCAATACCGGTTTATTAATAACCATTGATAAACCAAGAGGTTTTATGTTATAATTTGGTTTCAAGTGTCAACAATGGTTTTTCCTTTGAAAATGCACATGGTTTATCACCGTTTATCGATAAACCATTGATAAACCATGTTCACATTGATTGGTTTATTGAAGCGCTTTATCAATCTGGTTTATCGATAACCCATTGATAAACCAAAGAGTTTTATGTTATAAATTGGTTTCAAGTGTCAACAATGGTTTTCCTTTGAAAATGCACATGGTTTATCAGCTGGTTTATCGATAAACCATTGATAAACCATGTTCACATATTGGTTTATTGAACTGCTTTATCTACTGGTTTATTGATAAACCATTGATAAACCAGTCGGTTTTATGTTATAATTTGGTTTCAAGTGTCAACAATGGTTTTTCCTTTGAAAATGCACATGGTTTATCAGCTGGTTTATCGATAAACCATTGATAAACCATTAAGTTACGTTAAGTTAAATTACATTAAGTTGTGTTAAGTTACGTTACGTTAAGTTAAGTTAAGTTTCGTAAGTTAAGTTACGTTACGTTACGTTACGTTAAGTTAAGTTAAGTTACGTTACATTAAGTTATGTTATGTTACGTTAAGTTAAGTTACGTTAAGTTAAGTTAACACAACGTCACTTAGCAGGATAACACAACGTAATGTAACGTTGGGTCATATCATAACACAACGTCACTTAACAGGATAACACAACGTAATGTAACGTTGGGTCATATCATAACACAACGTCACTTAGCAGGATAACACAACGTAATGTAACGTTGGGTCATATCATAACACAACGTCACTTAGCAGGATAACACAACGTAATGTAACGTTGGGTCATATCATAACACAACGCTACTTAACAGATAACACAACGTAATGTAACGCTGGGTCATATCATAACACAACGTCACTTAACAGGATAACACAACGTAATGTAACGTTGGGTCATATCATAACACAACGTCACTTAATTGGATAACACAACGTAATGTAACGTTGGCTCATATCATAACACAACGTCACTTAACAGGATAACACAACGTAATGTAACGTTGGGTCATATCATAACACAACGTCACTTAGCAGGATAACACAACGTAATGTAATGTTGGGTCATATCATAACACAACGTCATTTAACAGGATAACACAACGTAATGTAACGTTGGGTCATATCATAACACAACGTCACTTAACAGGATAACACAACGTAATGTAACGTTGGGTCATATCATAACACAACGTCACTTAACAGGATAACACAACGTAATGTAACGTTGGGTCATATCATAACACAACGTCACTTAACAGGATAACACAACGTAATGTAACGTTGGGTCTTATCATAACACAACGCCTACTTAAGCAGATAACATTAACGTAATGTAACGCTGGGTCATATCATAACACAACGCCACTTAACAGATAACACAACGTAATGTAACGCTGGGTCATATCATAACACAACGCCACTTAACAGATAACACAACGTAATGTAACGCTGGGTCTTATCATAACACAACGCTACTTAACAGATAACACAACGTAATGTAACGCTGGGTCATATCATAACACAACGCCACTTAACAGATAACACAACGTAATGTAACGCTGGGTCTTATCATAACACAACGCCACTTAACAGATAACACAACGTAATGTAACGTTGGGTCTTTATCATAACACAACGCCACTTAACAGATAACACAACGTAATGTAACGCTGGGTCTTTATCATAACACAACGCCACTTAACAGATAACATTAACGTAATGTAACGCTGGGTCTTTATCATAACACAACGCTACTTAACAGATAACATTAACGTAATGTAACGCTGGGTCTTATCATAACACAACGCCACTTAACAGATAACACAACGTAATGTAACGCTGGGTCTTTATCATAACACAACGCTACTTAACAGATAACATTAACGTAATGTAACGCTGGGTCTTTATCATAACACAACGCCTACTTAACAGATAACACAACGTAATGTAACGCTGGGTCTTATCATAACACAACGCTACTTAACAGATAACACAACGTAATGTAACGCTGGGTCTTATCATAACACAACGCCACTTAACAGATAACATTAACGTAATGTAACGCTGGGTCTTTATCATAACACAACGCTACTTAACAGATAACACAACGTAATGTAACGCTGGGTCTTATCATAACACAACGCCACTTAACAGATAACACAACGTAATGTAACGCTGGGTCTTATCATAACACAACGCCACTTAACAGATAACACAACGTAATGTAACGCTGGGTCTTATCATAACACAACGCCACTTAACAGATAACACAACGTAATGTAACGCTGGGTCTTATCATAACACAACGCTACTTAACAGATAACACAACGTAATGTAACGCTGGGTCTTATCATAACACAACGCCACTTAACAGATAACACAACGTAATGTAACGCTGGGTCTTATCATAACACAACGCTACTTAACAGATAACATTAACGTAATGTAACGCTGGGTCTTTATCATAACACAACGCCACTTAACAGATAACATTAACGTAATGTAACGCTGGGTCTTTATCATAACACAACGCCACTTAACAGATAACACAACGTAATGTAACGCTGGGTCTTATCATAACACAACGCCACTTAACAGATAACACAACGTAATGTAACGCTGGGTCTTATCATAACACAACGCTACTTAACAGATAACACAACGTAATGTAACGCTGGGTCTTTTCATAACACAACGCCACTTAACAGATAACACAACGTAATGTAACGCTGGGTCTTATCATAACACAACGCACTTAACAGATAACATTAACGTAATGTAACGCTGGGTCTTATCATAACACAACGCCACTTAACAGATAACACAACGTAATGTAACGCTGGGTCTTTCATAACACAACGCTACTTAACAGATAACACAACGTAATGTAACGCTGGGTCTTTATCATAACACAACGCCACTTAACAGATAACACAACGTAATGTAACGCCGGGTCTTATCATAACACAACGCCACTTAACAGATAACACAACGTAATGTAACGCTGGGTCTTATCATAACACAACGCTCACTTAACAGATAACACAACGTAATGTAACGCTGGGTCTTATCATAACACAACGCTACTTAACAGATAACACAACGTAATGTAACGCTGGGTCTTATCATAACACAACGCTACTTAACAGATAACACAACGTAATGTAACGCTGGGTCTTATCATAACACAACGCCACTTAACAGATAACACAACGTAATGTAACGCTGGGTCTTTTCATAACACAACGCCACTTAACAGATAACACAACGTAATGTAACGCGGGTCTTTATCATAACACAACGCCACTTAACAGATAACATTAACGTAATGTAACGCTGGGTCTTATCATAACACAACGCCACTTAACAGATAACACAACGAATGTAACGCTGGTCTTATCATAACACAACGCCACTTAACAGATAACACAACGTAATGTAACGCTGGGTCTTTTCATAACACAACGCCACTTAACAGATAACACAACGTAATGTAACGCTGGGTCTTTATCATAACACAACGCCACTTAACAGATAACACAACGTAATGTAACGCTGGGTCTTATCATAACACAACGCCACTTAACAGATAACACAACGTAATGTAACGCTGGGTCTTATTCATAACACAACGCCACTTTCGATAACACAACGTAATGGCGCGGTCTTATCATAACACAACGCCACTTAACAGATAACACAACGTAATGTAACGCTGGGTCTTATCATAACACAACGCCACTTAACAGATAACACAACGTAATGTAACGCTGGGTCTTATCATAACACAACGCCACTTAACAGATAACACAACGCAATGTAACGCTGGCGGGTCTTTTCATAACACAACGCCACTTAACAGATAACACAACGTAATGTAACGCTGGTCTTATCATAACACAACGCTTTTAAACAAAATGTCGGGTCTTTTCATAACACAACGTCACTTAACAGATAACACAACGTAATGTAACGCTGGGTCTTATATAACACAACGCTACTTAACAGATAACACAACGTAATGTAACGCTGGGTCTTTATCATAACACAACGCCACTTAACAGATAACACAACGTGCAATGTAACGCTGGTCTTATCATAACACAACGCCACTTACCGTGATAACACAACGTAATGTAACGTCAGGGTCTTTTCATAACACAACGCCAATTTAATGTGCCGGGTCTTATCATAACACAACGCCACTTAACAGATAACACAACGTATGTAACGCTGGGTCTTATCATAACACAACGCCACTTAACAGATAACACAACGAATGTAACGCTGGGTCTTATCATAACACAACGCCACTTAACAGATAACACAACGTAATGTAACGCGGGTCTTATCATAACACAACGCCACTTAACAGATAACACAACGTAATGTAACGCTGGGTCTTTTTCATAACACAACGCTCACTTAACAGATAACACAACGTAATGTAACGCTGGGTCTTTTTCATAACACAACGCCACTTACAGTGATAACACAACGTAATGTAACGCTGGTCTTTTCATAACACAACGCCACTTAACAGATAACACAACGTAATGTAACGCTGGGTCTTTTTCATAACACAACGCCAATACTTAACAAATGTCGGGTCTTATCATAACACAACGTCACTTTAACAGATAACACAACGTAATGTAACGCTGGGTCTTATCATAACACAACGCCACTTAACAGATAACACA
>CM028382.1:10800412-10857708 GCA_013146195.2 Codonopsis lanceolata
GCGCTTTATGACATTTATGGGCGGTTAATGAAGATCATGGGTAGTTAATGCGATCATGGGCGGTTAATGTCAATGATGGGCGGTTGTCTATGCTTAACGACAATTATGCCCTCGGAAGAGTATAAAACCTTGGAAAATGAAGGAAAAAGGTATGCGCAATCTAATTCTCTAGCCGAAACTCGTCAAATTGCTTACTTATTGAACCTTGTCTTGATTCTCACGCAGGAGGCTGCAGGAGTGCCTCCTACCCGCTTTACGTTTAATTCTTTTCATTTGCGAGAGTTGGGCCGAGGATTCTGGACACGTTGAAAGCAGTGTTCGGATTGGGCTTCTACAGTGCATCAATTCTTTTTGGACGCATCAATATCCAAAATATTTACTAGTCAATTGAATGGGCTAGTGGGTGGCGACGCTGATTTTTGAGTGGAGCGATCTATTTAATTATCTTGTAGGCGACTCTTATAAGGTACAAATATTTCCATTGGACCGCGATAAGCTCGGAATCATGAGAGATCAATCTTAAATTCAATGTGGTTTGAAGATACCTCGTGAAAGATCACAAAAATATGTTCTTGGTCCCGCTATTCAACTAATTATTTGATTTAAGAAAGAAATATAAAAGGTAAGATAGAACTTATTCTTACAACTAATTAATATTACAATTTTCTTTACAACAAAGTCTTGAAGAATGAAAGTTGTTTTGGAAAGACAACTTTACCCTTCTTCATGACTTAATGATAAGGAAAGTTGAAACCATATTTGTAATGCTAACAATGTTGAAAAGAAGATACATGGGTATTTTACATTGTTAAAATTATACAAATTAATTAGAGTTATACCAAGACTTATGCGGCGTTGAATCGTTGAAAAATCTAGTGAAATAATTTGCTCTAGACCTAAAACCATGTATACGAGGCGTAGGGGTCAGGTTGTTAAGAAATCAAACATGATTTAATTCAAATTCGTTATGTTAAGTTAAAAGTTTATCGAGTTTGGATTAGATTTGGATCAGATTTGGATACTTGGATCAAATAGGTTGATCCATATCCGAAATTTTGTGTCGAATTCAGATCGAATTCTGAGTGAATTCGATTCATTGACATGATACTAGAGCATGTTCTCTACATGTGCATACAAAGACCCACATTCTTGCTCGCTCTATACAAACTAGGGTTGACAAGAGTCTGCTTTCTCTCGACCCGACTTGGCTTGACGACCGATCTGAATTTGTCGAGATTTTTTCCGTCCTAACTAATTTTTTTTTAAAGGAAGGAAGCAGGGGATGGCACTCTATGAGATATTATTAAAAAATGAGGAAGAAGAACAAACTTAAGGGGGGCAACTAGCCTAGCCCTTATAAATGGGAGAACAAAGGAGACCTGACTAAATGTATTATTTTTTTAAAAAATATTGTGAGTGTGTACTGTTGTTGAGTGTTGAGTTTTCAAATGAATCAAGTGAAAATTCCACAACTCCGGAGGATTGTTGATGGATATGATTTATCAAGCCAAGAGACTAACTTTCAAACAATGTTTATTTTGTGTTTACTAAAATTACTTAATGGTGTTTGTTAAATTTATTTTCACAATATATTGTGTTTTTTTTTTTTGTCTAACACGTTTCTGCACTCAGTGCAGCTATTCTCCTGCGAGTGAGGGGTGCATTTTGTTTATAATGACAGATTCAACAATACACACCATTAAATAAATATTCAAGTATACTTGTACATATACAATCTAAAATCTTAATTATGATGGAGACATTTTAAAAATATTTTAGTGTCAGAAGATATTATTCATAAATATTATAGTCGGGATTGCGAAATTCTTATCTCCCGAACTGCCGGGATCCGATTCGGGTCCCAGACACTTATTGAAACGGAATCGAGAAGGCAATTGAAATCCCGAATTTTATCGGGACAAGATCGAGATAAGGGGTATCGGGATGGGTCCCGTCCCGATTCCACCCCTAATCCAAACCAATGAGTATTCCACGTGGGAAGTAGAGCTGGCAAAAAAAAGTTCGACGCATCCAATATTTTGACGGGTCAGTTTTTAGATATTGACGATTCAAAAAACATCATACCTTTTGGCCCAGCCCAAGAGGCTCATGGATTCTCTCGTGTCGATCAAAAAGCCCAAGATTTTCAGGCCAACCTAGCCCAATCAATTTTTAAAAAAATTAGTATATTGTATGCAAATACAACAAGAGTAGACTGGAAAGTTAGTATATTGTATACAAATACATTCTATAAATGCTTTTGTTTTCGAAAAATGATTCGACCGCCCTTAGTATCAACTCATTTGACCTAGATATGGTATGCCAAAAGAAGGGCTTTTTAGTTAGAGAGAATCACGGAGTTAGACCCAAGCCCAAGACGGACGGTGTGGGCCCTCAACCTAGGTGATCATCTTTAGACAGTTAAACTCACGTGACATGGGCTTGTCTTTCCCGAGTCGAACACACATATTTTGGTGACTAAGCTTTTAAGCGACCTAGCTTTCTTTACCTTGTTGAACTAGTCCACACGGAGAAGGGATTCATTTTGATTTTCCAAGAAGAAAGAAGTCATTCGGGGTTTAGGCTCACGGATTGGGTGCTACTACATTGGCCTTTTCGAATCTTTGGGTTAAGAAACTTATAAGGCAAAAACATGATTTCATTCATGATGCCATATTTCTTTTATTAAATTATTGTATTTTTTCGGGTGCTACATACATTTGCCTTTTCATCACATGTTTTTAGACGTTTAATTGTAAATTTTTTAATTTTATATATGGTTGATTTTCTTTAGAGTCGAGTGGCCCGTGGGCTAAGGTAAGCCTTGGGCTAGCATTTTGATAGGCCCATTAAATTTCGTGTGTCGAACCAGCCCAATCCAAAAATTAGCTTTGGCCTGGATGCGGACCGGCCAATCCATTGCGACTAAATTGCAAGCACGCCTACACGGCTACACTTGAGGGGGCATGCTGCTAGTATACGTTAAATACAAGTCTTGCAAACAGTTCTCTATTTGTTTAAAAATGAGTCCATATTTTTTGAATTTTAATGTCTCAAAATAAGTCTGTTTTTCTTATAAAGTTAGTGAATTCACATTTATTATAGCCATCATGCATGCATGTTCTAGTGGTCACTTACTCAGTTATAACACGAACACTAAAAGACATCAGTGTATATGTGTTACTGTAGACACCCAAATCTCAACTTCATAATTTTTATATTGGTGGTTTCCAAACGGGATTTCTCACACCTACTTAAGTTTAGTTCAAATAGAGTAATAAAGATCCTGATGCCGCACCACTTGTAAGTGATAAATGAGTTTTATACTCATTTGTTGGCAGTGGCGGATCCAGAGATAAACTTCAGCGGTGTCACAAATTAATACTATTACATAAAATTTTTGAAAATTACAATTGTCCCCTACGCGTTTTCATACATTGAAAACGTTGAATTACATCGTCATCTGTAACACTCATTAACAAGTCATTTTCAATAAAACATACAAGAGAATCATTTAAAAATTGATCGGACATTCGATTTCGTAAATCCGTCTTGACAATATTCATTGCAGAGAAGCATCTTTCCACGCTTGCTGTAGCTACGGGCAAAATCAACGCTAACTTCAAAAGTCGATACAACAGCGGGTACGACAAGTATTTGTTTGTTTGTACTAGCAATGCAGATAGCTCACCAAGTCCCTTCAATTGACTGAATCTGTCGTCTAATCGCACATCAATAATATATGTCTCTAGTTGATTCTGAAGAGTCATACATTCATATATAGAAAAGTCATGAGGATAAAGCGAGTCATTCTTGTCAATCTTTGAAACACTAAAATTAGCAAAACCTTTAATTGGACTCAAACTAGCAACACAAAGAAGCAACTCAGAATTGACTTCATTGAACCGATCATTAAGCTCCAAAAGCTGCTGGTCCATAACGGCATAAAAACATTCCACACGATAATGAAATTCGTTAGAAATGTTTGTTTTACGCCGAGGATTACAAGGATTAACATAGTCATCATTCATGTTCAAGCAATCAATCTCATGCTTAATGCAAAATGCACTGATTTTACCTAGAAGAGATTCCCATCCATTATCTCTTTCTGTTTGCAATCGCATCCTAGTTACTTTAATAAGTGTCATAGCATTCAAAATATCTTCATCTTTCCTTTGCAAAGCTAATGACAAATCATTTGTGAACCCCAATATAAGCAACATCAATTGCAAATTAAAGACAAAATCAAATGATCGCAAATATCTCAATAGACCAGATGCTTGAGCTCTTTTCGTTGTGTCAGGAACATCACATGAAACAACTTCAAGAACTTCACGAACAGAAGAAAACAAATTAACTAAGTTCAACAATGACTTATGATGAGATCCCCAACGTGTATCGGCCCTCGAAGACTTAACTCTTGATTTAACCTTTCTGTCTCAATCACACCACTCTTGATTCCTTACGCCACTTTTTACGCTTGTTTCGTCGAATCATATCTTTGCGCTTACAAGAACCTCCAACAACATTCATTAAAGTGGAAATCATGCTAAAAAGTCTACAATAGCAACATGTTTTCTAGCCACACAACAAGAGCTAATTGAAGTTGATGGGCAAAACAATGAACATAATATGACGGATTTTCATTCATAATCAAAGTCTTCAACCCACCGAATTCACCCTTCATATTACTTGCCCCATCATAGCCTTGACCCCGAATTTTCATCAAACTCAAACCCAAATCAACAAACAAATTATCAATAGCGATTTTAAAGACAAAGCGTAAGTCTCCATCACATGGACTACACAAATAAACCTCTCTTTCACATTCCCACATGAGTCGACAAATCTCAAAACCACACCCATTTGTTCTTTATCGATACATCACTAGATTCATCCACCATCAATGAAAAAAATCATCTTTAAACTCTTCAATTATCTTTTTGACTATTTAAACAAAACAATTAACAATATCCTTTTGAATGCTTGGAGCAACCATTTGGCAATTTAGTTTTGGAGCTTTTTTAGGAACAAGATTATGCATTTTCTCATCACGAATAGTCAAATGCTTCATCATTTCAAGAAAATTCCCTCTATTCGAAGAACCTTCACTCTCATCATGACCACGAAAAGCCAACCCTTGGTGCAATAAAAATCTACAAGTTGCAATCGAATCACATAATCGAAGTCGATATTCATTTCTTTCAATGTCTGATTGTCTATGTAGACAAACTGCAATAGATTGCTCTTGTCTCATTAGATCCTCGCACTTCTTTAATGACAAATTATGGGAACTATTAAGCGCACCAACATGCAAATCCAACCTATCCTTTTTATTCCAAGCGAGAAAAACCTTCATTTACAAATGCCCCACCACCACCTTGATTGGTGACTTGATTACTAAACAAATAACAACACAAGCAATATGCTTTATCTTCTTTCATGCTATACTCTAACCAATTAGAGATCTTGATCAAACCAATCCGGATTAAAACGGCGCAATTTAGTTCCTATCTTTTTCTGAGGGAAATTATGGCCACGGGGTTGACAAGGCCCCTTTAACAGATAAGCTCTTCTAACTTGATCAACTTGGTTTGGGTGAAATTCATGTATCTTTTTCCGTTCTGCAGGATCTGAAGGAAGACTATTCACATCAACAAAATCTTTTCTAGTTGAAGCTATGGAAATAGACTCTTGAGTACTAGCAGATGCACCACTAGAAGCACCCAGTTCAACCCCTCCTCCTAATAAACTAGTTCCAATTTCTACCAATTTACGTTTAAAAAATCTCTCCATATTCCCTCAAAAGCAAAACGTCAAACCCTGTTAAAAAGACCAAAAGCCTTAAATTAATAGTCATTTATCATATTAATATGTTTCAAAAATTAAATTCATCATAAACTTTAATTCCCAACAATTCGACTCAGCGACTCTAACGCAACAAACAAACAAATTCCAGCAAATTCATCAGACTTTAACCTTAAATAGTCAAATTCAAAAATCAAAAGCCCTAATTTTGGATAAATAGAAACAATTCCAACAAATTTATCAATTAAACTATTAAATTAGTTAATCAACTACACAAAATAACAAAAAAATATTTAATGGTTCCAGAAAATTCATCATAACATAGACTTAAGAGTTAAAACTTTAATGATTTTGTGATTTTTTTCAAAAGTCAAAAACCCACAAGTCACAACCACAATTTCCACAATTTCCATTTTCCACTTTTCAGCAAATTCATCATAACATTTTTTATTTTTGTCTAAAGTCAAAAACCCCACAACACAACCAACCACAGTCCACAAATGAGTCATGACAATTGACAAATCCTAAAAATTGAAATCCGGAAATCCCAAATTTCCAATCTCAATTCCCACAGTCCACAGCCCACTGGTGACTGGCCACATCACATGAACAAAAGTCAAACTGTCAAAGAACCCAAAATATTTGGTAATTGGTAGTTGGTACTTGGTACTAATTTCAGTAATTTGGTATTCCTATTTCCTAATTTCGAATTTAGGATGCACAAAGACAATTGCACAAAGCGAGTTGAAGTGAATAAGTAATTAAGTGAAGAAGCGAAGATTGAAGAATTGGAGAAATAGAAAAGGAAATTACCTAGTCGGCTAGTTTGCTCTGCTGGCCTTGTCATTTGCCGTCGCCGACTTCGCCGTCGATGAGTCTGAGTACTCCTCGATCCTCGATCTCGGTCTCCTTCCTCTTTGACAAGTTTGACTCTTCCAAGTTCCAAGTTCCGGCCAGTTTCGATTCGGGGCCTTGAGGCTTCCGGAATTCGGCTTCAAGATTAAGAATCAAGATTCAAGGTCAAGGCTCAAGTGCTCAAGCGCTCAAGCAGATCAAGCTCACTCTTGCTAGTCTGTCTTGTCTTGCGTGCGGCTATTGGGGCTAAGCGGAGCGGGCGTGCTTCGTTTTCGCGGCTTATCGCATCGCATCGCATCGCGATCGCGTTTGATTTTTTGGTTTGCCGTTTGTGGGAGGTATGCGTAGAGTAACCCTAGATTTGGGAGAAAAAATGTTGAGCGGTGTCACTATGCAAAACGACGTCGTTTTACATAGTAAAAATTTAAAAAAAATAAAATTGAGAGGTGCACTTGCCCCCCAAGTGGGAAAGATGCATCCGCCCCTGTTTGTTGGGTATTTTTAGAGCTTAGATTTAGTTAATTCTCGAGGTTTTGGTCACTAATACGGTTTTCGAGCTTTAATGTGAGTTTCAGGGTTGGATTGAGAGAAAGAAGACATTTTAGAGCTTAAATATGTTGACTTGAAGGTCGAGTGTAAGTTCTTTGGAAGTTTGAGGAGCAAAAGAAGAAAATCAAAGTAATGCGGTCGCTTTTCATGATACCATGCGGCCGTATGTGGGGTTCACAAAAAATTTGATGCGGTCGCATCCAAGTCCACCAAAGTCGCCGCATCTCAGCAAAGCGGTTGCATCTCATTGAGGCCAGACAATAGCATCCGCCCGGCTTTTGCAAAGGACTGTTTTGTAAAATTTAAATGATTTCTTTCTGATGCGTATGAGGGTGCCAACATTTCCAAGTGGGGAGTCTCATTTATGGTGTCAAACGGACTGGACAATTCAAGATCAAAGGGAGTCGTTTGGGAGGTCATTACGGTGCTGAAATTAGTTATAAAGGAGGGTACGGGCTAGTATGGTTCGCAGAGAGATTGGACTAGACTTAGGGAACACGTTCATGCATGGAAGGAGCCCATGGACAAGGGCACATACTTTGAGTGTTTGATTAAGGGGATGGTTGTTAACCCGCATTGGGTAAGTTGGAAGCATGCATGGCACGGCTAGGAGGAACAAGTGGAATCAAGACACCCTAAGGTCTTACAAAGAAGGCAAGCATGGGCCTGATGGATTAGAGAGGTACATGGGAGTGGCTTATCTCATGAAACACAATTTAGGCACACTTCAAGTAGGTGGGATTTTTGATGGGCTTCTCGCTTGGAAGAAGTATCCAGGAAAGGGTGTTGAGTTGGGTTGGGTTGGGTTGGGTTGTGTGGGAATTTCCTAAGGCACGGTTAAGTGATTGGGCTCAAGGCAAATTAAGGCACTACAAAGGAATGGAGTTCTACTCAAGTCACAGCAAAGAAGGGAGGGCAGCAGCCGCTTGTAACATCAAAGGAGCAGCCAAAGAGGATCCTTATGTTAGAAGGAATCCCGTTTTTGCCATGTTAGGTTTTTAATTTAATTGTTTTGATATATTAAAGTCCTAATCGAACTATAGTTAGGGTTTCCTTTTTGTTTACCTAGTTAATTGGACAAATTTTGACGTTGAAAAACAAAGACTAAAGAACAAAGTTTTAATTTGTTCTTCCAAAACTAATTTTATCATGAGGTGGTCTCCTGTAATACGGTCTTACGGATCCTTATTCGTAAGACGGAACCCCATTTAGGAATTCGCGGGTTAATAACTAAATATATTAATAAAAATCATAATCATGAGTTTGGCAAGATGGATGGAAGTGTTGCTTGAAGATTTGGTCGATGGTCGACTAGAGTTCGGCAGTTTGAAACTCCCTAGCTACGTAATTTGTTTTTAATTCTTCTTAATGAGAATTATAAATTTACGGGTCATAATAAATAAATAATACGTTATAAAAAGTCATAAAACCCAGTATGGTGAGATGGTTCAGTAATGTCATTAATTATTCTTAATGAGAATTAAGTTTTATTACCAGAGATGTGTCATTTTGACATTGTTTACATTTACGATCAATTAGAGTGTTACTTTTAGGCTTGGCGTGTGTCACTTTGAGAACAAAGTGTGTCACTTTTGGATAATTGTTGCCTTAGGTCTGATTAAGTTTTACTTATTTACTTTAAATCAGAGTGTCACTTTTAAACATAGAATGTGTCGCTTTTAAGTTTTACGTGTGTCACTTTTGGCAAAAAAAATCACTTTTCATCTTTAAATTTTTATTCATAAGTGTCACGTTTAGTGTGTCATTTTTAGGTATTAATTGTGTCACTTTTAGGCATTAGGTGTATCACTTTTGGTAAGACAACTCATTTTTATAATCATACAATTTGTATCAATAAGAGTGTCACTTTTAGGCTTGAAGTGTGCTATCTTTAGGACTAAAGTGTTTCACTTTTTAGGCTAGTGATTTTAACAAAAATAACCAATTGAACACTACTGAAATGTATCTTCTCATTCATAGAAATGTATATAATCTCAAGTGTCAATCGTTAAAAACACAAAATTATAACTTTTTCAAGGTAAAGTATATGTTTCTTACTCGAACATAAAAAATTTACTGAAAATATGTCTAAAATAACCGAGCATTAGAAGTCTTGGAACCCAATTCCTTGGCTTGATGGGAATCAGAAAAATCAGTAGTCTTTTCCTTGCCCTTTTCAATACTTCCCTTAATTCTTTTTCTCATTCCCTTCGTAACAGGGCGAGCATGATTAAAGCATGTAGTAGATGAACTTGAAACATAAGATGATTCATTTTGGTCCGGTAAATTCTTTAAGGAAGAGTGCCACTTTTTAATATTAAATGTATCACTTTTTAGTATTAAGAGTGTCACTTTTTAGTATTAACAGTGTCACTTTTTAGTATTAAATGTGTCACTTTTTAGTATTAAGAGTGTCACTTTTTAGTATTAAATGTGTCAATTTTTAGTATTAAGAGTGTTACTTTGTATTTTAATAAAAAATATAATAAATTTTCATTTATAGTGTCACTTTTAACATTAAAATGTGTCACTTTTTGTGTTTTTAATGTGTCACGTTTGGTTTTAAATGTGTCATTTAGCATTTCGTCAAAGTCCGTTAGGATCTGTCAAGTATCTCAAGGCAATTGATGCTAACGGATGGCTAACGGAGATAACAAACATTGAAAGTGGAGGGGCATCGGAGCAAATAGAGGAAATGAGCATTAAAAATAAATTTAGTTGCTGGAAGGAGTCAAACCTTAGACCAACGAGCGGGTCAAACCTTCAAGGCTCACCCTTCACCAACTCATCCAACCAACTTTTGTGATTTATATTAACAGGTTTAGTTATTAACCCGCAAATTTCTAAATGGGGCTCCGTACCGTCCTATACAAGTCTTTGCCTTTTATCATCCAAGGTGACTAAAGAACAAAGTTTTATTTACATTAAACGAGTGAAGCTTAACTGGTGAATCTGTTTCTATCCTTTGCCTTTTGTTTTCGTGCGTCTTGTGGCTGTTTGGAACAAATCCGACCAGCCTACTTGCTGCCTTGAATGAATCTTCGAGTAGACTTGTTTTGGAAAATTAGTTACGTAACAAATATTTGTCAATTGTGCTGTTTTGTGTGAGTTATTTGCTTGTTTAGTAGAGATTTCAAACAGTAGGTTGCTGCCTTAATCTTGCTTGGACAACTTGTAGTTTTCAAGTTGTTCGTCACGCATCACTTTCCTTGTAAGCTACTATATAAGAAAACCTTGTGACCTAGGATTAGTTTGGATAGTTTATGTGTGTTGTAAAGAGAGAAACAATGGAGAACAAGTTTTGAACAATTGTCAAGGATCGAATTCAAGGATTGATTATATTGCGAAGTTTGATTTCTTCTCTCCTTCTATGGTTAATTTGTTTTCCATCTTTCATATCATCTTGGTTTAGTTTGTTAAATTATGAACTAAATTCATCAAGCTAGGGCAAAGGGGTAGCCAATTCATGGAGAAGTAATTTTGATTCGATTTAGGGTGTAGATTGATTGCATGATTGTGTGAGTGTTTATTCTTGTTCTTGATGTTTTAAGAGCTTGATTACCTTTGATTGATCTTAATCATGTGGATGAGACCAAGAAGAATTTCATGTGATAGACCGTAGGAATATTCACTGTGAATCTAAATTCATGCTAGATATAACATGCAATTAGTTATAGACCACCGTATCGAAAGGTAAGTATATTTCACAAACCCTAATGCGTTGTTTTCTACCTAAATCTACCTAGAGATACGCAAGTTTCTAGAGAATAATAGGATTGGTATAATGCGAGAGAGAATATTGTGGAAATTTTGTTGTCACATAGTAGCAATCAGTTAAAACCCGAAGTTGTTAGTTTATTACTTTGAAGTAAATTGGTGAATCTATTCCTAGCACTTACTACTCGTAGATCCCTTATAATTGTTATTTAGGCTATGTCTGTTCGCACGTTTTGGGCGAAAATGCAGCCCAAAACGCTCCGTTTTCCTTAGGATTGTGTTTCAATCTCGCGTTTTTAATCAGCGTCGTTTTACAAACGGAGCAGCGTTTAGAACGCTGAAAATTCAAGCGTTTCATCGAAAACGCTAAAAGTAAAACGCGTCTCTCCTTCTTGACGAAAATAGCCCTAAATCAATGGTCGGCATTGATGTTGAAATTGCACAAGA
This sequence comes from Codonopsis lanceolata, assembly GCA_013146195.2. NCBI lineage: Eukaryota > Viridiplantae > Streptophyta > Magnoliopsida > Asterales > Campanulaceae > Codonopsis > Codonopsis lanceolata. The sequence continues at coordinate 10,811,789 of CM028382.1, forward strand.
GAGTTCCAAGAGATGCTCTGCAACTGAGAGATACAAGCTGGTGTGCTGGAGCGAACAGAGAGAAGCGAGTCTGTGTGGCGATGAAGAAGAAGAGAGGTCGGCCAGATCTGGACTTCGATTTGGGCTGGGGTTCATGCGGCTGAAGACGGAGACTCAGATCTATGCTGCTTCTTTTTCCTTTTTTGGCTTGCCTTACTTTTTCTTTTTCTTGAATTGCCTTTATGCCCATTATGTATTAAAGGTAAAACATTTTAAAATTAAAGGTAAAACATTTTTCATAAAAGGGTAGAATTGTCATTTTTAACACTAATCAATTTATGAAAATAACGTTTTGATATAGTATCCTAAACGCATTTACAAGCAAAAAGTTGTGTTTTATAAACTCCGCGTTTTAAAAAAGCTCCGTTTTAAAAACAGAGCGTTTTAAAAACGCTGCACCAAACGAGCCCTTAATTGCGTTCCTTAGTTAATGAATTAAGTTTTAAAATCTAAAAAATATCGTCCTTTTGATTAAAGTGAAGATTAGTTACTTTTGATAATTGTTGCTCGTTGGGTTCGATAATCCGTAAATTCTTACACTATATTATTTGAGATATATTAAAGGGCAATGCTAGGGTCATTCTCATTTTACATCATAATATGGGTACTTTATGATGTGGCATACTGTCATTGGTTGGACATTTTATGGGTCCCAGCACTCCAGCCAATAAGAGTGTGTCACATCACAGAGTATCCATATTTTAGTGCAAAATAAGAGTGGCCCAAGCATTACCCATATTACAATAGAGTTCATTCTTATACATGTGTAATTGACTAAAATTATTTAGATGTTGAGATTAAATTATCTTTAAAAATTTAATGATTGGGATTCACTCTTACATTCATATGTGTGAGAGTAGTTATCCACTTTTAACTCTCTATTTTCTCTCACCTTGTTACAAAGTCACCCTTACAACTAATATTATGAGCAGTCACACCCTGAGATTAATCTTCTAAACCATTACCCCTTACAAAACATCAACATTGCATTAATATAATCTCACAATAGAGCTCAATTGATTGACTGAGACTATCTGACAATGGGGGTTGATTCGGCCGCAAAATCAAACATTCATAGGTCAGTTACATATAACTTCTTACAAATAATCCCCCTCAATTATGGGTCGAGTTCGAATAACGCCTCTCGACTACCACTTGAAATAATGTATCCCTCAACTGTAACATTTTTTTTTAAATCGTATCTTTTATTTAGACGTTGACGTTTCAATTGACGAAATTAGATATAATGATACCATACCGTAAGCACGGACACAAAAATCTAGTATTGAAATATGCTAAAGCACATAGATGAGCTGGTTTGAGACTAAGACTGTCCTAGCTTAAGTATAAGTCTCGAGTTAAAGTCTTATGAATACAACTGTGTTAAAACCAGTGTTCTAAAACTCCCCGCCTAGCTCCGCCTAGACCCCGCCTAGTCGCTAGGCCCCTCTCTACCGCCGCGACTTTCTTAGTCGCCGCCTAATTGACCAAGTCGGCGTCTACGCCAAACCTCGCCGACCTTAATTTATTTTGTAGCTTTGACTTTGTGGCATGCGGTGACCGGAGAAGGAAGGGGGGGCGAACTGGAGAAGGAAGGGGAAGTGGTAATGGTGATCCAGAGAGGGAGGTAATGGGGGGGCGAACTGGAGTAATATGTTTTTTTGTTTTTAGCTCTAAACTTGGCTGGTTTATTGCTTTGGGGTTGTTGAGAATTAAGATTAATGGTACGTTTGTATATTTTTGTTCAATTTAGAAATATAGACAAGTGTTTGATAAAATGACAAACATAAAAAAAAATATTTGTATTCAATGTGTTTGATCTTTGATGTAAATTATCAAAAAAATGGTAATTATGTCTTAATTCTAGGCCCCGATTACGCCCCGACTAGTCCCCTAGGCGCTAGGCGCTAATGTGCCGCCTAGCGACCGCCTAACGATTTTTAGAACCTTGGTTAAAACTTGATAGGTCGAGTTTTACCGTGCTTTTGAGCCCATATGATAGGAAACTTTGAGAAAGTTCTCAAAGAAAAATGTTATGGTTAGGATCTCAAATCAATATGGACATGTAAAAGCAAAGTTTATAGAGTGAGGAGATAAGAATTGATGACAATTGATTCTTTCCCACTTTTCAAAGTAATGACCATTATATTTGATTTGTTCACCAACTACTTTCACCCATCATGTGGCCCTTTGAATGAGTATTTTCTTGTGGTAGGTTGCCTTTGAATACCAGAACATGTTTTCTTTCAAAGGAGGAAAATTACCTTATTTTCTCCTTAACAAATAACAAATGCCATTATCATTTTCTTGCTGGAAAAACTTTCCCGCAAAACGTATCATGCAATTTTAGTAGGATATTGTGTTGGGTCTATTAATCTATTATACATAATATATAAGTCAGACAAATACAACCCGTAACCCGTTAACTCATTAATTCATCTGAGCTGATTTGAAAATTATCTGATCTAACTCAACCCGTTAATATTTTTGGGTCAAAACTAACACGTTTCAATCCAAAAATATTAACGGCTTGGGTTGGATTGGGTTAAATCGGGTTGAACCTGTTACCTATTTGACTCCGTTTGTTTCACGGAAAATGATTTCTGGAAAACGTTTTTCTTATTTTTCGGTGTTAGGTAACCTTAAGAAAATGTTTTCCGAGTTAACCGAAAATGAATCTTTCTTTTCTGGAAAATGACTTATGGATTTATTTTCTGAATGTTCGAGCATCCCTCTGCACCCTTCCAAAATTACATATATTTACATGCACGCACAATATTTCACTCAACAAATAAATTGTTTAAAAATATAAATAGAGTTTGTGCACATTATTTATAAATTATAATTTTAAGAAATATTCACTACGTCCTAAAATTAGTGTCCACTATGTTATATTATTATTTAAGAACGTTCCAAACAATATTTACTTTATTTTTTAAAACAATTTTTCATATCAATTATAAAAAAAATTGTGAACTTGAAAAAATATGGACCTTATCGATTTGACACCATTAATGATAAATTGAGGGTTATTAATATAAAATTACTTAAACTTCAACACTATTTTATATTCAATATGTATATTAATATTATAATATATTTTTTTATATTTATTCATATATTGTTTTCCGTAACATTTTCTGTGTATTTGTCAAACATCTGAAAATATTTTTCGACATATTTTCAAAAGATTTACCAAACACATGAAAATTAAATCTTTTTCATTTTCTAGAAATTATTTTCTGAAAATCATTTTATATGAAACAAACGGAGCGTAAATTTATGTTTTTTTTTATGAGGGGGGAGGGGAATCTGGGTTGAGACGGTTCGACCCGTTTTATCATGTTACAAATATTACACCTTTAATATTTGAATTGTAATGAGTTTTTATCTGTTCTGACCAAACCCGTGCCCCACCTAACCCACATAATTACTAGGCCTAGCCTATCAGAATGATAAGAAGCCTTCGACCATCATCTTTCATAGAAATAAAGGAAGGTAAATATAGAGATATATTTTTAATTCCTTACCAACTCGATCTTGCTGCCTAACAAATTCATGAAAGTAACTTTCAATTCGAAGGGAGATGGATGTTTTAACTTATTACGTAGATTGTGACAATTGTTAAGATTTATTGACTTTTGAGAGTGTACGTGTAGAGTCACGATTTCGACCAATGCATTGCTTTTTAATGATAGAGTAATGCTAGGGTCACTCAATCGGCACTCAAATTTGTGCACCAAATGATGTGGTTTCTAATGTGTCATCTTATTTGGTATTTTATGGGCTCGTTAAAAAGTTATTTTAATAATATAACACATAAGATGCCACATCATTTGGTACTCAAAATTAAGTGCTATTAGAGTGACCCTAGCATTACCCATAAAATGTGCGATTTAAATAAATGTTACAGTTGAATGACAGTGTTTAAATAAAATGTGAGATTTAAATAAATGTTACAGTTGAAAGATACATTGTTTTAAGTGAAAGTTAATGGATTGATGTTTTATAAGGGATGACTGTTCAGAAGATTAATCGTAAGATATGATTTTGTAGTATGAAAATAAAAATAGGGAAAAAAAAAGGATGACTGCTCATAATATTAATTATAAGGGGTGACTTGTAATAGAGAAATAAAAAATAGGGAGTTAAAAATGAATAACTATTCACACATGAGAATACGATGGTAAATATCAACCATTAAATTTTTAAAGATAATTTAATCTTAACCTCTAAATAATCCTAATCAATTATTTATCTTTTTTATAATACTAATAAGGTTCACGTGTGTTGCACGTGGTGTTAATGGTTTTTTAAATTGATTTGCCAGTTTCTAAACTTTTTTGTTTACTTTTAATTATTAGATTCTTTTTGTGTTCTAATCTTTACAGTTTTGAGACTTATAAATTGTGTTGTTATGTGTTTAGGTTTTTCGATATTTTGTTTTTCGGTCATTTATAATGTAAGCTTTTAGTTATTATATTGCAACTTATCCTACACATTTATCTTTTTTATTAGTTATTTTTAAATCTTTTTTTAATGTCAAACATGAATTCATTCAATTTTATCGGTGTTGGAATTAAAAACAATTCAAACTTACTTTCTTAGATAAGCGCATAATGTTAATAGGGCCGAGAACCGCAGGTCTGAACCTGTTAAAACGGGTTTTTTCAGGGCTAGGTTTGCAATTTTAGCAGACCGTTTAAAGCGGACCGTTTAAACTGCAACCGATTAGGAACCGAAACCGTTAGGACCAGACCGAAAACCGTTAGGGTTGAACCGGAAGCCGACTTGCATACGGTTTAGTATAGTTAGTAATATACAGGATGGGTATAATACCAAAAACCGTTAGGATTGGACCGATTAACAGCTTTAATATAGTTAGTATAATATACAGGACGCGTATAATATGCTAAAATAAGCGTACAAGCCTCGAAATTGGGAAAAAACGAATTACAAATTTAATCATTGGCTGGAAACCGCAGGTTTGAACCGAAACCAACCGGGCCAGACCAAAACCGTTAGGTTTTTGACCGGACAACAGTGAAAACCAACTAAACCAGACATATCCTGGACCGGAAACGTTAGGGTTGGACCGAAACCATTAGGGCTAGACCGATTAACATCTATAAGCACATTGTTGTTGGAGACTTTGCTTATGTCGTTTCTGGAATTTATGACTCTCTTTGGAAAATAATAAATTGTGTTATAGAAATCAAACTGACAATCCCAAAGTATATACTTACACTCTAAAATACAAAATTCACTCAGAGTATCTATAACGTCTCACTTTACCACCCAACCTAATTTTTGTGTCATTTTCATATCTCATTGTATAAGTTTTTTCTAGTTTGCCCCTAGACACTACTAAGGTTACCAATATGACGTTAAGGTGCACATGGTATTTCACGTGGAGGGCATTTTGGTAATTTTTAACAATGTTTTCTGTGCTTTTATTACCCAAAACGAAACTTCATTTTCTTATTCTCCGACAACGCTTTCTCTGATTCTTCTCCAGCAATGATATCTTATTTAAATTTTAAGTGAGATAAAGCTCAAGTGTATAAATCTTTTATTCGAATTTTTATATAGAAAAAAAAAAAATGTGGAATCATATTAGAGAGAGATAAAACACAAGAAGAGGATCGCATTCAGGTGTCAAGGCCACCATGAATAAGAACCCACAAAAAATTAAAGCTGTCAGAGCTGCCGATGTTAAATGACCAAACCACAAACACAATGTATAAGCATACACGATGAATTTCAAAACTCATATTTGAATTCATCACAGATGTATAGGACAATGATGAGGCACGTCATGATTCAATCCGTCTTCATCGTCCCTAGCTTAAACTCCAACAAATTTCTCCTTAGTACCATTGATATGATTTATGGTTTGAATGAAGCAAATTCTCGATCTTAAACATTATTCGCTACCATTTTTATCACTACTATTACCACACGTTACATCACAATCACCAAATTTGATATGAAATATGGAAATGTTACAAAAGTACGTTGAGGGCCAAAGTGGATTTGGTCGATACCTTAGGGGACAATGTGTATTTTGGACTAATTTCGATGGGGCAAACATATGATTAGCTCCCAAAATTACACACTAAATCTAACATTTGACCCCAACCTACGAAATGTCTCACTTTCATACTTTATTTTTCTATTTGTCACACTTTACTCTCTCCTGTCTATTGGTGTTAAAAATAGTAACATACGGAAATTGATATGTCAAGTGAATATTATTTTGGTCATTTTGCTTGGGGTGGAAAATGAGATTTAGTTACAACTTTATTATATAATTAACCATTTAGTATTTAAAATATGTTTTTAAATAATAATAATAATAAATAAATGTTTCAATAATTAAAAAATAATTATATGACTAAATTACAATTTTCCCCTAGGTATCCACTAAATCGTATAATGCACCCCAACCTAAGGTTTGTCCCATAATAATATCTGACGTTACATTTTTTTCCATTTTCCACCCTATCCGTGATGGACGTTAGAATATTCACGTTAAATAGCACATGATCTTTCACGTGCGGGGCAAAAATGACGTTTTCATTATTTGCTTTAAGGGTAAATGTATTAAAAGTAAAAAACTCTAATCACACACCTCTCCTTCCCTCTTCTCCTGGTGCAAGTGCCCATCTCTCGCTCCACCATAATAGTTGTCATCTCTAGCCCAAACACTTCCCACTTCGGTCAGGCCTATCACAACTTTGGCCCCGTCCTTCTTCGATTCTAGACAAACTTCATTTTTGATCTTCCTCATTCTATCTCATGCAAAACTTGCGCCTAAAGTAGAAATCAGAAGGTATATACTATACTTACTAAAAATCCTAGTAAAAACATGCAATCAACAAAAACACATAACCATTATCGACGAATTCATCGGAAAGAGAGACAGGTTTGAATGAAGAGAAATGGTAAGGAAAATGTTTTCCTTAAAACTAATTATACTACTTTCCTTACAACTATGCTTTAAAGAAGCGCAAAGTTGTTTTGAACAAAGACATTTTTACCCTTGAAGGCTTAGTAGTAAAGAAAATTATAAAATTAGTTGTAAGACTAGCAATGTTGTTATTTTAGTTTGTCTCATAATTAAATTTAAAATTTATTTAATTTATATACCCATCATTCATACACCTACCACAATTACCACCACTACCACCTCAAATAACATCATTAGCCTAGAAATCAATTTTTTTATTTTATCTTATTTTTTTGTTTAATTTCTTACTCCTTTGTTTAATGTCGTATTCCCCCTAAATCACCACTGTCATGCTTAAAATCTCCCCCACCACCACCAGCATCCCTGCAAATGCCGGCACAGCTATCACCACCACCAAGAAACGTGTCCACCTTGCCTTGCTAAAATGAAAAAAATAACATATCTTTAGCTTCCGTTAAGTGGAACTACTTTCTTCAAACGACTTTCCTATCGATTCTAACTTAATTTTTTCTCTAACAAAACGCACAGATTTGTCAACTAAATTCTCCATTTTTCTTTATTATCTTCTTGACATTATGGCACCTTTTCTTAACACGTTTCTCTTAGCTTATTCACACGCAATTACTAATCACGCTATATATTTGCTTAATATCTCGATACTCACCAACCAATGTATTATTTTAATTACAATTTTTCATACACCTCTAATATTAATGTCACCCAACCTATGATGTCTCACTTTCCTACATGTATTTTCTATTTGTCCCCCTTTGTCCTCTCCCATCTATGGGCATTAAAAATAGTGATGGAAAATCATGTACATAAGGATTATTTTGGTCATTTTGCTTGTGGCACAAAGTGGGATTTGTTATAATTTCATCATTTAGTTTGCCATTCAATATTTAAAATATTTTTTATTTAAAAAATAATTATTTAAATAATCTAAAATTAGTTATACTTTGTTTGATATTTAAATTCAAATTTAAAAAAATGCATTACTCCAAAAAAATGAAATTTAAAATTTATTTTTTAGCCCTCACTTTCTTTCGTCAACCTCATCATTCATAGACTCACCACCACCACCACCACTACCACCTCAAATTTTACCATTAGTCCAAAATTTAATTTTTTGATTTTATTTTATTTCCTTTTCAAATTCTTTACTCCTTCCTTCGAAGTAACTCATTTAGAAAACCCATCAATGATAGACACACCACCATCACAACCTTAAATTTCACTATTTACAAACTCAAATTCATTTTTTTTGAATTTTCAAATATTCAAATTGAATCTGAAACCCATATGGATATTTGAAATTTGATGATTATGAAATCTTACAACGATGTATTTCATCTAATCCAACACTGTCATCCCTAAAATCACTGTCACCACCGCCCCTAACACCATCATCCATGCGGTCGTAAGCACCGCCATCACCATCATCAAGAAACACATTCACCTCATCTTACTAAAATAGAAACATAGAATCTCTTTAGCTTCTGATTAGTCAGACTTCTTTCTCGAACGTCTCTCATTTCTTACTTTCGGTGTCAAATTACTAAGTAAGGAGAGAATCTAATTTAGGATGAAACTACTTGAAAGGATGTTGATTGGTGACAATTTCTTTCAATTAAAGGAGGTATGTGGTAGAAGAAAAGAAAGTTGATAGCCAAGGGAGGGGAATAGAGAGATTCTCACACGTAACTACTTCAGGTTCTATGAAGAGGAGCAAGCAAGTTAAGACCAAAAGAGGTTAGAGGTTTGGGGTGGGAAGGGGTAAAATATTTTAAACCTAGTTATTTGTGATTACTAACAGTGGTTTGTTTGTAATATTTATAAGTTATGACCAGTATGATAGTTTTTAAGGTTGCTTGTAGTAGTTTGAAAATTCAAAGAAGTAAACTGTAGATTTTTGCTTTCTTTTGTAACAAAACGCACAAATTCATCAATTGGTTCTTCATTTTCTTCATCTTATTGACACTATGACACATTTTCTTAACTCACTTCTCTTAGCTTATTCATGGGTAATAGCTAAAGATGCTGCATATTTTTGCTTAATATCTTGATACTCACTAACAAATCTATTATTATAGTAACATTTTTTCATTTACTTCTATAATGTCTTTACTGAGTAAAACCATAATATTTAAGAGAGTAATACCATATTATTTTTTAGTTTCAAATAAAGTTTTAATCTCTCGACTGAGTAAGGGTATTTTTGTTATTTTAGAAAATATTGGACGACAATTGTAACGATAATGGTAGGAGGAAACTGATAAGAAAGTAAAAATACAAGACGAAATAAATATAATTCAAAATTGTAGGACATAACTTTAAAACATGTACAAGTCAAGGGATCAAATTATTATTTGATTATTAATGGAATTAATTAGTCTCTGATAAATTTACTTATTTGACATTAATTAATGGTGGATGATTTATTATATTTAAGACTATTTTTGTCCAAACATTATTTGTTATCATGGTAAATTTACTTGTTTTGTCCTTAATTAAATGGCGGGTGGTTTGTTTGGTAAAAGGTTTGTTTGACACTATGAGTTATGACCAGTTATTTGGTAAAATATTTTAAACTTAGTTATTTGCGATTACTAACAGTGGTTTGTTTGTAATATTTATAAGTTATGACTAATATGATAGTTTTTAAGGTTGCTTGTAGTAGTTTGAAAATTCAAAGAAGTAAACTGTAGATTTTTGCTTTCTTTTGTAACAAAACGCACAAATTCATCAATTGGTTCTTCATTTTCTTCATCTTATTGACACTATGACACATTTTCTTAACCCACTTCTCTTAGCTTATTCATGGGTAATAGCTAAAGATGCTGCATATTTTTGCTTAATATCTTGATATCACTAACAAATCTATTATTATAGTAACATTTTTTCATTTACTTCTATGATGTCTTTACTGAGTAAAACCATAATATTTAAGAAAGTAATACCATATTATTTTTTAGTTTCAAATAAAGTTTTAATCTCTCGGCTGAGTAAGGGTATTTTTGTTATTTTAGAAAATATTGGACGACAATTGTAACGATAATGGTAGGAGGAAACTGATAAGAAAGTAAAAATACAAGACGAAATAAATATAATTCAAAATTGTAGGACATAACTTTAAAACATGTACAAGTCAAGGGATCAAATTATTATTTGATTATTAATGAAATTAATTAGTCTCTGATAAATTTACTTATTTGACCTTAATTAATGGTGGATGATTTATTATATTTAAGGCTATTTTTGTCCAAACATTATTTGTTATCATGGTAAATTTACTTGTTTTGTCCTTAATTAAATGGCGGGTGGTTTGTTTGGTAAAATGTTATTTTTGCCCATCTATTAAATTGTAAGAAACAAGCTTGACTTTTATAGTAAGAGAGATAGATGCCAAAGACGAGAGTAGGGGTGAGCAGAAATTTTCCGCAACCGGACCGGACCAATGGAACCGGACCGAACCAGTCAAAAATGGACCGAACCGAACCGGATCAATGTGTATTTATTATTTTTTTATTATATATAATATACTAATATAGTATAATTAATATATATATATATATATATACACACACACACACACATATATATATATATATATATATATATATATATATATATATATATATATATATATATATAAATATATATTGATAAGAAGATAATAAAAGGGATACAACTTACAACCTAAAGAAAATATATAATAATTTGATTCAATATTCAACCAAGTTTCCTTATTTGACTAAAGAGAAAATAAGAGGGAAAACATTGTTCTTCCCTATTAATTAATTTACTGCCCCTTTTTGTGATTCCAAACATTATTAGTTTGAAAGATTGTTACCTGTAAATTAATTAAATTAACAATAAGGGGATCATAGAGGAAGATGACTTGCAATAAATTTCCTTACAACATTCTTTTTCATTTCACTTTATTAATTTGGAAGTAATGATTTTTACATTTAGTTCATTTTCACAAGAACAACGAACCCAACAAAATATTGTATGAAGGAAGAAGATGATTTGATTATTGATCATTGTTTTTTAGAAAATCGAGTTATCCTCTTGATCAAAGATACGCATCGTATTGGTCGGTCTGGTTCTGCGTCTTCAATTGGTTCTGGACTGGACCAATGTATTGGTTCTCAGACATATTGGGTTGGTCCTGGTTCTATATTTTTTAAGAACCGGACTATTGGTCTAGTCCTGATTTTCTTAGTTTTTCCAAAAAAGTGGACCGGACCGGACCAAGCTCACCCCTAGACGAGAGTATGTAAATAAAATCTACAAAAATTACTTATACTCCTTCTATACTAGACAAAGATTTTATGTTGGAAGTCAAATTTTTAAAAGAAAATAACACTTTTAGTAGTTTATTGGTAATAAAATGACACTTTTATCTTTTAATTTTTGAAAATGATCTCCTTAAGTAAACATTTGAAAATGAAATAGTGAAATCTTTACTAAGAACGAAGTGGGTATAAAAATAAAGGGTAATGCTAGGGCCACTCTAATAGCATTCAATTTTGGATACCAAATTATGTGGCATCTTATATGTCATATTCTTAACATAACTTTTTAACTTATAGTGGAACCCATAAAATGTCAAATAAGATAACACATTGAAAACCACATCATTTGATGCACAAATTTAAGTGCTCATTAAGTGGCTTTAGCATTACTCAAAAATAAAATCTTTAAATACATGGTAACTTTAAAGCCATATACATCCAAGGTTCAAGTTGTTTGCATATAACATACTCCCTCTGATTTCAAAATTATTGTCATTGATTCTTTCGTTTTTTATCCGTTCTAAAATAATTGTCCATTTTCAAAACATTATTTTTAAGAAAATACTTTTATCATTTTATCCTTACTTTTCTATCTACTTTAATTATGACCACATACTCAAAAATATTAAAGTAAACCGCACACATCAATATTTATAATACCGTTAATAAATTTTTCTTAAATTAGTAATTTTCTTAAACCGTGTACATGATCAACGAAAACGATAATTTGTAAATAGTGGGACAATGTTTATAATTTCTTCAACCGTTCAAGTCTATGTGCAAACAACAATGCTAGCTAGATTAATTCGAAATCCACAAACATAATAACAAATTATTAATTTCATTTGAATGATAAGATGTGATTGACCAATCTTTCTAGTGATTTGAATGAAGAACCCCCTTCCTTGAGACAAAATTATCAGCCTTCTCCGAGACACATTATTCTCTTTCTAATCTCTTCCCCTTCTTTATCCACCATTACTCTCTTGATTGCCTTTTCTATCTCTCCCTTCTCCAACCCAATATTCTCTCAAATTGCACACTAACTTTCTAATAATCCTTCATGTATTTCGCACTCACGAAGTGATCACCAAAACTGTAATGCATGGAGTCCAAAAGGACAGTTCGCTATGAGTAGCCCAAACACTGATTCATTAAATACGTAACAGCTTAGGTTATCAGGACTTATTCATTAAATACGTAACAGCTTAGGTTATCAGGTCTATCATAAGTCGAATTAAAAGTTCATGGATGATGATGGTGCTTAGTAGCAGTGTATTATCACCTTATAAATCGCACACAAGTCTCGCATCTACCTGATGTGGGATTGGGGTATTACAAAAACACCACGAACAAACCATTGGAACCCCCTCACTGATCGCCTTTAAGAACAACTCTATTGTGCAATTTTAGTCTTCTTCTTATTAAGAAGAAAGAAAATGTACAATGGGAGCACTCTTCTCTAGATGATACCTAGGAGAAAGAAATTTCACTTCCTAAGAACATCCTCAATGTTACAACTTCTTATACAACTTTTTAACTGGATCCCACTGTCACCTACACATTTTTCTCTTCTTACCCACTTAAGAATATATCATTTCATTGTATAATCTTCTTACACAAAAAAAATATTAAATTTAACATCATCTAATAAAAACAAAACTCTTCCCCCCACCCCCCACCCACCCCCACACACACACCTGCCAACAAGGGCGGCTATCCCCCTCTTTCTCTCTCCTCCCCAACTTCTTATTTAAGAAGTTAAATCCCCCTCTCTTTCCTAGTTGGACAAAAAAAAATCCTAGGTGGCTACTACACACATTTACCAAAGCACTAAGAAGTTGACTTTTTCAACAATGGGGATGCTCTAAATAAGAAGAAAACTTTTGGGAGAGAGAAGAAGAGAGGTGTAGCTCCTGTTGACTTTGTGGTGTGTGTGGAGGAGGATGGGGGGAGGGTTTTGTATTTATATAAGATGATGTTAAATTTAATATTTTTTGTGTAAGAAGATTATATAATGGAAAGATATATTTTTAAGTAGATAAGAAGATAAAAATGTTTAGGTGACAGTAGGACCCAGCTAAGAAGTTGTGTAAGATTTTTACACAATGGTGATGCTCTAACATTGAATTCCAACCATTATAAGTCCAAAAGCATCCCGTCACAGAACGCTTGCTTACTACTTCCTTCGTTTCAGACAAAGATTCTCGTTTGAAAGTCAAAACATTTTTTTAAAAAAATGACACTTTTAGTATCTAATTCTTAATAAAATGATATTTTTATATCTTAATTTTTGAACTAAACTCTTTCGAGTGAAAGATTTCAAAATGAAATAATGAAATTTTTACCCGAAAGGAAAGGGGAGAGTATTAGCTAACCCCCAAGCCAATTCTACAAACTCATGTTCATCCAAGGCTGCCATACCTCTTACTACGAATTTTGGTACTTGTGAATCTAACCAAGAAATGCAATCTCGGTCTACGATGAAGAAAATCATCCCCAATGCTGCTTTCGTTTCTTTGTTCATGCTAGCGATGAAATGCGAGAAAGCCTCTCTGTTCTCGGAAAAAATTGTTGGCATCCAATATACGATGACATGAACTTTTTGTTTGTCATTGAGATAATCTGTAAATGAAAAATCAAAACTATTTTACAATATTTTTACATTATTTAATAACAAAGAATAAAATTGAAAATTCAAATTAAAATAGTAATCAGTTCAAAATTTATAGTATATTGAGCTATTATAAGATGTGTGAGGAAATAAGATGAAGTTAATTTAGTAAAGGATGAAAATACCTTCTGATGAGCTCGGTCCAAACTCTGGCCACGAGCCAAACACATGTGCCAACACGTGATAGTCACATGTATGATAGAGACCAAGAAAGAAGTTACCCGAGCATGATAGCTACGAGATGAACACCATACATCTATCCCGAGCAGGAATTTATATATCAGTCAGCAAGCAAGGAGCAGAGCTGCTCGAATGAACCTGATCTATTTTGAGCTTAACTGGGAAATAACCCCACTGATCCCGAGATTTTAGTCATGATTCCGTCAGTTACACGGTCAACCCGTATTTATGGTATTAAAATCCTAAATTACCTCCATGATAATGGCCCAGCCCGGATCTTACGCCTAAAAAGGCTATATATATTTCACAAAGTCTCATTTGAAAGGTACGCACTCTTTTACATACCGAAACTCTGTTATTTTGCTTTCAACTAAGCTTAATAATTACTCTCACGCTCGAGGGGTTTCGCGAGGCACAACCTTGCATTCCTACTAAGGTGTTCTTCTTTTGACAGGGTTCTAGGAGATCATATACTCATACAAGCCCAGATATCCTACAAACCGCAAGAAACGGCCCAAAACCAGATTGTGTAGTATCACCTTTTAAAAAAAGTCTATCTATCGTCGACGGCGTGGAACTGTGGAAGACGTGGTTGAACTTTGAAAACGTAAATTGAATTCTGACCTAGGGACTAGGGAGAGAGATGACAGATGATTATGTACTGTCTTTAATTCTTAAATTGTTAAATTACACTCTAATCATCGATATTTGATTATTTTCAAACTAACCCTCAGGTTTGTCTTTTACTTATTCCCCCCCCCCATTTTCTTATTCAAATATAGATATGTTGTAACTTATATTCTCTAAGGATTTGTACTTTAACTAATAAAATTGAATTGCTAATTTTTAATTTTTAATCTTGTAATTTGTAATAAGATCATTATTTTAATGTTTTTAGATTATTAAGTAATATTTTCTATTAGTATATGTGAAAGTTCTAACGATTGTTAATTAGATTATGTTAGAAAATAAAAAAATATTATAATCATTCGTTAATTTTTAATCTTATAAATTGTAAGTGTTTGATATATTTTTAAAATTTACATTAAATATTTGAGAAATACTGTAATTATGCTTTAATTTATAGGCCCCGCCTAGGCTCCGACTAATCCCAGATTAGTTCCCTAGGCGCAAGGTGCTGGTGTGCCACCTAGCGATTTTTAAAACCTTGCCTACGATCTATATCACAATCTCTTACTCCCTCCGTCCCAAAATTATCGCTTGAGATGACTTGGCGCACGGTTTGAGAAAATACATTTGAAAGAATTATTAGTATTAGTTAGATGTGTAGTTTACTTTAAAGTACATGTGTATGTGACTCATAGTTAACGTATGATGAAAAAGCAATGGTAAAGTGGTAAAAGTATAATCCTAAAAAAGAAAGTTTTAAACATGACTATTATTTTAGAACGAACAAAAAGGAAAGTAGGACAATAATTTTGGGACAGAGGAAGTATTTGTTTACTAGGTGGTAGTTTCAATAATATAGTGTATCAATGTATCTCTAAAAAACTAGATAGTTGCCATTTCTTCACTAATCAAGGAAAAAAACTAGGGCGAAATTTTGGCCGGTCCACTTTTTGAAATTTATAACCCCTCCAGTCCAGTGGTTTTTTTTTTAACTGGAAAAAGTCACTTTTTTTTGGCAAAATGACTATGATACCTTTAATGAACCGAATGAGCACTCGGATGTCAATTACTTAGTGAATCGCGATTCATCAATTTTATTGTATTAGTTTTTGCACCGCGGTTCAATAGTTTAATTGTGTATTCTAATTGCACCGCGATAAATCAATGTTTGCATCACAGTTCAATAGTATAATTGCCTCGTCTAATTGCACCGTAATTCATCAATTTTATTGCATTAGTTTTTGCACCGCGATTCAATAGTTTAATTTCCTAATCTAATTGTTGATTCTTATTGTATTTAATTTAGATTTGCACATGCTTATTCATTGCTTAACTTTTATACTTAGTAACTAAGTGGGATGCGTACCAGTTAGCGTGATAGCTTTGTATAGAACTTAGTCTTTAGAACAGTTTAGTTAGACTTCAAGTTTCAACAAGCATAATCAACAGACTTCAAGATAAACAAATCAATGCTTTCCCAGCAGACCTCATTCACTTGTGACGTAGCTTTTCAGCTCCTATCTAAAGTCTAAAAAGGAGATCAAAATGTACAGCTCAGCATATTAAAAAGGATTACTATTCAGATATTTGTTTCAATATCTGTTTGAAATATATCCTCCAGTTGACTTCTTGAAGAAGCTTCTCTTTTGCGCCTGTTTGAAAGAAAAGAAGACTTTCCTTTTTTGTTTGTAGGTTTCATCTGATACATCATTTGATAAAATGTGTACATCCCTTGCATCCAACCCATCAGTTGCTTTGTCCTCCTCAGTCCATTCAGACTATGGTTTTGTGAGGCCCCGAATCCTTATGTACTTGCTTAGATGAATTTACATTCATAATAACCATTTTTACAAGTTTACATGTGACCACGACGTTCATAGTAATTGTTGTTGTAAATTTGATTCCCCGATTCGCGATTTTAGTTATCGTGTTGTCGTATTACTCGGTTAGTATTATTTTGATCCTAGGTTTGGCCCTGGATGACTAGGGGGACCTTGGGGATTAACTTGATATTATTTTGGTTTGGTCGTGTTTAAGTTTGAACACGCTCGTGTTTCATTTCTGGTGTGACTTGTGTATTCGCCTCGGACACGATAGGGCTGTAGTAATTTGGCCATAGTGTTCTGTAGACAAATCGGAATTGAGATCCGTTTGATGCGTTAGAAACTAGATTTCAAGATCTTTCTAACCATCTCTCTTGCGTAATTTTTGGATTTTTATTTCAGTACATACGCATTTTTAAAGATGACTGAATCATTTATTCTCGGTATTTCCAGAAATTTGAGTTTTGCCTAGTTTATTGGATTTACTTGGAGACCCTTAATGAATTTCACTAAACCTGAACTTAGACCTTAATTAGACCTTGATTAGAGTGGATTAAGCCTAAGTTAAAATTTTAACACTAAGTCCTCAATTAGGGACTTAATCTCACTTAAAAATTGATCTATAAGGGCTTGACACTTGTTTTCCACTCACTCTCTCACCTCTTAGTGTACCATGGCTGGAGAACTCCACTCATTACACCTCTTAAAATCATATTTTTACAGCCACCATGGATGAGAGCTTGAGTGTGGGAGATTCTTGGTGAGATTAGTGTGTGTTTTGTGATTTCCCGGAGATCCAGCCACCCGATTTTGGATTCGAGACCACCCAATCGTAGCTATCGACGAGGAGACTACTAATCCTTACTTTGTTTTCCTTTTTCTCAGCCTTTTCTAGGCTTAAGGTATGCTTCTAATCCCTGAAAATTTGTATGTTCAATATAATGACATACTCCCTTCATAATAGTTGTAGTATACATGCTTAGGAAGACTTCTTATGAAGTAGAAATCTTCTTTTCATCAAGTTATAAATTTGGAAATTATGGGGCTGATTTGCTAAGTTATTAATTTGGGTTTGGGTAAAGCATGAATGTGGTTCTAATTGTGCTTAGGATTAATTCTTGTGAAGGAATTCATTACAATTGTTAACTTTAAAGAATTTTTCATATTAGGGTTAAATTCTGGAAATTTTGGGGCTGCCCTCTACACTTAATAAATTGGGTTTGTGTATAACATTAAAAGTGTTCTAAACATGATTTGGGACAACTAATTTTCATGGACTTGTTGGAATTGGAAACTTCAATAAGATGACTAGTTTAGGATTTCACCAATTAGGAAGAAACCTCACAGATTCAATCCTAATTTTGGGTTGTTTTCCGGAAACTACTGGTACTAATCAACCACATGGAATTGCATAAAAATATTTTATGTTGTTCATGTGTATGTTAAGTGATGCTCTGTAAATTTTCATAAATTTTGGAGTTCGGGAAGTATTTTTAATGAATCATGAACCATGGTTGCGACAGTGAGTCTGAACAAGGGGAACTGGTTATTAACATGATCTCCATGAGATCATAAATCGATGAATACATATCCAATTGGAGTGTTTTAAAATGGTAAACTCTAGATAAAAGAGTCTAGTTTTTGGAAATGTAAGATATGTGTCATTTGGATCAATGAGGAATTTTTGGTGAAGTTTGTATGATGGACATGCAGTACATGCCACATCAGTAAATCAGATTTCTGACATGAACTTGGAGGGGCAGTATTTTGATGAATACAAGTCCTAATGGAGAAATTTAAAAGTCTAAAGTATAGTATCAAGAGTCTAGTTTCAGAATAGGCAATAATCCACTCATTTGGAGTTGTGAGAAATTCATGGCTGAATTTACAAGTTGACTAAGCAGAATGAGTCACAACAGAGAACCATATTTTTAACATGAAATTGAGGTGACTGTATTTTGATGAATACAGGTCTAAATAGAGTACTTTAAAGTGCTAAATTATAGTTCCAAGAGAGTCTAGTTTCTGAATATATAAATCCATGAAATTTGGAGTTTTGAGGAAATAATGGTCGAATTTATAAATTGACTGGGCAGAATAATCATAACAGAAAAACAGATTATTAGCTTGATCTTGATATGATCATAGATTGATGAACACAAGTCCAAATGAAGTGATTTAAAAGGCTAAGTTATAGTTTAAAGAGCCTAATTTCTGAATAAGAAATATTCAGTACATTTTGTGTTGAGAGGACTTTTTAATGCAATTAGAAAGATTGCTGCGCAGAGTGATTTGTAATATTAGAACTTGTTAAGGATTGATTCTCCATACTTGATGAATATGACTTATAAAGCATATAGTGTTTCTTGCCTTCAAGCATGTTCTACTATTGGGTTGTTAACTTGCTATGAAATTTGGATTCCACTAATAGGTGGGATTATAAACTTGAATTGAACTAAGACTTGATATGATATTAATCAACTTAATCTTCCATCTTCTACTTGACTTATTGATACGTGAACTAGGGTTCCTAAATGGAACGAGAACCTAGCTATGCTTTAAACAAGAACATAGAAGGGCTAGAAATGCATATAGCATTTATACCCTATTTGGATGAAACTGTAGTAAGGACTCAACAGAGTCGAGTTAAGGAACAGTTGAACCTTACGAGGATCGAATAGAGTGAACAACTTAACACTTATGATTTAGAGACTCAAATGAGCTCATATTGTGGTTTTGTGATTATTGTAACAATGTGCATAATCGTATGCGTTTAGTAGATCATTATATCTACTTGAGAATTAGCAAGTAAACATCTACTTGTGCATTGCATATAAGTCCAGCTGGCATTACTTGAGTTTTCATGTTGAAGGTGGGACGATGCATTGTCTTCACGAATTATGGGATTCGTAGTTGCAATGTATCGCCGTACCAGATTCGGTTTTCACACACCCCTCCATTGCTAGCTACAGTGGGGAAGTAGCCCCCTTTGTCGTTACCAATTGAGCACATTGGCTAGTGCTATTTTCCCGAGTAGAAAGCTCGGACCCGAGAAGAGAGCTCGGTACTTTGATACCCGATCACGGGTATCAGTGGCACGATATGATTAACAGTTGTGATTGCAGGAGCAATACGACGACAGTGATTTGGTATCTTCTCAATCCCTTATGTGGCTTCCTATGGCCACTTATGTGATAACAAAGTGTTAGTTGAACATGAGATCATATTGACCATGTTTGTATGTATTAATGTTATTGAGAGACTTGATGTGTATATATATAAATATACACACTTATACATAATGATTTTGTGAACAACTTGATTTGTATATATATATATATATATATATATGTATGTATATATACTTGCATATGATGTTTTTATAGAAACTACCTTCTAATTCATTTGATTTGTGTTTGAACAGGGAATTACACCCTGGTTCATTTGGACGGTTTAGTAAGTAAGAAGAAATGACTATCTTGTGAAGTATCTAAACGATACGACACCTCTTCACGTCATTTGTAAAAGGACACAATGATTATTTTTATGTTACATAATTATGTTACATATCTCTTGTAGTAGCGTACTGGGTCATTATGACTTATTCTGTACTTTGTTTCTAGTTGCAGTAAATTGGTAGCCGTGTTGAGGTCGAGTAGATCGTGACTGTGGCAGGGCGCAGCTGATCGATAGATCGAGATTAGATCGTGTGGTTCATGCTAGTAGATGCAGACATCCCCGAGTAGTAGCTTGTGGAGTCCCATTTCTTTTTAGCATCGTCACATATATTATGTACCTTGCTATTCTTGTGAGATCGATTTTGTAAAGTTATCTAGACTTTACGGTCGGGTAGATACTTGGGTATTTGTATTGTTTCTTCTTCGGCCGATGGGTTGTGTCGTGCCCTTATTCGTGGTTTTAGTATTTATTTCAGTTATCTCCCGGACACGCAGTAGCTTTTGGGCTTTTCTTTATTCTAAATTGTTATAGTTGTTGGTAAACCCCGATATGCTTTAGCCGTGGGTAATTGTTATCAGGTTGGTTCTTTGTTGAAACGCCGGCCTGGAGTGCCGATGGTTTGTTCAATGTTGCGGCACGGCACGTGAATTTTGTTTTTCCCCCTTTGAGAGATAATGTCTCTCTTGGTTTCTTTGGCTTTTGTTTCGAGCTTCATAGCTCATGACTTCTTTTACTTATTGCTTTCGCTAATTCAATTTTTGAAATACCGTATTTTAGTGCGGCTTTATGTTCATGTTTAGAGCTTGTTAGCTCGACTGTTGGACTCGCACTACTGTTTAACAAGTGCTTGTCCTCATCTAATGTTTGTTCCAGCGACACGACCTTGGGATTTCGTGTTGGAATCCGGGTCGGGTCGTGACAGTTGGTATCAGAGCTTATGTTAGCTATAAGCCAGGATAGGTTCCATGGCCTAGGTTGGGTTTGGGTTTTCGTCAAGTATTCACCGTCGAGTGTTGTTTATAATGCCTTATTGGCATATTCTTGGGTACAAGTATGCGACTTGGAGTACTAAGTTCGTTTGGTCTAGATTGCCGTGAGTGAAGGTTTGTGTCTAGGAGTATTATATTTCTCCTTTATTGCTTATGAGTTGCAGTTATACCAAGAGTAGGGATTTCAGAGAGTTTGTTTCTTGTTCCATTTTTAGGAATCGAGAAGCTAGACTGTCGGTCCCAAAGGTGATCGTCGTGTTAATCATTATGGCGAAAGTTCGTTGTAATACATTTCGAGAGCGGAGTGGTTAAGCCTCCCGTGGTACCTATTAGTATTTCATAGATTACTATATAGGTGTATATAGTTATGGTAGTACTTAACCACTAGTTCTTGTATTACTTGTGTTGGGAATTTGAGAACCCTTTCCCGATGGTTGTGTTTTGGTATTTGGGGGACTACCTTGATCAATGTGAAATTTCCTCATGATATGTTGGAACTTGGTGATTGGCCAGTAGGTGATCACATGATGATTGGTTGGATTGGTTGTCGACCCGTATACGGTTTGACTTATAAGGATTGGTCGTATACTAGTTAGTAAGAATATGCTACCTAGTGACTCGTGAAATGTTGTATTGTCTCTTTATTAGTCTAATACATTGATATTGTATTAGCCTTGTATAATGTGTTTTATCTACCATTGATAGGTAGTTAATAGTATGAATATTCCATACTTGGTTTACATGCATTGTAAATTAATATACTATGTTGCATGATGTTGATGCCATGCCTATATGTGCTTATTATTTGTATTCTTGAGACCGATATAAAGGATGCTTTTATGTGATTCACGAACACCCCGCATCCTATACGACGAAAGCTTTTGAAGTCACTTCAGAGGGCTCCTAACTTGATTATCAAGAGGTCTTCGTCGGAGAACTAGAATGGTATGATATAAGATAGGAATTGACTGAATCCGTTACCAAAATGGAATGGAACAGAAAATGGTGTATTTCTATACTTGTGCAAATATGTACATTATGTGTATGAAAGTTGTACTATGAATGTGATGTCTTGCTATAAGCAGTCCTTACGTGTGTAGTTTGTAACAATTGAAATTTGCAATGCTTGTTCTGAATGAGTAATTTGACGTGGTAAATGCTCTTAATAATAAATGAGTATTGCCCTGAGATGAATGTTAATTTCATGATCAAGTACATGTTTAATGTGTGAGAATATGATGAACTATAGAGATTCGTTTATAACCGGAGTATTATGTTAAGCCCGGAAAAATTTGGTTTGGAAGTAGTATTTTTGTCAACAGTCAAGCATGACTCGACATCGATATTTGATTGAGATAACATTTGAGAGTTACACCCCCAAAAAAAGGAGACACACCATAGATGTTGCCTCGACTGTGATAGTAGGTCGAGTGTCGACCTTGTCGCTCGATTTACGAAATATTGAATTCGAGGACGAATTCTTTTAAGGAGGAGAGGATGTGAGACCCCGAATCCTTATGTACTTCCTTAGATTAATTTAGATTCATAATAACCATTGGCAAAACACACAAACGGGCCACCCAACTTTGGACCTTCTTGCAATTCGGCCACCGAAACTTTGGTTCATCTATTTTGGCCACCCTACTTTCATTATGTTGCAAGCGAGCCCATTTTCTAACGCCCGTTAGAAAATGGCGTTAACTTTTGCTGATTTCCCTATTTTGCCCCTGTTATTAGACAAACGATGGACAGATCGCGGGGGAAAGACACTCCAAATCAAATCAGACACAAATCGAAGAAAAAAAACCCCAAATTCTAGGGTTTTCGATTTGAATCGAAATTCAAATCTCTTCGATCCCGTAAGCTATATACCCTGAACGCATATCAATTACACACCCATTTCATCCTCTTTTCGAGTCATAATCTCTGTGAGACGCGCCCATACCCAATTTCATCTTCAAACGATCGTCAAACGAAGAAGGTAGTTTTCATCGTTGAAGCTTCCCAGACATTTACTTAACAATGTCAGTGAGTGGGTATGAGATATCAAGGTTAGAAGGCTCGTCTTCATCAGGAGGGTCCGATTTTCTTACTGAATATCGGCATAAAATTTGTCGATGTAACCTTAGGGTGGCCCTATTTACATCTGGGACTGAGAAGAACCCAGGACGAAGATTCATTCGATGCCCTAGATATATGGTAAGCATTTTCAAGAACCCTAATTTATTTACAAAACCCCCCAATTTTTTACAAGAACCCTAACTGTTGTAGTAGTATTGTTTTCTGTTACTCTCCCACATTATTGTCACAAGACCCTAATATTTTTTTTTGCTTCTAGGATGAACATGATTGTGGTTTCTATTTGTGGGTTGATGACAAATTTACAAAGAGGTCAGTGGAAGTGATTAATGATCTGAAGAAATTGGTCAAGTATTTGAGAGAGAGAGAACATGACTTCAAGGAAGAACAATTGTTGAAGAAAGAGTGTGACAGGCTTCAAAAGGAATCTGTGAAGAACAGGGAAAAATTAAGATATTGAAATGTAGTATTGGTCAATATGGTAGGAGAGAAAAGATGTATCTTCTGGCAATATTCATCATGATGATATTGATTAGTGTGTTGATGGCATCGCACTTCAAATTGGACGTAACTGCCAAAATGTTAATGCCTTAGTTGATAGCAAAATTCTGAATAAGAAATAAAATGGTGAAGCATTATGTAATGTATTTGTGCAAGTTTTAATCGTGATGTGTTTGTGCAAAATTTCATTGTGATGTGTTTGTAGAAACATTGTTTTGTAATGTGTTTGTAAAAGCATTGCTGCCTTACATAAACAAAGCCAACATTGCAAATGTACATAAAACTGTTTACCTTATGCAATAACTTCATCTAGTTACAACACCTATAATGGACATACTATCTCAAATTCAAGCCATATCATAATAAGAGCATTGTGTCCAGCCAGGATCTCTTTATGTAGGGCAGGATCTGTTTATGTAAGAGCATTGTGGATCTTCTTCTGACTAGGAAGTTACTTGAAATTATATGTTTGTCCCACTTCTCTAGAACCTGGCCTTATAAGAGCATTGTGTCCAGCCAGGATCTGTTTTACATTACAAAATCATAATAGACAAGGAATGACAAAGAAGGACAAATCTTAAGGAGTTGATTGCCAAAAAGAGCTTCATCTTATTAGCCAAAGCATCCATGCACAACAAATACTGTATAGCACCAAAAAATGGTTCCTTCTTCTTTGCCACTAGTTTGTTGCAAAAGAGATGAGCATAAACTGTTTAATGTACATAAACTGTTTACAAAAAGATGTACATAAACTGTTTACAAAAGAGATAAGCATAAACTGTTTAATGACACAAAGATGAGCATAAATTGTTTAATGCCACAAAGATGTACATAAACTGTTTAATACCACAAAGATGTACATAAACTGTTTAATGCCACAAAGATGTACATAAATTGTTTACAAATCCAAACTAACCAGCAGAAAACAGGATCTGTCCTCACTGCATAGATGTACATAAACTGTTTACAAAAAGAGATGAGCATAAACTGCTTAATGCCACAAAGATGAGCATAAACTGTTTAATGCCACAAAGATGTACATAAACTGTTTACAAAAACCAACACTGCATAGATGTACATAAACTGCTTACAAAAACCAACACTGCAGAGATGTACATAAAACAGAGTGTGCCAACACTACTGCCTGACCAAAAAGGTCCAGTTGTCCATAAAACTGTTTGGTCTAACTAAACAGTGCAGAACAAAAATTTACACAACTGAGAGGCAAAACAGAGATGAGCAAAAAATGAGTTACTCTGAACCTCAGTTACTTTAAACATCTAATCCCTATCACCTATATTGTGCAACATTCTCCCCACAATCATTTTTCAGTTACATCTATTCTTGCTTTTTTGCTTTTGCTCACTCCTTTGTACCTACATTTGCTGTACACCTTTGGAGACCTTGATTCAGTTGCTGCAGTTGTAGACTTCTTTTTTGTCTTCTTAGGTACAACCTCCCCTCTTGCAATTGCCTCCTTAGCCAGTTTGCATGACCTACTATTATGCCCTTTTTCCTTACAAAACCTGAAAGTTGGAGACACATGCAAGTTAATACAAAATGTTCAATTTGGGAATATTATGTAAATTAAGTACAACAAATGCAACTTATTACCTGCAAGTGATTTCTTTTCCCTTTTTAGTCAAGATGTTTGGATCTTGACTAGATTTTTGCTTTTTTTCTTCATTAGGGTCTTTAACCCTACATTTCTTTGGTCTACCAGGCATCTTCTTGTTTGGTGGTGGTTGAAGAGGCTGTTGAGATGATCTTGGCCATTGATTCTCACCATTGATGGGATTTAGGAGATGGGAATAAGTACTAACAAAAGTTTCCTTCTTGTACCAGTTGGAGACATAATTTTCTGGATCTTGACCAATCTTGTATATGGCTGCCATAGCATGAGTGCAAGGAATGCCACTTAGATCCCATTCTCTACAATGACAAGTCCTCTCCCTAATGTTAACACTAAATGCATCCTTCACATGCCTAACTTCAAATTCATCTCCACCATTATACACCACAGACCAATGCTTAACAACTTCCTTACTTTTCTCCATCCTCTTCCTGATCCTTGGACAAATATTATGGCCATATTTTGAAATCCATGCCTTTCTCTTTTGAATTCTGACCATCATTGCCAACCTAATCTCCTCAAGCATATATATAATAGGTCTAGACCTTGCACCTACTATACTACCATTGAATGCCTCTGCAATATTGTTTTCAACATTGTCTACATTTGAATATGTGTCAAAATAAGCCTTGGACCAATGAATAGGATCTGTCCTCACAAGATCTTCAGCAGCCTGCTTGTCTACATTCTTTAAGACTTCAAATTCTGCTTTGAATTTATCTACTGTGCAAGACATAGCAATACTCCAAAAGCATCTCCTATACTCCCCTCCCTTGTATTTCTTCCTCCAATTGCTATAGATGTGTCTGGCACACATTCTGTGCTCAACATTAGGCAGCAAGCTTGTAACAGCAGGTAGTAATCCCTATCAATCATATAAAGTATAAATAAATGTCATTAAATCAATTTTAATAAAAACTAATGAGGAAAAAAGGTAATAAGATTATGATATTACCTTTTGTTGATCTGTAATGATAGTCCACCCATCTCCATCTCTCATTTCAAGGTCTTCAATCAAATTCTGAAGAAACCAGGTCCAGTTGTCCTTGTTTTCCACCTGAACTACAACCCAAGCCACATGATACATCTGATTATTTGCATCCTTGGCAACTGCAGATAACAATTCTCCCTTCTGTATTCCTTTCAAGAATGCTCCATCAAATCCCAACATGGGCCTACAAGTCTCCATAAATGATGTCTTCACTTGATCAAAACAGACATACATTCTCCTAAAGAACAAACCTATGGATGGGATAGGGTTGACATGCTCAATGATCACAGTACTACCAGGATTTCTATTCTCCAACTCATCTTTATAACTCCATAGCTTTGCATAATGTTCATACATTGATTTTTTTTTTGGAGAAACAGGGGCGGCACCCTGCAAAATATTATAAATGAAAAAACATCGTACAAACTTGAGGGGGACAACCAGCCTGGCCCTTATACATGGGAGGACATAGGAGCCTTACCTCGAAAAGGAGATACAAGAAAAGAAGAGAAGGAAAACTAAGGAGATACATCTCTATCCAAAAAACAAAGAAATGAAGAGCCAAGCTATCTACGAAAATTATGCAAACCCAACTTATCAGAATTAAACGCAAGTTTCACTGATTGAGGAAGCTCCCGAAACAAATTATAACTTTGAAAACCTTTATGAATGTCGGCTGAAGCTGCTAGTTTATCAGCGACAAAGTTTTGCTCCCGATAAATATGTTGGAGCGTATAATCCCCCAACAAACGAATGCAATCTCTCAACTCGTATTCATAGCGCCACTGACTGTTATGATGTCTAGAAATAGCTGAAACAGAAACTAAAGATTCCGATTCTAAACATGCAGTCACTCAATTCCACCCCAAACATCACCCTTCATATCAGTCAACTTATAAGCAGGGTTTCTTCTAAATGTTTCAAAGAATTCCTTAGCCAAAAATGATGCTTTGATTTGCCTGTTCTTAAGTGCCATCCCACAATCATGCTGAGGATTAAATGCAGTAATTTGCCAGAATTTCTTTTGATTCAATCCAGCCCAAACCCTCCATGGGCATACAGCTGAGTTCATGCACACTCCAGACATCCTCATCTTCTCATTCCTAATCCATTTAATATCCTTTTTTTCATCCAATCCATACTTAACAACTGCAGCCTTAAAAATTTCTTTTGTTTCAAACTGAAACCCAAGTTTTAATTACACTACTTCCATGTCTCTGTTTGGATTGAAAACTGGAAATTTAAGACCTTGCTTCTTCCTCAAAGTTAATTGTTCTCCATGAAATATTTTGTCATCTACCTTATCCTCTTCATCACTAGAATCATAATCACTATCAGAAGAAGTCAACCCACCATCATCATTTCTACTCTGAGTCCGTGGTTGTCCCCTAGTAGGTGTAGGCTCAACTGGATCACCTTCTTGGGGTAAACTAACAGGATCAATCCCTTTCTGTTTTTTGTTTCTTCTATTATTGTTCACAGCAACCCTAATTTCTACAAGTTCTTCATCACTTACATGGAAATCCTCATCACTTAAACATGTTTCTACATTGATCCCCACATCTTCTACCTCATATGGATATTCAAAAGCAATATCATCTTGAGCCATATCAGCCTCAGCACCTGTTTGTTCATTACTGTTTTCATGCCTAACATTATTCTGTTCAGTATTCTCATGTTCATCATTCTCAACCTGACTCTTTTCAGCCTCATATTGAGCCATCACAACCTCAATCTCATCCTCATCCCAGTAAAAATCATCTTCAGCTTGACCCATATCAGTTTGACCCTTACCCTTTTCAGACTCATCTTGACCCATATCTTTACTCTTTTCAGACCCATCTTGACCCATATCAGATTGACCCTTACCCTTTTCAAACTCATCTTCACTCATATCAGTCTGACCCTTACCCTTTTCAAACTCATCTTGACCCATATTACCCTCACCCATATAAGCCTCACCCTTTTCAGGCTCATTGTAAACCTAACTCTTGTCAGGGTCACCATCATCCATCTCAACCTCCATCTCATCCTCACCCTTATTCAACATTTCATGTTCTTCTGTATCTAAATCTACAATTACTGGTTCATCAGACTCACGTACAAGCACTGGTACATCAATACCATGCTCAACATACATATACACAAACCCTATATTCCTACATTCATTTACCATTCTTAACACTCCCTCATTAGTATCTATTGAGTACAATCCATTTTCAATAGTTTGTGTAGGCAACCTATACCATAATTGCTTCACATTTACATACTTTAAATATGATTTAACATACTTTTCAGGAATAAAATCAACACTCCCTCCTTCATACTTCCATTTGTTATTAACCTTACGAAAAGCCCCACCATGATGTAAAAATATTCCAATTTCCTTTTCCATTCTGCATATAATAAGAAATGACACACTATCACTATTAGTGTCTAGGCAAAACACTATTTTAAAGCCCCACTATATGATATTAAAGCCCCACAATATCATATAAAAGACACACACCAACATGTAGAATGGAAAAGCCACATATAAGTAAAGCCTAATTTTTTAAGGTTTTGGGACCACCACTGAATATAAAAGAAAAAAAGGCAAAACCCTACCATTAACAATCAATTACACCAACATGGACCATATAAAGTACTGATATAAAAACCCTAAAAGTATGACATGGATGAATTCAACAATTTTCAACATGTTCAAAAGGCAAAGGTAAGTAAACCCAAACACATTCATAAACTGAAACATGTTCATTAACGACAACATATTCAACGAGTAAGAACTAGGGTTATCGTACTCACCTCAGATCTTCGAATCGATGTTAAAACATTAGATTCAAGTATCTTCTGCTGTTGATTGATGCCTCGAAGTCGGTTTCTTCTTACGTGATCGAAGAGATTTGAATTTCGATTCAAATCGAAAACCCTAGAATTTGGGGTTTTTTTTTCTTCGATCTATGTCTGATTTGATTTGGAGTGTCTTTCCCCCGCGACCTGTCCACCGTTTTTCTAATAACAGGGGAAAAATAGGGAAATCAGAAAAAGTTAACGCCATTTTCTAACGGGCGTTAGAAAATGGGCTCGCTTGCAACATAATGAAAGTAGGGTGGCCAAAATAGATGAACCAAAGTTTCGGTGGCCGAATTGCAAGAAGGTCCAAAGTTGGGTGGCCCGTTTGTGTGTTTTGCCACAACCATTTTTACAAGTTTACATGTGGCCACGACGTTCATAGTAGTTGTTGTCGTAAGTTTGATTCCCCGATTCGCGATTTTAGTTATCGTGTTGTCGTATTACTCGGTTAGTATTATTTTGATCCTAGGTTTGGCCCTAGATGACTAGGGGGACCTTGGGGATTAACTTGATATTATTTTGGTTTGGTCGTGTTTAAGTTTGAACACGCTCGTGTTTCATTTCTGGTGTGACTTGTGTATTCGCCTCGGACACGATAGGGCTGTTGGTCCCAAAATAGGCTCAATCTATGCTATAAGGGGGGGGGGGTTGAATAGCCTAGTTATGTTTTTATAAAAACTTTTTATAAACATTTCTTAATGATTTCTTAAAATGATTTAACTAGAAGTGTTAAAGCAGCGGAAACAGAAGAGATTCTGAACTGACCAGTGATCTGCTTAAGTAGTACAGATTCAGAAGAAGTTCTAGATCAGTATAAGCAGTTAATAGAAGTTGTAAGAATAGATCAGACATAACACAACGTTTTGAAGTGGTTCGTACTGAGAATAGTACTACGTCCACTACCAAAGTGGTTAGCTTTGGATTTTAAAAGTGCACTTGTTTATCCACTAGGTTTATGAGTAAGATCTCTAATGGATCGTGTACAAAATGAGTTTTTAACCAAGTGTATAATGGTGAGAGGAACAATCAAGGATTAATTGTTCTCACACGTGCTAATGTAAAGAACAGTTTTTAAAGACAAACTAGATGAAGCTGAAACAAATTTAAGACTGGCAGATCTGCAGCTTCAGGAAGTTTGGTGAAGTGTTAGTTCTTGTCCTTTGATCTCTTGAATGCTTGAGTGTTAAAGATGAAGCTTGAGAGTTTAATGCGCAAGAGTTGTTTCTTCAGATCTTCAAAACTTGAATAAATACCAGAGAGATCTTTTGGACCGTTGGACTGAGGCAGAGAGAACTGTGTCCAACGTTCTATGGCATTGAATGCAATTCGGCGCTTTGGGAGATGTAAGAGCCATAGACATCAGAGATGCAGTGTGTGCAGAGAAGACATTCCCAATTAGAGTAAGGTTTCAGATTGCAGGCGTTGCAGCTTAGAAAGTCTTCGTAGCCAAAAAGGGTAATATCTTCAGACTTCATGTTTCAGGAGACAGTCTGGACAGTTGTCAGCATGTAGAGTTGACTTCTTTAAAGTAAAATCCGATGAAGACATTATGACTGGATATTTTCAAAAAACTATCTAGATAGGTCTATACGTGTCATAATTTCATGATTTGGCTATTCTTGATTTTTCGCTCTTTGAGCAGACTTCAAAGTCTGCTGTTCTTCCAAGGTTGCTGTAGAAGCCTGCTTGTCCACGCCTAAACTAACACTAAATAGTTCTAAACAACATTGATTCTAAGACAGTTGCCACACTAATCGGTACGCAGACCTTTTAGCCACTGTACAATAGAATCAGAAGATGACTCAACCAAATCTAGAACTATAGCAATCAACAAGGGCTGTAGTAATTTGGCCATAGTTTTCTGTAGACAACTCGGAATTGAGATCCGTTTGATGCGTTAGAAACTAGATTTCAAGATATTTCTAATCATTCCTCTTGTGTAGTTTTTGGATTTTTATTTCAGTACATACGCATTTTTAAAGATGACTGAATCATTTATTCTCGGTATTTCCAGAAATTTGAGTTTTGCCTAGTTTATTGGATTTACTTGGAGACCCTTAATGAATTTCACTAAAACTGAACTTAGACCTTAATTAGAGTGGATTAAGCCTAAGTTAAAATTTTAGCACTAAGTCCTCAATTAGGGACTTAATCTCACTTAAAAATTGACCTATAAGGGCTTGACACTTGTTTTCCACTCACTCTCTCACCTCTTAGTGTACCATGGCTGGAGAACTCCACTCATTACACCTCCTAAAATCATATTTTTACAGCCACCATGGATGAGAGCTTGAGTGTGGGAGATTCTTGGTGAGATTAGTGTGTGTTTTGTGATTTCCCGGAGATCCAGCCACCCGATTTTGTATTCGAGACCACCCAATCGTAGCTATCGACGAGGAGACTACTAATCCTTACTTTGTTTTCCTTTTTCTCAACCTTTTCTAGGCTTAAGGTATGCTTCTAATCCCGGAAAATTTGTATGTTCAATATAATGACATACTCCCTTCATAATAGTTATAGTATACATGCTTAGGAAGACTTCTTGTGAAGTAGAAATCTTCTTTTCATCAAGTTATAAATCTGGAAATTATAGGGCTGATTTGGTAAGTTATTAATTTGGGTTTGGTTAAAGCATGAATGTGGTTCTAATTGTGCTTAGGATTAATTCTTGCGAAGGAAATCATTACAATTGTTAACTTTAAAGAATTTTTCATGTTAGGGTTAAATTTTGGAAATTTTGGGGCCGCCCTCTACACTTAATAAATTGGGTTTGTGTATATCATTAAAATGTTCTAAACATGATTTGGAACAACTAATGTTCATGGACTTGTTGGAATTGGAAACTTCAATGAGATGACTAGTTTAGGATTTCACCAATTAGGAAGAAACTTCACAGATTCACTCCTAATTTTGGGCTGTTTTCCGGAAACTACTGGTACTAATCAACTACATGGAATTGCCTAAAAATATTTTATGTTGTTCATGTGTATGTTAAGTAATGCTCTATAAATTTTCATAAATTTTGGAGTTCGAGAAGTATTTTTAATGAATCATGAACCATGGTTGCGACAGTGAGATCATAAATCGATGAATACATATCCAATTGGAGTGTTTTAAAATGGTAAACTCTAGATAAAAGATTCTAGTTTTTGGAAATGTAAGATATGTGTCATTTGGATCAATGAGGAATTTTTGGTGAAGTTTGTATGATGGACATGCAGTACAGGCCACATCTGTAAATTAGATTTCTGACATGAACTTGTGTGGGTTCCCGGGATGACGTGCTCCCGCGCCCTGCGCGCCCTTGGATAGGGGTGCGCGTACGTGCGGATGTGGTGACATCCACTGCTCTCGTTCCACCCTCCTTTTTCTAGGGGAGGACGAAATCAAAACTGTCAGAGGAGTGCTGTCGGAATAGCGCGTTGGAATGCGCCTCGGTTGCCTTTAGTGGATATTGATCCAATATGGGAGCTTTGGGTTTTCTGTAACGACCCGACCCGGATTCTAACACGAAATCCCAAGGTCGTGCCGCTGGAACTAACTTAAGAAGAGGACAAGCACTTGATAAGCAGTAGTGTTAGTCAAACAGTCGAGCAAACTCGCTCTAAACATGAACATAACACCGCACTAAAATACGGTATTTCAAAAATCGAATCAGCGGAAGCAATATAAGAAAGAAGTCCCAAGCTATGAAGCTCGAAACCAACGACAATGAAAACCAAGAGAGACATTATCTCTCAAAGGAGGAAAAACAAAACTCGCGTGCCGCAACATTGCAGACACTAATCAAACCATCGGCACTCCAGGCCGGCGTTTCAACAAAGAACCAACCTGATATAACAATTACCCAACGGCTAAAGCATACCGGGGTCAAGAAACAACTATAAAAACTAGAATAAGGAAATTCCCCAAAGCTACTGTGTGCCCGGGAGACAACTGAAATAAATACTAAAACCGCAAACAAGGCACGACACAACACGTCGGCCCAAGAAAAACCAATACAAATACCCAAGTATTCTACCCAACTGTAAAGTCTAAATAACTTTACAAAATGTCGATCTCACAAGAAAAGCAAAGTACATTAAATTAATGACAATGCTAAAAAGGAACAAGACTCCACAAGCTGCTACTCGGGAAAGTCGGCTGCTACAAACACGAACCACACGATCTAACCTTGATCTATCGACCAGCTGCACCCTGCTACAGTCACGAACTACTCGACCTCAATGCAGCTATCAGTTACTGCAACTAAAAACAAGTACGGGATGAGTCATAATGACCCAGTACGCTACCACAATATATATGCAACATATAATTATGTAACATAAACATAACGGTGTCATTTTATATATGAGAAAAAACCCGTGAAGAGGCGTCGTATCGTTTCGATACTCCACAAGATATCCACTCTTTCTTACTTACTAAACCGTCCAAATGAACCAGGGTGTAATTCCCTGCTCACACACAAATCAAATGAATTAGAAGGTAGTTCCCACAAAACATCATATGCAAGTATACATATCATTATATATACGAATCAAGCTATTCACACTGCTACCACGTGTAAGGGTGCATGTTTGTATATATACACCTATATCAGTATGTATATCTCTAAATATACATATCAAATCTCCCATAAAATCATCATGCATAAGTGTGCATATCTATATATTTACACATCAAGTCTTTCATATATATCTCATATACAAGTATGCATATATCTATATATACATATCAAATCTCTCATGTATCATCAGCCAATACAAACATGGTCAATAAGATCTCATGTTCAACTAACACTTTGTTATCACATAAGTGCCCATAGTAAGCCACATAAAGGATAGAGAAGATACCAAATCACTTTCGTCGTATTGCTCCTGCAATCACAACTGTTAGTCATATCGTGCCAGTGATACCCGTGTTCATGTATCAAACTACCGAGTTCTCTTCTCGGGTCTGAGCTCTCTACTCAGGAAAATAGCCCTAGACAATGTGCTCAATTGGTTACGACAAAGGGGCTACTTCCCCACTGTAGCTAGCAGTGGAGGTGTGTGTGAAACCCGAATCCGGTACGGCGATACATTACAATCACGAAACCCATAATTCGTGAAGGCAATGCATCATCCCACCATCATCATGAAAACTCAAGTAATGCCAGCTGGACTTATATGCAATGCACAAGTAGATGTTTACTTGCTAATTCTCAAGTAGATATAATGATCTACTAAACTCATACGATTATGCACATTGTTACATAAATTACAAAACCACAATAGGAACTCATTTGAGTCTCTAAATCATAAGTGCCAAGTTGTTCACTCTCTTCGATTCAAGTCCCAAAAGCTAGTAATCTAGTCAAATGGAATATAATTGTCATAGGATCTCACCACGATCCTCGTAAGGTTCAATTGTTCCTTAACTCGACTCCGTTGAGTCTTTACTACAATTCCAACCAAATAGAGTTTGAACACTATATGTGTTCCAAGACTGTGTTCTATGTTCTCGTTTAAGGCATAGCAAGGTTCTCATTCCGTTTAGGAATATAGTTCAAAGTCCCAAGTCAATTATATAAGGGAAGCCTAAGTTGATTATTGTGAAATCAAGCTTAGTTCAATCTTTGATTCATAATTCCACTTAATAGTAGAATCCAAGTTCACCACAATTCATTAACTGTAGAACAGCTTAGGCACGAAGGCAAACACATTCAATATGCTCATAAGTCATATCATAGAAACACATAGAAGAATCAATTCTTGACAAGGTAGGAAATCATGCATTTAGTCATAATATAAAATATACACAGTATTCCATATTCACCTATGAAATTCAACAGAGTCACAACTTAACCATCGTTCCATTAAGTACTATCCAAGACTACTCCGTTAGACTCGGATCATGATGCCATTTACTAAACTCTTCCTAGAGTAGTAACTCATTCAATAACACAAAAGTCGATGGTAGTCAAAGAATTAAGCAACACTAGAGCGGTAATAACCCGTAAGGTCAAACCATACCGGTGAGTCTTAGATAACAACATGGTCATCCTAGCGACTTATACAAGTAGACTCCATGTATAGAGTACTAAGAAAGCCCCAATCCAAATCTTCTCATAGAATAGTCCTCAAATTCTTTATTCAACAAGTAGGTGTTTTTACTCATTAAAGAATCAAGTAGGAATTCGACAAGAGCGAATTCAACCTGTCAAGTAGATACATCATTCTACAACATGATCTCAATTGTGCATTTGCTTCACACAATCACATAAACCACATAAGAACTCGATTGAGTCTTATAATCACTCATATCAAACATTTCCTTCAATCCATCCCAAAGTCACGTAAGCTAATATATTAGTCTAACGCACTACAACGTCATAGGGATTGAATGTGGAGTCGGTATTGTTCAATAACTCCCAAATTTCAACTCCGGTGAGTTTTACTAAAATTCAACCAAATATAGCATTGATACTATATGCATCACATTGCCCTTTCCTAAGTTCTCCTTTCATTTAGAACTCGATAACTAGGCCGTTCATGATCTTAAACTAGCCTTAAACACAATCCCGAGTTTCAAACCCTAGTTTCGGTGATTTTGTTAAACCTTGAATTGAACCGAATTCTTTCAAAAGAGTTATTCCCAAGCTCATTATAAACAACATTCATGCTTTATAAAATGTCAAAATCACAACTTCATAGAGAATTCATAAAATCCTACACATGTTTCAAAGGTTGAATTGGAGGATTTGTCTTCACAAAAGATATTCATAATCATCAATAGATCAACTATAATGAAGGGGTCATGTCATTTTATTGAACATGAAAATTTCAGGGATTTCTCAACATACATTAGTCGTAAGATTAATGGATGAATGAGTGATCAAGGCAAGGATTGTTGTAGAGAAGATCAAGAGCTTCGATTTGGCGGTCTCGGATCGCTGATCGGACCACCGGAACTCCGGGAAATGGTCGTTCAAGTTGGAGTGACCTCCATGGACGAAAATGGAGTTATGTCTCTGAATATCATCTTGTTGTTGATCAACAATGGCTGAAAGGCTGAACATTTGTTTATATACTTGACCATAAGACCCCAATCCTAGTGAAGGGTGTTATTTGGCCTCTCATTGGCTAAGGGATGCTAGCCTTTGATAAGGATTGATCCAAAGGCTTAGAAGGGTTGTAGAAGAGTCAACAAAGAGGTCTCAAGTCACTTAAGACGGCCAAGGGGCAAGGGCACTAGGGTCAATAGCCAAAACAACCAAAACAAGTCAAAAACCCAAAATCTGGAAAACAGACTGTCAATCTTGTAAAATCGACCATAAATAGCTCACACCTCCAAATGAGGTGATTAATGATTTTTATGAAACTATACTCTTTAAAATATAGTTTATCCTTTTAAATTACTCAATTTGGACTTATATTCATCAAAATATGTCTACTACAAGTTCAAGTACAGAAGCTGATTTCCTGAAAACAGAATTCTGGCACAGCCGTAAGTCAAGACCTAAATGAGGTACTTATACACCTTGGAAAAATACCATATTTTACAGGGAGTATCCTAACATATGTAGCTAAAACATACTAAATATTTAGGAAATTCACTTTAGTATATTGGTACCATAATTTTCCCGAAGTTCGCCCAAAATCAGGACTGAATCTGTGAAGTGATATGTTGGTCATCTTATTTCCGAATGCAACAAATCTATGAACATTGATTGTTCAAGCATGGGAAATACTAGTAAACTTGGTTTAGAACTCAAATGAACTTCTCGCAAGTTGAAAACACAAACAATACAAGCAACGAAGGCATTCCCGAGAAACCCTAAGGCTCAAACGAAACAACAATGCTTCTAAACTCTCAATCAAGCATACAACAACTAAGATGAACATTGTAAATCTTATATGCAAGGTACTATGACTCCAATGAGACTTATTTAGGTGCTATCATGTTAAGATGGACACTCAACGCATTAACAACAAAGCATGCAACACGAGAAAGTCAAATACACGAAGGTTCGGGGTCTTACATTTTCTATGTCAAGTTATCCATTTTTTAGGGGATACCATGATATAGGAATGCATCACCCATCTATTCTCATTCTGCCTTTTTTAGGGGAAAACGTGAAAGTGCAAGGAAGGAATGTTGCAGCGCCCCCACTATGGATTTTATGAAAATAGCCTTATGGCCTATCTCGGATCACTATGGGTGCTTTGGGTTTTCTACGTCAAGTTATCCCTTGTTTAGGGGATACTGGGACATAGGAATACATCACCTCTCCATTCTCATTTTCTCTTTTTTAAGGGAAAACGGAAAAGTGGAAGGAGAGATGTTGCGAGGCCCCACTCGATCCAAAATGTTTTAGAGTCGTCATCTTTATTTTAAGGAATAAATAAAGCAAAACGAAAAAGAAAACCAGAGATAATGAAAACGGGTTCGGAGGCTAAGTTACGAGTTGGGAAGGTGCTAGGCACCCAACTCGCCCTTTCGGTCTCAAAACAGTTTTTTGCTAAAGTATGCTTTTTGTTATATTTATTTAACAGATAAAAAAAGCATTAACTGCCTACAAATACATTGTTTACATTATTTACAGACTCGCAGCTGTCTCTTTTGCAAATAATTACAAATATACTTGAAAATATTTGGGCATAATAACGGCTACATTTAGTACTATTTCCTAACTAAATCCGGGCAGCACAACTATTTATATATCTACATTGGGCCGGATTGGAAATAATACTTTTACAAATGAAAGCTTTTAAAAATAAAACTTACTGACAGCCTAGGGTGTGCTCGCTCTGTCCTTCAGGGAGAGGGAGTCTTTTTTTGTTGTTGTGTGTTTTGAAGATTCGGGCAGAGTGGCTACTTCCGAAAGTTACTTTTGGCCTCGGGATTTGGGCAGAGTAACTATTTATGTTTGGTTGTTTGTTGGCTTGAGGTAGGCTGAAATCTGGTAGAATAACAACTTATTTCTGACTGATTTGGCCTTTTAAATCGGGCAGAGCAACTGCTCTTTCCATGATTTTTGGACCGGGGAAAAAGGGTGGATACCTAGCTGGGGGGCTAAGGCGCATTTCTACCGGTTGGTTTTGTGTTTGGAAGAGGTTTGGCAGGGTTTCGAGGCTTTTTGAGGTGATCGCTCACTGTCTCACTTCGCTCTCTATTTCTCCAGCGTAACGACGACGCGGAGAATTTTTATCGAAGAAAAGGTGTGTTG
This sequence comes from Codonopsis lanceolata, assembly GCA_013146195.2. NCBI lineage: Eukaryota > Viridiplantae > Streptophyta > Magnoliopsida > Asterales > Campanulaceae > Codonopsis > Codonopsis lanceolata. Next base: position 10,850,125 of record CM028382.1, read on the forward strand.
AATGAAGAGCCGAGAGCCTCTATTTATAGGCTGAACTGAGGACACAGAAGGAATTAAAATTCCTTCTTCATGCAATAAGCAGCTTGTACACAGCACGAGACAGTTTGCACTTTACGGCGATTGAAGGTGAGAAATGGGCGCAGCGCTTCACAAAATTGGGCGCAACAACCCAAATTGGGCGCCACACCCAATTTAAGTGGTGGCCACACCCATTTTCAAACTATGCACTTTTTGTACACTTTGGTCCCTGCAGTTCGTCCTTTTGCGCATCCTGCTTTGTCCTTTTACACTTTTGACCCTGTAACTTGACATTTGTTAATGTTTTAACAGGTCTTGATATTTTATGTCATGTCACATACCAGGGGTACGAAATTGGGGTGTCTACAGAGCCCCTCAACGATGGAGTCTACGGGTAACCCGTAGCTTACTAAGTAGACGAACATCGTTGATAAGAATAGACTCTCCAATTTCGCTCAATTACAAAACGAGGGAGAAGGATGCAATAGGTGGCAGTTATAATGCATCAATTTATAATGTGAATCAAACCTCCATATCCTATACATTTTTAGTTGGTTATAGCAGGTTATCGCAGTTTTTAAGCAGATATGCAAATTAAGTGCTCTGATGGTCGGACCTACTAAAGTAGGCTGCCTACGTATCCCTTAATAAAAGGTATCAGACCAAACGTAGTTCGGCCTCAAGCAAACAGACAACAACTAGGTGGGATGGATGGTGCGATAGGCAAACCGGTGGGACCTCGTTTTCGATAGGGAAAAATGGGACTTTTTTTTGCTTTCCCAAAGATAGGAAAGCTTTAGAGTTTTTGAAAATGGGCTGGAAAGCTTTAGAACTTTGAAAATGGGCTTTCCCAAAGATAGGAAAGCTTTGAACTTTGAAAATGGGCTTTCCCAACATAGGAAAGCTTTGGAACTTTGAAAATGGGCTTTCCCAAAGATAGGAAAGCTTTGGCTTTTGAAAATGGGCTTTGATAGGAAAGCTTTTAAAATGGGCTTTCCGATATGGAAAGCTTTGGGGCTTTGAAAATGGGCTTTCCCGATAGGAAAGCTTTAGAACTTTGAAAATGGGCTTTCCCAAAGATAGGAAAGCTTTAGATTTTGAAAATGGGCTTTCCCAAAGATAGGAAAGCTTTGAACTTTTGAAAATGGGCTTTCCCAAAGATAGGAAAGCTTTAGATTTTTGAAAATGGGCTTTCCCAAAGATAGGGAAAGCTTTAGAACTTTGAAAATGGGCTTTCCCAAAGATAGGAAAGCTTTGGGGTTTTGAAAATGGGCTTTCCCAAAGATAGGAAAGCTTTGAAACTTTTGAAAATGGGCTTTCCCCAAAGATAGGGAAAGCTTTGAACTTTTGAAAATGGGCTTTCCCAAAGATAGGAAAGCTTTAGATTTTTGAAAATGGGCTTTCCCCAAAGATAGGAAAGCTTTTGAACTTTTGAAAATGGGCTTTCCTCAAAGATAAAAGCTTTGGAACTTTTGAAAATGGGCTTTCCCAAAGATAGGGAAAGCTTTGAACTTTTGAAAATGGGCTTTCCCCAAAGATAGGAAAGCTTTGAACTTTTGAAAATGGGCTTTCCCCAAAGATAGGGAAAGCTTTAGATTTTTGAAAATGGGCTTTCCCCAAAGATAGGAAAGCTTTGAACTTTTTGAAAATGGGCTTTCCCCAAGATAGGAAAGCTTTTTTTGAAAATGGGCTTTCCCAAAGATAGGAAAGCTTTTGAACTTTTGAAAATGGGCTTTCCCAAAGATAGGAAAGCTTTGAACTTTTGAAAATGGGCTTTCTTTCCCAAAGATAGGGAAAGCTTTGAAATTTTGAAAATGGCTTTCCCAAAGATAGGAAAGCTTTGAACTTTTGAAAATGGGCTTTCCCCAAAGATAGGAAAGCTTTAGAACTTTTGAAAATGGGCTTTCCCCAAAGATAGGAAAGCTTTGAACTTTGAAAATGGGCTTTCCCCAAAGATAGGGAAAGCTTTGAACTTTTGAAAATGGGCTTTCCCCAAAGATAAAGCTGGCTTTGAAAGCTTTGAAAATGGGCTTTCCCCAAAGATAGGAAAGCTTTAGAACTTTTTGAAAATGGGCTTTCCCAAAGATAGGAAAGCTTTGAACTTTTTGAAAATGGGCTTTCCCCAAAGATAGGAAAGCTTTGAACTTTTTGAAAATGGGCTTTCCCCAAAGATAGGAAAGCTTTGGAACTTTTTGAAAATGGGCTTTCCTCAAAGATAGGGAAAGCTTTGAACTTTTGAAAATGGGCTTTCCCCAAAGATAGGAAAGCTTTGAACTTTTTGAAAATGGGCTTTCCCCAAAGATAGGAAAGCTTTGAACTTTTGAAAATGGGCTTTCCCCAAAGATAGGAAAAGCTTTGAACTTTTTGAAAATGCTTATCCCAAAGATAGGAAAGCGATGATTTTGAAAATGCTTATCCCAAAGATAGAGAAGCGATGATTTTTTATTTTTTTTTTGAAAATGCTTATCCCAAAGCATAGGAGAAGCGATGATTTTTTTTTGAAAATGCTTATCCCAGCATAGGAGAAGCGATGATTTTTTTTTTTGAAAATGCTTATCCCAAAGCATAGGAGAAGCGATGATTTTTTTTTGAAAATGCTTATCCCAAAGATAGGAGAAGCGATGATTTATGAAGTGTTGTGGCGTAATGATGTCGATGATTGGCTTGTGTAGCTTTTGATGATGCTGCTGAGGATCTTTGGGAGGTGATCCTTGGCGAGATGTCGGCCGAACATTTATAGGCTGATGCGTAAGACCCGATAAGATGCAAGAAAAGGATGCAAACAAAAGATGCAAGCATGCGAATGCAATTTTTTTTTTCTTAGAAAAAGGACTTTTGAATGTGCATGTGTATCATCCGCTTCTTAAACATGTTAAGACAAGATAAGGCAAGGTGATGGAAATGTAATATAAGAGCTTGAGATGTGGCTTCTGGTTGGCTTTGAAGAGTCATGAATATAGGAGTTGATGGTGATATTTGAGATGGAGGTGAATGGGATGTCGGGTCATTTTTCGCCTTTTGACTAGTGCATCATTCAAGAAAGGAATTCAATCGAAGATTAGTAAATCCTACTAATCGATGCCTCAGAGGGGCCACTTTTTTTTTTTCTTTTTTTTTTTTCTTTTTTTTTTTTTTTTTTTTTGTGTTTTTTTTTTTGTGCTCTAACTTTTGCCTAGGCCGCCTTTCGGTTTTCAACCTAGCGAGCTTTTACCTTATAGGGAGCCGCTTTCAATGCATGCGAAGATAAGCCGCTTGTTTTCGGGATCATGCCTTTGTAGTTTCTTCGCTTCTTCAGCAGTAGATGGAAATGACAAATGCTTCGAGACGATGAGTCTTTATGTATCCAATGAGTTTGGCGGAGAAGCCCCTGTGATGAATTTGATCAACCAAATTTTGCATGACGGAATGTTCCCCGGAGAAATTAACTAGGGACAGCCCGCATGCACTCGATTTGGAGAGACTTTGTGGGAGATAGAAATGAGTATGCTCGAGAAAGAGGATGACTCTAATGGACAAAAAGAAGAGTCATGATCCAGAGTTTATCGCCAAGTATCATGAGTTTCATGGACCCTACTTAACATTTATCTTTTGATAATTTCATGTGTCTTTAGCAAGGAGTTCCGTCTTGGACCCGATCACGCTTACAACCGATTGAAACAGAGCTATAGGTTGCAACTAGGTTGGGGTGTAGTGTTTAAGTGTTTGGGATGGATTAGCTTTAGGGTTGAGGATTTGATTGGCCTCGATTCAAAGGTATTTTGGGTCGTGGATTTTTTTTTTTTTTGAAAGGCGGTCAAAGGGACCATTGGTCGGCTTTTTAGGCCGTGGGTTTGATAGAAAGTTGGTTTTTGGACCCGGTTGTGGATATGGTTGGGAGGTCGGCTTTGGCTTTGGTTGGGTTATGGGGTGGTCCAAGAGTGATTGATCTTTTTCCTTCTCTTTTTTTTTTTTTTTGTGAGCGAGAGATTTTGAGGAAGTTGTTCAGGAGAGACTTCTTTCTTTTCTTTTTCTCTCTCTCTTTTTTTTCTTTTTTTTGCCTCTTTTTTTTTTTTTTTTTGTTGACCTCTCGAGCAATTTGGGAGAGTGCTTGAAGAGATATCTCTCTCTCTGGGATAAAAGAAGGTTGTCACTCTTGGTGGATGTATATATAAGGGTGAAACAACCCCGCTTTTGGGAAGTTGGATCTCAGGGATGGTTAGGCTTTGATATGTGGTTGATTTGTTTAGATATTTGGAAGAGGTTTGGTGTATGGTTGGAAGCCCCTAGTGTACCGTTTAATAGCTCGGCCGCAATGAGTTGAAGATGACCTTTTTTCCAAGACAAAAGGTTGCTTCATCGAATTTTTTTTATGGTTTGTGGGTCCATATTGCGAAATGACTCATTATCAACCCGTAGTTTTATCATGTTTTTACATGAGTTGATTCGTCATCATCATCCTCTTTTTTTTACAAATACTTTGGTGATATGTGCTCAGAGATCAAGAAGAAAACTTGACAAACTAATATAGGAGAAGCTAGAATTTACCAGACTTGAATATAGATACCTCTAGAAAGCTCGGTCTAGGGACATGCTTGGACTTTTGAAAGAACGGAGACCAAATGGACTAGTGAGCATACTCTGCAAGTATGGGCCGTAGGCATCAATATGGGCAAAAGAGACACCCATGGGGTTTGACAGCCCCTAGTCCTGAATTGTTGCTTATGATCCTCGGGTCGGCCTTTTCTGGATTTCCGCCTTTCCGATTTTTCTCGCCTTCTTGGCTTTTCCCAACTTTTTTTTCTCGCTCCTCGGTCTTTTTTTTTCTTCTTTTTTTTTTTTTTTTTTTTGCATTCTTTTTTTTTGAGTGGCGATCCTTAACATCTCGAAGTAGGACTTACTGATTTTTTTTTTTGAAATCGAGAATGAACGATGCACTTATCAACTTAGTGATGCATTATGAGAAGTTAAGAGGGGAGATGCATTTGGGGATTAAGAATGGTGGTGAGGGGTTTTGTCTTGTCTTTACATGTTTTGGGAAACAAAAGAAAACACATAGAAAAACCTCCTTTTTTTTGTTTTTTTTAAGAGTAAATCAAAGCATTTGACCGAACCTGGAGGCTGCCTACGTTCCTCATTTCGAGGCTCAGGTCATCGTAGTTCAACACTGACAGAAAAATTTTCATTTTGCTAATCTATATTTTTTGTTGAATTTTGAATTTGAAAGAATAGAGATTTTTTTTTAGAAAGAACAAATTATTTTTTTTAATGATCTTTTTTTTTTTGCAAAAAGAAACAATTATATATATTTGTTAAATGAAAAGAAAACTAAGTATTACACGTGATTTTTTTTATCGCTAGAAAACTCCTTTTTTTGTTTTTTGTTTTTTTTTTATTTTTGAAATGGGATGTGACGAGTACGTACCTCTGGACAATCCTCTCCGGAGAGTAAATGATAATAGTCAAATTTTTTTTTATTTTTCAGCCCCTGCAAAATTGTTAGTGGTACCAAAGAAAAATAACAAAGATCCCAATATGTATAAGCACAACGCAAGATTTAAAGGAATTTTTTTTTTGTTTCTGATTTTTTTTTTGTTTTGATGATTTTTTTTAAAAAAAAAGTGAAAAAGAAAACAGATATGACCTATCGTAATGTTTTTTTGTAGATTTTCTCAGCTTTTTTAGTTTGAGCGCGAGCAAGCAAGCATATCATTTCAAGAAATAGAACGAAAAGTGGGGAATCTATCTATCCCTATTAATTACAAATGGTTCTTAATCCCCAAAATAAAATGACAGAATGAATGCATATATATATTTTGTGGAATGAAAATAAAGAAGAATAAAATAATAAATAGGGCCGAAAATGAAGAGATATTAAAAATAAAGCCCCGGCCTTTTTGTTGTGCTGCCCGGAAATTATTGCACATAAAATATTGCATATATATAAATATATATATATATATATATATATATATATATATATATATATTTTTATGCAATTTTTTGAAAATACGAATATTTTCAAGTATATCCGAATGGTGATTTGAAATGAAACTCGCAAGATGGAGGATCATATCCACAAATATAGACACGGATGTTAAAGGAACGCAATATTCAAGTGTTTAAATTAATATAACAAGCATACTTTAGCCGTAGAAACAAAAGAAAAAAAGTTTTGGTTATCGAAGTCTAGCCCTCCATTTTTATTTATTAAAATAAAAACGATCTCCCCAGCGAGTCGCCACTGTGGTTCAGGATGTGCTCCGCGCCGCGCCCTTTGGATAGGGGTGCGTGCACGCGTGCGATGCGGTGACATCCACGCTCTCGCCCACCCTCCCTTTCTAGGGAGGACGAAATCAAGTGCGAGAGGAGTCTTTAATAGCGCTGAATGCGCCTCGATGCCTTTAGTGGATTTTGATCCAATATGGGAGCTTTGGGTTTTCTATGTCAAGTTATCCCTTTTTAGGGGATACCAGATATAGGAATGCATCACCCTTCTATTCTCATTCTCCCTTTTTAGGGAAAACGTGAAAGTGCAAGGAAGGAATGTTGCAAATAGCCCACTATGGATTTTATGAAAATAGCCTTATGGCCTATCTTCTGATCACTATGGGTGCTTTGGGTTTTCTACGCCAAGTTATCCCTTGTTTAGGGGATACCAGACATAGGAATACATCACCTTTCCATTCTCATTTTCCCTTTTTAGGGAAAACGGAAAAGTGCAAGGAAAGATGTTGCATGAGGCCCCACCGATCCAAAATGTTTTAGAGTCGCCATCTTTATTTTAAGGAATAAATAAAGCAAAACCAAAAAGAAAACCGTAGATAATGAAAGCGGGTTCGAGGCTAAGTTACGAGTTGGGAAGGTGCTAGGCACCCAACTCGCCTTTTCGGTCTCAAAAGCTTTTGGCTAAAGTATGCTTTTGTTATATTTATTTAACATGATAAATAAAGCATTAACTTCGCTACAAATACATCCATTTGTCTACATTATTTACTTGACTTGCACTGTCTCTTTTACAAATAATTACAAATATACTTGAAAATATTTGGCCATAATAACGGACTACATTTAGTACTATTTCCTAACTAAACCGGGCAAAGACAACCGCTTATATATCTACATTGGGCGATTGAAATAATACTTTTACAAATGAAAGCTTTAAAATAAAACTTACTTGGCGACATGGCCTAGGGTGTGCTCGCCTGTCCTTCGTGGAGAGGAGTCTTTTTGTTGTTATTGTTGTTGTTTATATTATTGTTGTTGTGTGAAGATTCCTGGGCAGTGGATCGTCGAAAGTTACTTTTGGCCTCGGATTTGGGCAGTAACCTGGCATTTGTGTTTGGTTGTTTGTTGGCTTGAGGTAGGGCTCCGAATCGTGCAATAACGCTTATTTCTCGGGCTGATTTGCCTTTTATCGGGGCAGAGCAACCGCTCTTTCCACGATTTTTGGACCAGGGGAAAAAGGGTGGATACCTATTTGGGGCTAAGGCTCTACCTGGTTGGTTTGTGTTTGGAAGAGGTTTAGCGGGGTTCGAGGCTTTTTGAGGTGATCGCTCACTATCTCACTTCGCTCTCTATTTCTCCAAA
>CM028382.1:10857808-10901886 GCA_013146195.2 Codonopsis lanceolata
ATAATTGAACAAATGGTTGAGAGAGTCTCCCACAAAGATAATTTTGCCTGCTTTTTGTACAAAAGTCCGAGAACCTTGAGAAGCGGTGCCTTGTAAAAGCAATAAAATCATATTGTGAGTTGAGGGTTCTACCTTATGATGAAACAGGCTGTTGTATTTTGAGGGTAACGAGGACAAAAGGAAAATATACGGTGAATGTTTGAAATTTATGTATGCTACGCTCTTTCTAATTCTAATAAATCCTTCCGTTCGATTGTTAAAAAAAAAAAAAAAAAAAGGCAATCTCTATCAATTCCTTTAACTAAAACATTGTTGTGAAAAGTGGGTAGAATCAAGGACTTAAAAACCTTGTTAAAGAAGGAAAATTTTTTGTGCTTCTAGGGAAATGTCTTTCCAAATGAGGAAGAAATGAATGCGAAGGAAAAGACTTGTCAACTTTGAACAATGAGAATCTATCTCACGGGCTTCTCATCAAACCCATGATACTTGGACAAGGATATCGGAGCGATCGAAATATCTTCCTACAATGCTATTAGCAAGGGCATTTGATACCTAGATTTTCTCAGAAAGTACTTTCAAACTAGTCTTGCTATGTCAACTGTTACTTGATCTAATAAATTAGAAGACAATGATTACCATCGCAGATGGATACCTTTGTCTCGAAAACATGTCCATGCCAAAAACAGTAGCAAGCAACATATACGAGAACCCGTCCAGCGTGTTATTATTCTCGTAGCGGTAACAAAGTCATTCAAGTATGAAGATCTAAAAATAAAAAGGCCCCCACTTGCTACGAGATAAAAAAGAGGACTAAGCAACAATGATAGCCATTTGTAAGAGCAATGTTAAATAAGCTGTTGGTACTGAACATCGGGTTATGCAAAAATGTGTTACCATAAGCGATCTTCACTTGCACAAACTACTTGAAACCGTTTTACAAGCCATAATAGACTAAGTGCAACGGCTTACAAGGCATAAAAGGTGAACAACACCCCTAACAACCTACTAACCCTTGAGCTAAAATTAGCAAACTTTGCGTCAATAGACAAGTTCGCCAAACATAAATGAACCAATAAACTTAAACATCATCCATAATCATCCACAATTTACTAAATTTTATAATCACACAAATTACATTAAAATAAAACAAACCAAGCACAAAATACCTTACAACTAGTTACCAAATCCATCTTTGAAAGCAATCAAATTGATGCTACCAAGTAAGGAGGAAAATATTAATGAGGGATGGGGAAGTGGGAATAAAAGATTGAGTTGGGTATGGTAGAGTAAGAGTTTCTTTTCTTTTTTTTTTTTTCCTTAAGATCATATTTCTAAAACTGATTTTTTGATTGAAAAATAAGATCATATAATAAACTATTTGAAAGGCACAAAAGGCGAACAAAAGTCCATCAAACAAAACAAATCAAAGTTGAGGAAATAAAATTAAGATATAGAGTAGCCAATCCAGGTTGTATATCCGATGGACACCTAGCCGAAAGAAGCCATAAAAACAACCCATCCCAAAAGAGAGTCCAATAAGGCGATTGATCCCAAAAATTCAAGAATTCCTCTTAGATCCGCTCGGACTCAAAAGCGTGAAGCGGAACACACGCCACAACATACTTGCATTGTTATACCTACCAAAGCCTCTAGATCACATCGAAAAGCCGATATAGGCAGTGGAGTGACCCAAGCTTCTCTCAACACCCAAAATACCCCAACAATGAAGAAAGACAATTTCATGAGAATTAGAGGCGGACTTACATAACACACAAATCCGAGGAAATCCTCATGTAGGCTCGTGCCACTTCTTTGGACATATCGATGCGGAGCTTATTGAAAACAAGGCCTAAAAGCTCAATGGAACTTTAGCTTTCCAAAAGATTAAGAAAGCCGAGAAATGAGTAGGAAATCATTGGAAAATACTCTATATCATACTTGTTTGAAAATAGCAATAACGTATTGCAATGGATTTTTTCGGGCGTATATGGGCCTTGTGTGGATGCAGGTTGTAGAGGTTTGTGGGCGAGCTTAAAAGCGGCTTCGGATAGGTGGAAGTCCCCCAGTGTATTGGCGAGGATTTTAACGTAATCGATTTCCACATGAAACAACGGGGCCGGATCTTTCTCTCCTTCCATGGTAGATTTTAATGACTTCATTAATGCAATGGAGTTAGTTGATTTACCTCTTGTAGGGGAACTTTCATGTGGTCTAGAAAGCGATTGAGATGAATCAATGCTCGAGAATCGATGATTTCTTGTGTTGACAGAGGTGGATCGAGAATTTTGGGGGAGTTCTCAAGAATGTTTACCTAGGATAGTTTCGGATCGTGTCCCGCTTTGTTTTGAATTGTGAAGGGGTGCGGCGTAGTCTCCCTTTCGTTTCGAAATAATTGGTTTGAAGAGCTTGGATTTATGGATTTGGGTGAAATGTAAGTGGCAATCCTATTTGGTAGAAGGGGATCCTTGTTTTAGGTTTGCGAGGAAGTTGAAGTGCTTGAAAGAGAGGACCTTAAAAGATGGAACAAATGCAGACCTTTGGAACCATTAGGGAGGCTGGATAAGGCCCGAAGAGGTGAGATCCTTGGATGTGATAGAAGGTGCAAGTGGTGCGAGCAGGGACTAGACAATCGTGCTCCAATCGAAATTCAATGACTCCTCAAAAGTGAGGAAATTAGGAAAACGATAGCTCGGGTTCGGTGGCTGCGAAGGGGATAATAATACGAGGTTTTTCATCGAATGACAAGCATTCACAAGCAAAGAAATCGATCAGATCCGTAAGGTAAGCATTAGCTTGGGTTTCTTTGGAAGGTGAGGATGAAATCGGGGAGGCATAACAGGTTTCTCACGAAGGCTTGTTTAAGGAAGAAGAGGATGCATTTATTAAGCTGGAAGGGGTTTCTTTTAAAACTCTCACCATGGATGATCGAGAGGGAGACTGGAAACTCCTTTTACGAAGAGGAAGTGTTTGCGGCAGTTCAAGATATGAGAGGAGATAAAGCCCGGACACGATGAGCACGGTGGTGAAGAGAGACGATGTTCTTGATGTCGGTTGGGAATATGGTCTAGTTAAACCTCGTGGGCGCCCGATGGGTGGGCTTATCGTTCCCAAGCACCAATACTACTATTCTCTACTATTGAGTGCGCTAGTGCGTGTGACTTGGAGCCCATTGATCCGACAAGTCTTGCCACATTATGCGATGCACCTTGATCGCCCACCGGCATTTTTGAAACATTACATTGACAAGTTCCATGTTGTTGTTACGAATACTAGTCATCATTGGAATAGAGGGAAACTTAAAGCTAATCGGTGGGTCATGCATGTGGGGGTGTGCCTAATACCAACGAGGAAGATAGCGAGATATTGGAGGCGCCAAAAATTTCACAATATACTGTATTGTTAATTGGGTAAATTCACAACTACCTAAACATCTAGGCTTGAAAGTCTTCTTGAGGTCCATTTCACTAGGCACTTCTTTAATGGAGATTGGAATCTTGGAGGTACACGTGACAATACTACCCAGGGACTATTGGAAGTCTTAGAAGAGGAATCGGCGATTCTATTCTTCAGGCGATTAAGGGAACGAGGGTTAAGCTTTTGGATATAACTCTATCTCAACGAGAGGAAGAAGGACATATATCTCGATCTGACATTAGGCGTCTCGGGGAATGCAAGATTGCTTGCATTTGTTGACACACATGTCCTAACAGATACAAGTTGACATGTCCACTTTATGTGGATTACGCCATGTCTCGAATCATAGGACATTTTGACAAATAAAACCGAATATCTCTCATTGAAATTCACGAGAAAATTTATCATAACATTGCGGTGCAATATGACCTATTATGTGCATTCTTTGATCTCGCATATCTAGTGTTAGAAGCGATGGTATTCCACATTTTGGAGGGCATTAGAGGAGCGAACACAATGACAAAACCACAGCGAGCGAGTGAACGACTTTGGTTTGACTCTAAGAGAGTTGAACAAATTACAGAAAAAATGACAAAACCCTTAAATTTTTGTTTTAGTACACAATTTGCCCCTTGTTGGAAGTAGTTGTTACAATACATTCATACGTACAGACAAATGATTCATACATATATGTTAAAATTGGTTTGACTTAAATGATGTTAAGGAAAAGAATGAAACCCTTCAATTTGATTCGTTCTGATCAACAATTTCAACAATTTCATACATGATCGATGGGACTTGGGAGTTCAAATTGCATACCTTGTTTAATTCGACGGAGAGGGAATGAGATGAGATGGTTTTTGGCGTCGGAGGAGGCCACCAGTTTATTTGGAAGAAGAGAAAATTTAGAGCAAGGCGAGGGAGAGCGAGAGCGAGAAGAGGTGAGGAAGCGATAGGTAGAGAAGAGAGGATGACGGGCATATAAATACCTTAGTGTCTCGATTAGGTTAGGTTAGGTTAGATATCTTTGCGTCGTTTTAGATTAGTTTTTTCAATTTAATAAAATAAAATTCATATAGGATTAATTGCAAGCGAAATTAAATGAGGAATTTGAAACCAATGTTTTATCGTTTCAAAATCCCTTGCAAAATTTAGCGGGTTTCTTCCTCCAATTTTTCGTCCAAAATAGAATGTCAATTTTTTAGTTTCAAAATATAAAAATCTTATATTAATAAATGCAAGCGAACTTGAAAGCGGAAAATTGAAGCGGAAGCTCATCTGTTTCAAAAACCATGGCAAAATTAGGTGGCATTCTTCCTCCAACTTTTCCCAGAAGCGAGGATGCGACAAAATAATTTTCCATTGCAATATGAGTTGCAAAATTAATTGTGCACGTCAATTTCCCTTGAGTACTTTTTATATTGAAACTGATTTAAATTCGGTTGCAAAATACAACTGAAATTGAAACAGAAGTTCATCTGTTTCAAAAACCATTGCAAAATTAGGCGACATTCTTCCCTCCAACTTTTTTCCCGAAACATGATGCAACAAAATAGTTTTCCATTGCAATATGAGTTGCAAAATTAATTGTGCACGTCAATTTCCCTTAAGTACTTTTTATATTGAAACTGATTCCAATTCGGTTGCAAATTTCCGTTTCAGTTGCCCTGTTTTCTTGTAGTGTTTTGTGCTATTTGGCCGTGGTCGGCAATAGAATATCACCTTAAGACTTGATGAAACTCTAAGCAGAATAATTTATACTTGAATTGAGTCACAAGAAGGCAATCTATAGAAAATATATATAGAAGAAAGCTAGAAACCCAAGTTTTCAATCTCCGTCCATACCATCCCCCTTTTCCCCAATGTCCAAGGGGGTTGAGCTACAAATTGACCTGAAAGCACCAGAAAGAAACTTTCATTTTATGCATTCGGCAAAAACAAAATGTTCGCTTGGACGAATGAAAGGCCAACCTGGTGTAGACGAAAATTGAGTTCATTAGAAAGCAATCTATAGAAACTTTTAGAACAAAACAAGCAACTGATGGCATGTTCAAATGACATTGACGAACCAAAGAGGAAAACGCGCAAAAGATATAGGAGGTGGTGCAGCTTTCATCTATATTGGTAGGGTCTTACAATTGATCTTGAACAATTGATGTTAATCTATCTTTCATCTATATTATAGGCTTCTCTACCCTTGACATGGTAGATTAAAAGGACAAAACATTCTTGAATTATTCTTGTCTAATAGCTTTGACATAATCTGTTAACACTTGAGTTAAGAGAGGTTAGTGACAGATTTGGAAACTGTCAACACTTGAAGTCTAGACTAAATTTCCATTGAAAGATATTGTAAGTAAAATTGGGGTTGGCTGAAAATTTGATTCCTTAAGTTTGGTTGCTGCAGACGATGCCTTTTTTCACCTAGAATAAGTTATATTGGCCATAGTTACTTGTTTACCTAAAATTAAGTGTTTAACTGTGTTGCGAGTATATCGTACAATGGGAGAACCTGATCATGATTTTGAAGGGTTGCGTGGAACTTTTCTATTTGGATGCTCGTGGTTGTGGTTTGGATGAAGAAGATGAGGAACTACTGAATCTTGCTTCCTATATCCCTACATTTAAATGTTCTCGTATTTGTTCAGTTTCTCATGATTATTATTCTGAATTGTCTACTTACGATGAATATGGTTATTGTACTGATTATAATTATTCCTTTGAGTCTGATTGAGGAATGGATTATTGTTAAGAATTCTGATTGATTCATGCTATTTAATGATTTATGCTATTTAATGGTATGAATCCTATCATGTTGAAATGTTTGCAGGTGGAGTTGAAGGTAGATCCTGCTTCTCGTGCCTGCTATTAGGGGTGTCAATCCGAGTTACCAAACCACCAAGTCGAGCCGAACCATGCTGTTTGGTTCGGTTTTGGGTGCTATATGGTTCGGCTCGGTTTGAGATTTTGGGAAGTCGAACGGTTTGGTTTGGTTTGCGGATTGACATGTCGAGTCAAGTCAAACCGAACCAAACCAAACCATTTTGAGCCGAACCACCGAGTTAAACAACACATTCTTTAGAATTCCTAACCATTATACTTTAGTACTCTTATACTATTAATATTTTTATAATATATAAAGGGTTAATATCAGTTTTGATACCCTAACTTTGCCCGTTTTTCAATTTTGATACCCTTTGTACCAAGGCAATCAAATTTAAGCCAAACGTTTCACAAATTAATCAATTACAATCCAAGTCGTTAACTATTTATTAAATATTAACGGTTGACCTGCTATCCTAAGTTGGAAATCGACAACTGGCTTAGCAACAGGTATGTGTATACGACCCTTGTTCATTTCTCCAAAATTTTCATATCTTCCATTTCCCCCAATTGCTTCTTGCTTGGGTGGTTCAGCTGTCGTCATCGTCCAGCCATCACCCGGCCAAGATTCATCTCTATCCCTCCATCTCCCTCATCTTCAAATATGTTCTCCCCAATCGCCGCCGTCTCCCTCTGCGGCTCTGCCCAATCAATCCACATCTCCATCTCCGTACAACCCCTTCGCACAAATCCACAGACGACCTCCTTCTTCTCCGAACCACTGGAATCACCATCTTCAACCGCCACGACATTCCCTCGGTTCGGGCCTCATGTCCACAAACCCCGCCGGCTCCTCCCGCTCCTGTTCAAACATCCTCACCGCTTCTTCAATCGCCTTTGGCCAAATCGCCCCCCATGTCAGGCGTCACTCCCATCTTATTCCTCTTTCTCTCCCGTATCTCCATCCATCCAGCCTTCAGTTGCCGCCTCCTCTCTTCTCTCTCACTCATCTCCCATCTTTCTCTCTCTCTTCTTCCCGATCTCCCACGCCCACCATAGCCACCGGCGTCGCCCCTTCTTCCATATCTGCCGCCTCAACATCTCCCAGCCTTCATCTCCCCCGTCAATCTTCATCAGCACAAAAAGCCACCTTTGCTCTCCATCACCGACGCTGACCCCCTCCATTTAATCTCCACCATGGGTGAGTTTCCAGAACCAATCACGCAAAGCCATCATCTCATTCCGCCTCTATTCACCCCGATTCGGCGGCTTCGGCGATCAAGCTGCGTTTACGTGCCGGGCATCGACAACAACATCCATATCACGCCTGGCTTCGAATCGGGTCTGTAATTACGGCGAATACAACCTACAAAAACAAGTTAATCGTTAGTATTTAACGGATAGTTAATGATTTGGATTGTAATTGATCAATTTGTGAAACGTTTGGCTCAAATTTGATTGCCTTGGTATAAAGGGTATCAAAATTGAAAAACGAGTAAAGTTAGGGTATCAAAATTGATATTAACCCATATATAAACTATAAGGCTAATATTAATATTTAGGAATTTACCTTTAGATTTTTTGAATTTACATAAAAAATTTTAATATCATGTACGTTATTGTATTTTTATAATATTAGATCCAATTTATTGATTATAAGAATTAAAATTTGTAATTCTATTTGGAAGTTTGTGCAAATTTTTTAAAGTAAGTTTATGAATATAATTGTATTATATTTAATTTTTTAGTATTTTCTTTAACGTGTTTTGATAATATTTTATTGGTTTACTTAAATTTTGAATGACTAGAACTCTTTCTAAATTCAGATCGAATCATGAAACAAAACCGTAAAATCGAACCACGGAACCAAGTCGAACCATCATGGTTTGGTTCGGTTTAGATCAAGACTTTAAACAGTTTAGCTCCGATTTGATTTTCCTCAAACCGATAGCATGGGGTTCAGCCCATAATTTGTTTCAGATCGAATCAAGTCGAACTATTTACAATTACACCCCTACCTATTATGTTTTGAGGTAGCTGCAGCTCTAAGGCCACAAGGACATTTGGAGTTGGAAAATTTATAGTTTTTGTTGATGATTAAACAATAGCAATAAACTAGGACTAGGTTATCTTTGTTGTGTTTGGATACTTAATTGCATTTAGGTAGCTTATAAAATTAAAGATATTGATTTTTTACAAAATTATACAAATGATCTAATTTGTAGTTTCAATTATCTATGGTAGCTTATTTGTATTACATTTGATCATTTATTTCTTGTGTTTTCTTCATCAATTTATATGATGTGTGGTTGTTTAAGGCGAGTGTTTTATTTTACTATAAATAAATGTCAGCAAAAAAAATATAAAAAGAATAAACACGTATAATTCGCATATGGCAAGTGTAAGGATGTTGCCATGGGCAAGAGCAAATCTCAATTACATTATTACCACTGTAAACTTTATTTATCAACTAGTTTTTTCAACCCGTGCGTTAAACGCACGTCAACTAAATCGAACATAAACAAAATAAAGATGATAAAAAATGTTAAAGGATAAATAAGAAGAATCAATTTATTATCAATTACACATAAGTATATCACTAATCATTATAGATTCTAAAAAAAATTCTTATACACAATATTTGTTGTCTTATTAGTTGGTTTTCATTTTTCACCGCATATTAAAATATTCAAACCAAAATAATTTGTTATTCTTGAAAGTGCGACATCTAACCGTTCATGGTTAAATATTGGTTTCTTAAAAAAGATATCTACGTGTAATTATTGACTTTGACACTTGTTAATTGTCATTGTATATGATACCAACAATGATAATTATCTTCTCTAGAACTTGAAAGACAGTTTTACATCGGATGAAGTTAATGACAATCTTGGGATAAAAATATTTTCTTGAACATTGGTTTTTTTCAAAAAATTTGATTCAATAATGTGATCTCCAAATATTTATAATTATTAGTCTTCTTTCATTGCACAACCCTACAGCATGGTCAATGTCGCTCAATAGCATTACTGGAACATCAATTTTAAGTGTCAATTCATGGCCTGACAACCCAAACACTTTATGTCATTCAAAAACTCTGTAGAATGAATGTATTTGAATAAACTTCATTTTTTTCCACCCTATAAATAGAATCTAAACTCAAATAAGTTCTTCATTTTGAATGGTTATTTTTATTAAATTATATTTGTATTTTATGAATAAAGAAATTTCTGATAAGAAAATAAGTTAAAATCAAAATAACGAAATTATTTTTACCGTTAACTATTATTTTTGTTTCGTAAATTATTTTAACTTCGTAACTTCCATTATATTTTTTATTTTATTAACTTCGTAACTATTATTTTTGTTTTATTTTTAGGAATTAGTTTTACAGAAAACTTTTGTTCCGTAAATTATTTTTATTATTTTACTAATCTCAGTTTAATTTTTTTTGTTTTATTGACTCTGTAACTATTATTTTTGTTACATCAAATATTTTTATTTTACTAACGTATTTTTGTTTTACATAACTATTTTTAAGAATTTGTTTTAAAATTTTGTTCCATAAATTATTTTTATTAATTTTACTAACCTCACTTTAAATTATTGATGTTTTATTGACTCTGTAACTTTTATTTTTGTTCCATCAAATATTTTTATTTTACTAATGTATTTTTGTTTTACATAGCTATTTTTAAGAGCTTGTTTTAAACTTTTGTTCCGTAAGTTATTTTTACTATTTTAGTAACCTCAATTTAAATTGTTTTTGTTTTATTGACTCTGTAACTATTATTTTTGTTCCATCAAATATTTTTATTTTACTAACGTATTTTTGTTTTACATATATATTTTTAGGAATTTGTTTTAAACTTATGTTCTGTAAATTATTTTATTTTACTAACATCCGCATTAAATTATTTTTGTTTTAATTTGTTGATTTTGTAACTTTTATTTTTATAGTGGCTTGTTCCATAAATTATTTTTATTTTACTAACTTTTTTTCTTGACTCCGGAACTATTATTTTTGTTTTAGTTAATAGTTTTTATGTTTAAAGAGAGAAAATATTTAAACATTAGTAAAAGAGATGAGATGGTGGTAATGAAAGAGAAAATAAGGAGGAGACGAAAGAGAGAAAGAAAAATACAAAGAGAGAAAATATGGAGAAGATATGAGAGAGAAATAGTAGAATGGTAACTCAAAAGTCAATAATTTAAAAGTGAGATTTTGAAGGGATAAATCTACCATTGCCATTATATATATATATATATATATATATATATATATATATATATATATATATATATAGATTAATACATCGTTATCATCGTAAACTTTATTTATCAATTAAATAAATAGATACCTATTTCATTAATATGAAATTTATTAACGTTGAATTATTTACAACCAACAAAAATATTTGATTAATATATGGGAGGACAAAAAGTAATTAATGAATTTTTTTATAATATAAATAGTCTTTAAATTGACATATATATTTAGATAAAAATAATTCAAATTACTAAACTACACAATATTTTTTCATAGAATATGAATTTATAATATAATTCTTTCATTCCAAGTGTGGTGGAATAATATAAATAAAATAATAATAAATAATAGTAGTTAGGTTTGTTAGTTGAGATGAAAAAAGATATGAAGTTTTTTTAAAAAATATATAAAGAGTGATAATCAGGGGCGGATGCATCCTTACTACTTGGGGGGCAAGTGCACCTCTCAATTTTATTTTTTTTAAATTTTTACTATGTAAAACGACGTCGTTTTACATAGTGACACCGCTCAACATTTTTTTCCCCAAATCTAGGGTTACTCTACGCATACCTCCCACAAACGGCAAACCAAAAAATCAAACTCTGCGATTGCGATAAGCGCAAAAGCAGCAACCGCCTCCGCTTAGCCCCATAGCCGCAGCGCAGCAAGTGCGAGCTTGACTGCTTGAGGAGTTGAGCCTTGAATCTTGATTCTTGAAGCCGGAATTCCGGAAAGCCTGAAGGCCCTGAACTAAAACTGGCTGGAACTTCAACTTGGAAGAGTCAAACTTGTCAAAGAGGAAGGAGAGTAGGAGACCGAGACGAGGAGTACTACATACTCACCGGCCGACTTCGTCGGCGGCAGGCGGCAGCAGCAGAGCAGAACTAGGTAATTTCCTTTCTCTATTTCTCCAATTCTTCAATCTTCAGTTCTTCACTTAATCACTTCTTCACTTCAACTCTGCTTTATGCAATTGTGCATCCTAAATTCTGAAATTAGGAATACCAAATTACTGAAATTAGTAGTTTAGTACCAAGTACCAACTACCAATTACGAAATATTTTGGGTTCTTTGACTTCTGTTCATGTGGGCTGTGGGCTGTGGACTGTGGGATTGGGATTGGAAATTTGGGATTTCCGGATTTCAATTTTCAGGATTTGTCAATTGTCATTTGTGGTTGGTTGTGTTGTGGGGTTTTTTGCTGGAAAGTGGAAAATGGAAATTGTGGTAATTGTGGTTGTGACTTGTGGGGTTTTTGACTTTTGAAAAAAATTACAAAATCATTAAAGTTTTAACTCTTAAGTCTATGTTATGATGAATTTTCTGAAACCATTAAATATTATTTTGTTATTTTGTGTAGTTGATTAACTAATTTAATAGTTTAATTGATAAATTTGTTGGAATTGTTTCTATTTATCCAAAATTAGGGCTTTTGATTTTTGAATTTGACTATTTAAGGTTAAAGTCTGATGAATTTGCTGGAATTTGTTTGTTTGTTGCGTTAGAGTCGCTGAGTCGAATTGTTCGGAATTAAAGTTTATGATGAATTTAATTTTTGAAACATATTAATATGATAAATGACTATTAATTTAAGGCTTTTGGTCTTTTTAACAGGGTTTGACGTTTTGCTTTTGAGGGAATATGGAGAGATTTTTTAAACGTAAATTGGTAGAAATTGGAACTAGTTTATTAGGAGGAGGGGTTGAAGTGGGTGCTTCTAGTGGTGCATCTGCTAGTACTCAAGAGTCTATTTCCATAGCTTCAACTAGAAAAGATTTTGTTGATGTGAATAGTCTTCCTTCAGATCCTGCAGAACGGAAAAAGATACATGAATTTCACCCAAACCAAGTTGATCAAGTTAGAAGAGCTTATCTGTTAAAGGGGCCTTGTCAACCCCGTGGCCATAATTTCCCTCAGAAAAATATAGGAACTAAATTGCGCCGTTTTAATCCGGATTGGTTTGATCAGTACTCTAATTGGTTAGAGTATAGCATGAAAGAAGATAAAGCATATTGCTTGTGTTGTTATTTGTTTAGTAATCAAGTCACCAATCAAGGTGGTGGTGGGGCATTTGTAAATGAAGGTTTTTCTGCTTGGAATAAAAAGGATAGGTTGGATTTGCATGTTGGTGCAGTTAATAGTTCTCATAATTTGTCATTAAAGAAGTGTGAGGATCTAATGAGACAAGAGCAATCTATTGCAGTTTGTCTACATAGACAATCAGACATTGAAAGAAATGAATATCGACTTCGATTATGTGATTCGATTGCAACTTGTAGATTTTTATTGCACCAAGGGTTGGCTTTTCGTGGTCATGATGAGAGTGAAGGTTCTTCGAATAGAGGGAATTTTCTTGAAATGATGAAGCATTTGACTATTCGTGATGAGAAAATGCATAATCTTGTTCCTAAAAAAGCTCCAAAACTAAATTGCCAAATGGTTGCTCCAAGCATTCAAAAGGATATTGTTAATTGTTTTGCTGCAGAAATAGTCAAAAAGATAATTGAAGAGTTTAAAGATGATTTTTTTTCATTGATGGTGGATGAATCTAGTGATGTATCTGATAAAGAACAAATGGGTGTGGTTTTGAGATTTGTCGACTCATGTGGGAATGTGAAAGAGAGGTTTATTTGTGTAGTCCATGTGATGGAGACTTCTGCTTTGTCTTTAAAATCGCTATTGATAATTTGTTTGTTGATTTGGGTTTGAGTTTGATGAAAATTCGGGTCAAGGCTATGATGGGGCAAGTAATATGAAGGGTGAATTCGGTGGGTTGAAGACTTTGATTATGAATGAAAATCCGTCAAGATATATTATGTTCATTGTTTTGCCCATCAACTTCAATTAGCTCTTGTTGTGGCTAGAAAACATGTTGCTATTGTAGACTTTTTTAGCATGATTTCCACTTTAATGAATGTTGTTGGAGGTTCTTGTAAGCGTTAAAGATATGATTCGACGTAAACAAGCGTAAAAAGTGGCGAAGGAATCAAGAGTGGTGTGATTGAGACAGAACAGGTTAAATCAAGAGTTAAGTCTTCGAGGGCTGCCGATACACGTTGGGGATCTCATCATAAGTCATTGTTGAACTTAGTTAATTTGTTTTCTGTTCGTGAAGTTCTTGAAGTTGTTTCATGTGATGTTCCCGACACAACGAAAAGAGCTCAAGCATCTGGTTTATTGAGATATTTGCGATCATTTGATTTTGTCTTTAATTTGCAATTGATGTTGCTTATATTGGGGTTCACAAATGATTTGTCATTAGCTTTGCAAAGGAAAGATGAAGATATTTTGAATGCTATGACACTTGTTAAAGTAACTAGGATGCGATTGCAAACGAAAGAGATAATGGATGGGAATCTCTTCTAGGTAAAATCGTGCATTTTGCATTAAGCATGAGATTGATTGCTTAAACATGAATGATGACTATGTTAATCCTTGTAATCCTCGCAAAAACAAACATTTCTAACGAATTTCATTATCGTGTGGAATGTTTTTATGCCATTATGGACCAGCCTTTTTGGAGCTTAATGATCGGTTCAATGAAGTCAATTCGAAGTTGCTTCTTTGTGTTGCTAGTTTGAGTCCAATTAAAGGTTTTGCTAATTTTAGTGTTTCAAAGATTGACAAGAATGACTCAGCTTTTATCCTCATGACTTTTCCATATATGAATGTATGACTCTTCGTAATCAACTAGAGACATATATTATTGATGTGCGATTAGACGACTACGATTCACAATTGAAGGGACTTGGTGAGCTATCTGCATTGCTAGTACAAACAAACAAATACTTGTCGCATACCGTTGTATCGACTTTTGAAGTTAGCGTTGATTTTGCCAAGAGCTAAGAAGCGTGGAAAGATGCTTCTCCGCAATGAATATTGTCAAGACGATTTACTAAATCGAATGTCCGATCAATTTTTAAATGATTCTCTTGTATGTTTTATTGAAAATGACTTGTTAATGAGTGTTACAGATGACGATGTAATTCAACGTTTTCAATATATGAAAACGCGTAGGGGACAATTGTAATTTTCAAAAATTTTATGTAATAGTATTAATTTGTGACACCGCTGAAGTTTATCTCTGGATCCGCCACTGGTTGGTACGTACCACTTCAATGATTCAATCATGTTAATTTGTGCGCATAAAGATTAATAAAAAATTAACCCAACCAAAATTATATGTTCGCTTTGTTTCTAATTATATGTTAATTATTTGTTTTTTTTTTCCCCTTAGGAGGAAAAATAATAATAATAATTGATTGTTTTTGGATGAAAATGTTTAACATTTTTTCAAAATTTAAAACACGTAATTCATTTGAAAAAACACAGTCAAATTTTTATTTTAAAAACAATGATTTTGACTTTAAATCAGGTTTGATAATTACAACCAAAAACTCGTTAATCCATCTATCCGGCTTGAAAATTACCTGACACAACCTGACCAGTTAATTTTTTGGGGGTCAAAATGAGTTACCCATTTCTATCCCAAAAAAGTAACGGGTCGATTTGAGTCGGATTAAAATGGGTCGAACTTGTTACCCAGAGTTCGACCCGTTATTTATTTTTTTTGTATAAAAATATTAGTTTTTTTGATAGAAGATTGTGAGACGAAACGAGTTGACCCGTTCTGACTCATTACCCATTTTGACCAACCCGTTTCATTTCGACCCAACACACGTATACCCAATCCAACCCACCCAATCTTTACTCCTACTTTAAATTGTCAAAACAACCGGCCACTTATTTAAGATCAAAGGGAGTAATAAAAAAATTGCCTCACAAATTTCTGCTATTCCAATTCTTGAATGTGTTCTTTCTTCCAAATATATTTGTACACATAAATATGCTACAAACTATAACAATTTTAAAAGTCATGCCCAACCACATTAAAATCATCATCATAATTTGAAACCCATAAAAATAGAAAGATGAATAAGAGAGCACTAACGGTGACGGCGTTAGCACGAAAAGAAATCAATCAAACATCGACATTGCATGGCTGCACTAACTGATACTTAACGGCAGGTCCAACGGCGAAACCATTATTCTTGTTACCAAACGTTATAAAAGCCGGGCAATTCACGTCCAAATGATACCTACCAGAAATGAACGTACCAACTTTCCATCTCACCCGTCCATAGACCCGGATGTCGACCAAAACCGTCCCAGCCATCTGATCTTCATCCAAACCAATGACCAGATACGGCGCCACGGGCACGGAAGTGCCGTACAGGAATGGGGACCACACTGTAACATCCTTGTGACCTTGGTACGAGGTAGGAAGTTGTGTTGGGAGTGTGATTTGCTGGTTACGGTAAGTGGCGTAGAGGTCAAGTTTGTCGTAGTAAATGCCGATACGGGCGTTGGGGTTGCGGGAGGAGAGGGTGATTTGGAAGTTGGAGGTGAGGTAGTTTGGGGCGGAGACGTTGAAAGCGTAGACTGTGGCATCTTGGAGGACGAAATTTGGCTTCGAGGGTCGGAGGATTAGCCATATGAGGAGGATTACGAATAGGACGAGAACGACGAAGGCTAGTAAGGCTGAAAAGAGGCGGCGATGGAGGATTCGTTGTTCTTCCTCGTGGTGGCCGCAGTCCTTTGCTGTCATGGTTGTGGTTTAGTAGTAAGGTTGTGAGAGGAGAGGTCTAGATAGGTGTGGTGAGGAAATTGTGAAAATGGATTAATTGTTGAGAGGTCTAGAGGGAGAGTTCTATATGGAAAGTGTCCCTTGCTATTTATAGAACTAAAATGCAATCAAATAAAAGGGCAGAGGGTGAACTTTTTTGTTGATAAAAAAGAAAGAAAGATTGAAAGGCAGAGGGCATTATGGTCTTATAGTATGATGGATACATTAAAGTTATATTCTTTATCAATGCTAGGGTCACTCTCATTTTGCAATAAAATATAGGTACTATATGATGTGACATACTCTTATTGGTTGAATATTTTGTAGGTCACAGCACTTCAATCAATAAAAATATGTCACATCACAGAATACTCATATTTTAATTCAAAATAAGAATGACCAAACATTACCTTTATATTAAATATATACATTAAAGTTATATTCTTTATCAATGCTTTTGGCCTTCTAAGAATTGATAAAGAATGTAATTTTTGTTTCGAACAAAGAGAAAATTTGAAAGAGTAATTAAAAGGTTGGTGTATCTCTAAGTACATTTAGTGAAAAGTCAACTGAGCAGTGACCAGGTAACAATGGTGTAATTCAAATACCACATGAACACTTAATTTGCCTTCTTAATTAATGTATCTATCCGTTTCGTTCAAATAATTCATTATTTTATCTTGAGATGTTTTATTTGAGCAGTTTATTTTTAAAAATTAAGACATAAAAATATTATTTTATTACTAATAAGTAGGTCTGGCAAGTGGGTGGTTTGGATTGGGTTGGAATAAGTAACAGAAGATACACAGTATCTTCGTTTCGGGCAAAGAGTTTCTGTTTGAAAATCAATTTTTTTTTAAAAAAATGACACTTTTAGTAACTCATTAGTAATAAAATGACATTTTTATGCCTTGATTTTTTAAAGTAAACTATTTGAGTAAAATATACCAAAATAAAATAGTGGACTCTTTGTCTAGAACGAAGGGAGTATATGTTAGAGCCAAAAATAAATACTCTATCCGTTCCGGGTAAAACGTCCACTATTTCATTTTTGGATGTCATTTAAAGAATCTATTTTAAAAAATTAAGATATAAATGTGTCATATTATTACTAATGTGCTATTAAAATTTTCATTCTATTAAAAAGTTGACTATTATTAATTGGTCAAAAATTAGGATTATAATATAATAACCAGACTAGGCCTAACAATTACAATCTAAAACCTATTAACCCATCCCGATTTGAAAATTACCTAGCCCAATCCGACCTGTTATTTTTTTGGGTTAAAATGGGTCATCCATTCCGACCCAAAAAATTAACGAGTCGATTTGGGTCGGGTTATTTTCAAGTCAGGTCGAACCCTTACCCATTCTCGACCCGCTATTTTGTTGCTAAGTAAATGTAAGTTTTTGACGGAAAATTGTGAGGGTGAAACGGGTCGCCTCGCTCTTACCAATTAACCATTTCGATCCAACTTGTTTCAACTTAACTCATCTTGACCCGTTTTATTTTGAGCTATATCGGGTTACGATCAATTTGGACCCATTATGCATTTCAAACAAGACTTAAAAAATAGTATGATATCTGAGCTTTAGAACTGCGCAAGACTTCGAACTTGTCAAAACAAGAATACAACGCGGGGGTCACGGCAGGGATTTCACTGCAATTGCACTTTGATACATATGAAAGATAGAAGATTACTTGTGGGGTCCATAAGGGGGGAGGGGTCAATTTTGCTTCTATATATGAATATTCAAAGCTACTTGGTGAGTGAAGGCATATATATTATTGTTGTCATGTGTTGGGTGTAGTGAATAGGTTAAAAGATACCTAATAAAGGAGGAAGCAATATACACATCTGCCTTGGCTTTGAAGGGATATATTTTTACATCATTCCTTTTGTGAATGAAAAGAGATCTCTTTTTCTAACCTCCATGCTTTGACACTTTCATCTCATTACTTCACATCCTAATTTTGTTTTCACCTAACACTTCACTTCATGCCCATCATCATCATTCATGAACCGCCCAACTCTCTCTCTCTCTCTCTCTCTCTCTCTCTCTCTCTCTCTCTGAGTACACAATCAGTCAAGTTTAACAATCGATACTTGTTTGATAGAACGTTTTGAACAAAATACTAACAAAAAATATAACATTTTCTATTTTAAAATGTTTCAATGAAGGCATTTTAAAATACAGGGTTTTAAAAATGTGCAATGTTTTAAAACACTCTAATTTAGAGCGTTTTAAAAAAGTATTGCGTTTACAACTACTCTATCTATGAAAATAACGTTTTGAAATAGTTTTCCAGACGCGTTTACTAAAAAATAATTTCATTTTGAAAACGATGTTCAAAAAATTACTCTTTTAAAAGGTTGCACCAAACGAGGCGTCACAATTAAATGATCATTTTATAAACAAGTTGGATCATTGATTGACATTAATTTTAATTAGCTATGTGCACACTCCACTGACAAACATATCTCCGTCCAAAAATTATTGTCAATCAAGAAAAAACAATTGACTTGATTATTAAAATTAGCATAATGCGTAATTTTCTTTAAAGCTCATGTACATGTGACCGATAGTTAGGGCTTGTTGAAAAAATAACGGTAAATGGTAAAAATGTTGTCATAAAAAAAAGTTTGACTAGATAATTTTTTGGGAATGAATGAAAAAAGAAAACAAGATAATAATTTTGGGACGGTTGGAGTAGCATATAGAAATATGTCAGAATTCCAATTATAGAATATCATCGTACTTAAATGATAAAACCTTTTTGTCCTTAAATGAGTGTATTTTTATACTCCTTATATTTCATCTATAGGCAAAAACTTATATAAGACGGATCTATAAGACGGATCTCCATTTACGAATTCGTGGGTTATAATAAATAAAAAGAATGTTACTATGTCTCACAAAAATGGTTCAGTCGAGTTGGTTACAGACGGAACTAGGAAGCTCTAAACCTTTTATGGTTGGCTAAGATGTCCTCTTTTACTCCGGTACCCCTGGTTTTCAAACAGTTGTTGCCGAAAATTTCCTCCTCCCTAATCTTTGCAATTTAATCATCTGTTAGCTCCGCTAGCCCTCTGTTAACTTCATTTACTTTAGGATGCTTGATGGACCCTAACGAATTTTGACGAAACACTAACTGACACATTTAAAAGGCAAAAGAGATACCTTTTAAGTTCAAAAGTGACACTATCAAAAGAAAAAATATTGTTATTTTCATTAAAATGCAAAGTGACATTTATAAGACAAAAAGTGACACTTTTAATGATAAAAATGACACTTTTAATGTCAATAACGAAGATTTTTATTTATATGACAAAATGACACTTCTATGGTTAAAAGTAACATATTTAATGTTAAAAAGTAATATTTTAATGATAAAAAATGACACTTTTAATGCTATGAAGTGACACTTTAATGTCAAATGTAATGATTTTCATTTATAAAAAATGAAACACTTTTCAAGGTAAAAATAACACATTTAAGGCTAAACGTGATACATTTAAGCCCAAAAAGTAACACGTTTTTAGGGAAAAAAATATAATTTTCATTAAAAATGCAAAGTGACACTTATAGGATTAAAAAAATAACACATTTTATACTACAAAGTGACACTGTTAATAGTAAACTCTGCATATATAAGCATAAGGGATGACACTGTAATTTTTAAAAACTAAGGGGTTGCATTGAGATTTCTGAATTTTTCCCAATTTAACCTGGATAGATTCGTCTTACGAATAAGGATCAGTAAAACCGTTTTACAGGAGACCATCTCTCATCCAAATAGTCTATGTTTGAAAAGTCTAATAAATACTCCCTCCGTCCCTAAATAATCGTCTGGGTTGACCCGGCACACAGTTTAAGAAAAAGTAATTGACTTGATTATTTATATTGGTTTAATGTGTAGTTTCATTTAATGTCCATGTATATGTGGCCTATAATTAAAGTAGAGTGAAAAAGTAAGGGTAAAGTGGAAAAAATAATGTTCTAAAAAGGTAAGTTTCAAAGTGGACAATTATTTTGGGACGGACGAAAAAGGAAAGGAGGACGATAATTTAGGGACAGAGGGAGTAATTGATATATAACTAGCATTAGAGTTTGTCGTAATTACAATAATGTTTAAATATAATCAATAAGTTCATATATTACTTGTAGAACGTAAAGTTGAAATGTTTTGAAAATTATAAACATTATTTTTTAAAACAGACCTTCAAGTAAAAAATTCCAAAATAGTACGGTGAATACTTTTTCTAGAAGGAAGAGAGTATAAGTTTTAAAATTTCATCTTCGGCACATATTATTTCCCAAAGAATAAAATAAGTTTTTGGTCCCTGAACTATACCAAAACTCTGCGTTTCATCCCTCAATTTTTTGTGTATGCGTTTGGTCCCTCAATTCTATTTTTTTGATTAATTCCCCCTCCGTACCGTTACCGTTACTGAAAAATTTATCATTGACTAACTTTTTAAAATGTCCAAACTATAGGGACTTAATGTGCCAATTGATGACCAATAGAGGAAAGAAAAATGTCGAACCATAATTTTCTTTAGACCCACCAGTGCAGATGAAATGGCTGGAGGCAAGGGAGGAATCTAGAGCTGGAAACAGAGATGGTAGGGATGAATGCTGCAGCAGCGGTGGAGATTAATTGGAAGGGGTTAGCGGCGGTTGAAGATGGCTGCCTTGGTGAAGCTTGTTGATGGGCCGAGTTGGATCTGGCAGAGAGAAGACGAAAATTGGTTGTGGAAACTCATCTGGGTCGGTTGATGGCTGGTTTCCAGTGCTAGAGGAAGACATGATGGATGAAGGGAAGAGAAAGGAAGATGAAGCTTGGAGATTAATTGGAAGGAGTCAGCGGCGGTTGAAGATGACTGCCTTGGTGAAGCTTATTGCTGGGCCGAGTTGGATCTAGGAGAGAGAAGACGAAAATTGGTTGTGGAAACTCATCTGGGTCGGTTGATGGCTGATTTCTAGTGCCAGAGGAACATGGGATTTCTTACTTCAAGATGAAGTCGCAGGGATTCTGGACCTTTGTTGGGAGACGTGGGGATTGGTCCCGACATTTGAATTCCCGACCTTAAACTCTTGGGGAACACCAGACCAGCTCTTCGTTCTCTCTATTGATTGAAAACTGAAGAAGTGATGAATGTGCGGGGCCCAGAATGGTTCCCATGAGATGACGACGGAACTAAGAGAGAGAGAGATATGTCACTTGGTACGAGCTATGATGGCTACGAATTGGAAAAGGCTATGGTAGTGACATTGGAGATGGCAGTCGGTGGAGAAGAGGGAAGAGGAACGACGACGGCTAGGGTTTGGCTAAGGATGAAGGTTGCAAACTGAATTGGGAAAACTATGATGGAGTTCAGCGTGTGTGGCTAGAATGGAGATGATGGTGGATCTCAGTGACTGCGATGGAAACGATGGGTGGAGAGAAGCGATGCCGGTGTGATTATGAAGTGTAGACAACTAGGGTTGGAGGGACAAAGGTCGAGTCAGTTGGACTAGGGTTGTGTTTGGCGTGGTGCTGGAGGAGACAGTAAACTCATCTGGTGGGTTGTTTTCCCTTTTGGTTCTCAATTGGCACATTAAGTCCCTATAGTTTTGACATTTTAAAAAGTTAGCCAATGTTAAATTTTTCGATGCGCTAACTGATGCGAAGGGGAATTGACCAAAAAATCGAATTGAGGACCAAGCATACAAAAAAATTGAGGGGCAGCAGAGTTTTGGTATAGTTCAGAGACCAAAAAATTATTTAATCCTTTCCCAAAATAAACTTCAAATGTCAGATGTCAACAATAAGGACATTAATGTATATGTATTATACTAAAATTCAATAGTTAAACTTCCTTAATTTTAGCGAAAAATAAACGATTCACAATCATGTAGGGACAAAGGAAAATATGTTAACATCCTTAACTTGTGTTATATAGTGGGACTCAAACTCACAACATATTTGGTGGGGGGTGAGCAAATGTACCTGTCAAGTTCATCGATGTTCGTTAAGCCCATCAATGCTCGGCTCCCAAAGCTCATGCCCATGGGCTATACATAGTGTTGGGTTTTAAATGTGTTCAATGTCCGTGATCTCGGGTACTGCTGGGCTCTCAAATTCTTCGTGTCTGTTATGCTTGGCCCGGCCCATCCTTGTTTTTGACCATTTAAAATTTTATTGTCTTAAATAATTTTCATTTTTAAAAGTAACATTACCAATATTGACACTAAAAGATTCGTTTGTATTAAATTAACATTAGAATTTGGAGTTTTATGGAAATCATAAAATCTAACATTTGAGTTTTAATTCATCCCTTTATTTGAAAGCCACGTTTACCAGTTTTAGGGAACTATTACGGCTGCCAATTTAAGAATGGAGCCTTAGGCTTGCACAAAATGCCAAAGTCCTTAATGGCCATGCCCCAAAGGTCCATTATTCCTCATTAATAAACTCATTTACAGACCGTTGAAAAGCACTTGGTCTATCTTAAGCTTCAAATAATTATACAAAACAAGACAATCTATCAGAGCTCATTGAAGCCCGTGCTCGCCTTAAGCCAGTTTACTTAATCCCATGGGCTGGTCTGCTGTACTAATCTTTTAAAATGGATGTCTGCCACTTGATGGGCTCATACCGGGCATTACCAAAGCCCGCGTGTATAAGCCCATGCACACCCCTAAATTATTTGGTTTAAGTGAAGTATCTTATCACTAATTTATGTTTCGTTGCTAGTTAAATAATGCAATCTCTATTTATTTACATGGTTCACTCATAAATTAAGTCTGGAAATCGAAACAATTTTGTTGATATGCATACTAACATTACTCTCTTTTGTTTACTTTTTATTTTTCAAACACAAAAGAATGTAATCAAAACAACATTCTCTTTGAGCTGTGTCGCATAATTTTTTTTTATATCTAGTAGGAGTCAAACACGAAATATTCTGCTAAATAGATCACTCCACACAATAATTTAGTGAGGGATCAACCAAATGAGTTACTAACATTATTACTCTTACATGACTGAAAGAGAATGATGTACCCTAAGAAACCTATGGTACAAAATAGTCTTTCAATATATATAACTATTATTAAAACAAAATTTACCACTATCTATATGACAGTTTTACAACAAATTTCATTGTACATGTTTCAATTACTTTTTAAAAAATAAACATTACTAAGAAAAATATGCTCCATTTTTTTCTCAAACATTGTCTACGTGGCAGCTTTATGTATATTTACTAAACAACTTTTGCAAAATTATATATATATATATATATATATATATATATATATATATATATATATATATATATATTATAAAATATGCATCACTCGTGAACTACTGAGCTGCCCGGCCCAAAAGGGCCACGCATTGGTCATATGCTCAGGACGCCGTATCCATGGTCACGAACGAATTACGTGCAGCCGAGCCCGAGCTCAATCCATAAGCGAGCAGGGAAGGAACTCTGGTCGCCCAGGCATAACGAGCAGACAGCTCCCTGCCAGAAGTCTGGGGGTCAAGTTTGTAGCGAGCAAGCTCATCATTTTCAGTTACTTGGTAATGACTGGCTTAAATGTGGGGAGTTAATGCCGGGAAACCCGCCCCCATGTTTCGGACGTGGCCCTGCACATGCCCACCTTTCATGCCCCTGCATTCAATGTTCAACTTCCAGCCTTGAAGGCTAGCCCTATATAAACCTTCCTCCTTGAGAAGAAAGGGACACAGGCACATTTTTATAGGCTGAAACTTTGTCAAAATATATACACACTTACTGGTTTTCTAATTATCACACCGGAGTGCTTTTGCAGGGAAAGCCCCTGCCTAGTTACATTTGTTTTGGAAGCTCTTTGACAGGTTTGAGCCTCAAGACAAGGATAGATTGAAAGCCAAATATCCATATATTCAAAGCCCAGTATATCCGAACATTTTTTAGATACATCAGTTGGTTCCGTTGATGGGAAACGTTGATTTCAAAAGTTCAAATTATTTTCCGATGACTTTTCAAGCTTTTGACATGGTTGTAAACGGCGTTAATGGTCTCAACCCGCCTAAGGATGGGCACGTGACTACTCCTGATATGGAGGTTCAAGCCAACAACATCTTACATCCTCCTCTTTCTCATGATGCCCGTCATCAAATTAACCAGAGGAGAGGTCTGGAATCGCTGACCAGAAGTGATGTGGCCGCTATTGGTTTAGCCAACGAGTTTCGGGAAGAGGCTCTACGTCAATGGGTGTTGTACTTGGGACAAATGCATCAACTAAACCAGCAGTTGATCGAAATAGGTAAGCCTCCATTACCCATCGAATTGGAACCACTTCCAGCTGTGCCCGCGCAGAGTCAGGCGGTCAGTGTATCTAGATCAAGGAGGGATCCCCAAAAGCCAGTTCAAGTTCCATCTCAGCCCCATGAGCGGGAATCGAACAGGGGTCGAAGCCAACATGAGGGGCGGGCAAGCCACAAAGTTGTTTCTAGTGTGCATTCTCGCCTCGGCCCTCGAGCAGGGGAGGATTCAACTCAATCTCATCACCACCAGAGATCACCCTCCCCACGCAGGTCATATGCTCACAGGCACTGCTCTCTCTCTCCACGTCGATCGTATGCTTGTCGACATCGTTCCCTATCACCAAGGGGAGCACATGCTCGCAAACAACGATCACCTTCCCCCCGCCAGTCTAGTGGAAGGCGAGAATTTCCACCCCCAATAACGATCAACAAAACGGGGTGGGAGCAGTCCCAGATCA
Organism: Codonopsis lanceolata; assembly: GCA_013146195.2. Taxonomy (NCBI): domain Eukaryota; kingdom Viridiplantae; phylum Streptophyta; class Magnoliopsida; order Asterales; family Campanulaceae; genus Codonopsis; species Codonopsis lanceolata. The sequence continues at coordinate 10,882,702 of CM028382.1, forward strand.
AGTACATCAGGCCACGGGAGGCCCCCAGGCACAGGTGGCGCATGCCGTGGGCATAGCTCAGGCTACGGGAGCTATGGGTTCCCTACAGGTTCCTTTTATACCCAGTGTACAGCTTCAGCCCGCTGCAATAAACACACAATATTTCGAGGAAATGAAGCTACGCATGCAGGCGTGGGAGCAAGGCAAAGAAGACAAGTTTCTGGGCACGACATCTAGCCCTTTAGCCCCATGGATTGAAAATGCCCCTCCGGCATAAGGCCTCATCTTCCCCAACATTAAGGAGTATACAGGGAAGACCAAAGCAAAGGACTGGCTGATGTCCTTTGAGTCCCAGATAGGCTTGGTAACCTCTAATGAAGCATTGAAGATTCGGGTGTTTGTGGGCTCGCTACAAGGAAAGGCTTTGGCTTTGATGGGATTTCTTTCCCGTAGATCAATTAACAATTGGGGGGATTTGCGTGCAAAGTTTCTAGCTGATTTCGAGACTTCGGAAGCAATTGCAAAGACACGGGCAGACTTGTCTAAATCAAGCAGGGGCCCATGAATCTACTTCTAGTTTCTTGGAGAGGTTCACGAAAATGCTCGAGCATGTTCCTGGCTTGTCTGAGCAGGAGGTCACATTGTGTTTCGAAACAGGTTTACTCGAAGGAGAAGGTGGCCTAAGGTCAGAGCTGTGTATGAGGGAGCCCAAGACGCAGGTAAAAATGCTGATGTGGGCTCAGAAATGGTATGTGGGAGAGACCGCAAAAAAGGAAAAGAAAAAGGAAAGCACAGATGTCTGGGGAAATGGTAACACTGGCAAGAGCAGCGGCCAGAGCGCAGGGGGAATGTTATAATAAGAGCGAATTGCGGTATGACTGCCCCAGAGAATTCCTTTGGGAAAGTAACCTCACCCCGCTTAATACATTGTAGGAAGACATAATGTACGAGATACGAGATAAGCTTCCCCGAGCACCACTTATGATTGTTAAAACCAGGGACACTAGAGTTCGATCATAAAGATGTACCTATCATGATGATTATGGGCATACAACGGAGGAATGTTGGTTGCTGAAGAAGGCCATTCAAAAGTTAATCAATGATGGGAGATTGGATCGCTTCAAGCGAGATGGAGACAATAAGGGAAATACCTCTCGTAGGGATGTACCACCTGTTCGTGGTGTAATCATCTGAAGATTAAACCATCATGATCGGTCACAAGGAAAAATTTCACACGACCATGGGGCAAGTACAGATTGCCAAGATCAACGAAGCTTCAATTCTGGGCGAGTAGCGTCGGTAGAGTCGGACAGGCAGGATGGGTAGAGGATATGGCTATGGACCAGATTGATTGTGGAGATTTGATCTGAGGTTTTAAAGTGTTTCTCGATTGTATGATTGATTGTACGATGATGACTCCACAAAATAAATGAGCCCATTTGACCTTCGTGTTATGTGTTCATTTCTTATTTCGATTATTCCCTTTTTTACGAGCACGATATGTCTCTGCTCGTCAAAAAGGGTTGGTGGTCGAATGTGCTCGCGAAAGCGAGCAAGCGCAGCGCAAGTTTGGATCTTAACGAGCTCAGACTTTAGCTTGCATCTAAAATCTAAGCGGTTATGTGAGCTAGCTGCACTAATGCACCAATTACCATTTATCTCGATTATTCCTTTTTCACGAGCATGATATGTTTCTGCTCGTCGAAGAGGGTTGGTGTTCGAGTTTGGGACTTAGTTTGAATCTAAGACCAAGTGGTGGGTAGACCAGTTGAACTGGTATCCTTACTCGTGGAAGTGAGCAAGGGTTGGTAAAAATATGGTTGAAAAGCAAGTGAAAATGCAACCTTGGATCTTAGCTTATGCCTAAGGTCTAAGCGGTTAGCGAGCTTGGATTTTAGATTGTACTTAAAATCTAAGCGGTTATATGAATTAGCTGCACTAACAATTTGGCTCGGAACATCGAGCTGGAATGTAAAAGTTCCAAAAGACAATGAAACGTGAAAAAAACAATATTAACTTAGAGTTATTACATAGAAATTGGTCTCATGGCGTGCAGGCTGAGAAAGAGAGCCTAATTATCAGAGGGAATTTCCAAGGGTACAGCTCTAGTTGCATTTCTTTCCTCCTCGTTGGCAGCATGCTCATTCTCAATAACGACCACCTCACCGTCATCACCGCTAGCATCTTGAGTCGCCAAGGTTGCGGCCTTCTGAGATCGAGCCATCTAGATCTGGGTCATAACATCAGTCACTATGGTATCAGCGACCTCAGGAGGAGTCCAAGCGACCAACCTTTTTTGTGAATCAGACTGAGTAAGAGAGGTCAGCTCGTTTTCAGTGCAGGGAACTAAGGCGTGGCCTAGACGAGCAGAGGAGCAGAAGGGAGTGTTGCTACCCCATTCAGTGAGCAACTCAGGACGGATGTCCATCCCGCTGCGCGCTATGTGCCTAAGGACGTGGTGCACCCTTTGGAGATAAAAAGGGTACGCTTTATCTTCGACACAAGCACTAAAGTCGGTCGAATTTTTGTAATCGGAAATGATAGCTTGCCTCTGCTCATCGTTGGGCTGGGATAGCTCCTTCCTCAGTTTTTCTCTTTCTCGACTGCTTCAATCTTGGCCTGCTCCAGCTCGCTCACCGCATTGCTCGAGCAACTCGGGGATCGGATGTCCATCATTGCCATGTGCCTAAGGACGTGGTGCACCCTTTGGAGATAAAAAGGGTACGCTTTATCTTCGACACAAGCACTAAAGTCGGTCGAATTTTTGTAATCGGAAATGATAGCTTGCCTCTGCTCATCGTTGGGCTGGGATAGCTCCTTCCTCAGTTTTTCTCTTTCTCGGCTGCTTCAATCTTGGCCTGCTCCAGCTCGCTCACCGCTGCTCTGAGCTCCTTCCTCACCGCCCCAATATTATTGATAGCAGTCTCCTTAGATTTGTTGAAGAAGTTGAGGGGAACTTCCAGAGTTTTCTTCTCCTCCTCAATCTTAGAGAGCTCAGTCACCTTGGCGGTTACAGCTTCTTCGCTCTGCTTTAGCTCAGGCCGAAGAGTGTTGACCTACTCTTCTAGCTTATTCTTCTCAGCGGTCAACCAGCTGGAAGACTTTAGGTTTTCAATGAGCCGGTCATATAGCAGTTCAGTTTTGGTGGCCATCTGAAAATGAAAGATACAAGTTAAAGACAAGACGTGTAAGGTTCATTCACTCTTACAAACAAAAGGGGAAATAGTGACCTCGGACATGCACATCCCGATCTCACCGGCCAAGACCGAGTTAGAATGCTCGACACTCTTTTTCCGTAGGCCACTGTGGCAGAGCCTTTTTATTATGCCAAGACCAACTGTGGTGGCGTGACCCCCGCATTTGTTGGTGTTAATGTTGTACAAGTCAGGGACATCGACAACCTCAGCAATCAGGTTGGCAACTCGCTCCTGAGTCTCGGGCATTTGAAAGTCCTCTCTATGCCATGAAGGTACCCGGGACCGAGATGCTTTCTCCTGGTCGTTTCTCTCTGCCTGCGACCTGGTTTTTCTTTCAGCGGGAGGGTTGATGGCTAGGTCTTTTGTTGGTGGCGGGCTCACTGGGGGCCGTAGGCTTGGCCAAAACAGTTGCGGACGGAGCAGTATGAGCGGGAATGGCAGGAGCATGAGGAACAATGGTGACAGCAGGATCAGCCCTGCTCATCTCGGTGTGGCTTTGACTCGCTCCTTGCCGGGAAGAAGCAGTAGGAACTAAGGGAAGGGGAACAGGCTCTTGGGTTGCGAGCTGGGTATACCTCCTCGTAGACCCTCTCTTAGCGGCCTGCAGGAACCTGGTAGCATCTTCAAGTTGCCTCATGTCTGTAATGTTGAGAGGAAAAGAAAAATCAAATAAAATTCAAGAAATCAATGTATAAGGAAAAAGATGAAGGCATGTAGACCGCGTGACGAGAAGGCAGGAATACAACTGGTTCCAGCCCATTCACAGTTTGGGCATTTACTCGGGAATCTCTCCCCATGACAGTTACCCCAGTACGGGTGGGGCTCCTCGGCATCAATAGTGACCCTGGGCTCTACACCCTCTACAGGCCAGTTGAGTATGCCGGCTAGACGAAGAAGTGTGGAATCAGATGTAAGGACCTTCCAGTCGAGCACCCAGTCCTGCCCACCTTGCCCTTTTTCACACCGAGCATAGTCCTGAATGTCTTGGCTATCGAGGTTCTCCAACTCGAAAAACATTCTTGCCATATTTTGGGATCCCCATGTCTTGTAAATATGGAGCAAAAGGTCGTCCTAATCGGGATTCGACGAGCAGGGTCTTCCCGTCCCAGGCGTCAACTTTATTAGGGCCGTCGCTTAGCAGCTTGAAATAGTTGGGGTTGGAGTGACCAGTGATACATCCATTTTTCTTGTCAAGCGAGAACAGAAAGAGTTTTCTAAACAAGGTCATATCGGGTTCAAACCTGAGCAGCCTATAGGCCACGGTGTATGCAACCAGAAACCTCATTGTAGTAAGGGTCAAGTCGCAGGGGAGGGCGTTGAGATGCAAGAACTCCGTGATGAAATGGTCCAAGGGAAGCCTTAAACCGACCAGGAAAAAATCGAAATAGAAGACCATTCGGTCCCCTTGGTAGTTATGGCCCTTTTTCTCAATGTCTAAGTCAAAGGCTCGCACTCGATAGTTCTTGGGGTTAATACCCAAGGAATAGAACCAGGCAGACACGTCCTCTTCGCAAGTCATGCCCTCCCATTTCATGGAAGCAGGTTCGTCATCTTGGTGTTTTTTGCCTCATCGGCGAGCAGCTCTTATCTTTTATCCCCGAGGACCACTTATACTTGGAGACTTAGATCCAGAACGCCTGTTTTCCTCGCCGGAATCCTGCTCGTCTTCAGCGTTGACACTTTGCTCAAATTCAACATCTCCTTCTTTATGCTCTCCTTCAGCCATGGATGTCCCCTGCTCATGGATTTCAAATATATTAGGGACCAAGAGCTCATCTTGTTCAATCCCTTCAGAGCTGCGGGATGCAGTTTCAAAGCTTTCTTTGCTCTCACTTGAAGCTCCATGATCGTAGCTACGTCCTTCAATTTCTGAACCACTCTCCTCGCAAGAAGACATCCTACAGGAACCGAGGAATAGACATTAATTTCTGCTCGTTCAAGTAGAGGTGAATGAATAAGTAGAACCCTCGGCCAGGGTTTTACATCTTGAACCAGTAAGCAGGGCACCAGTTCTTAATTTCCTTGGTTCCTATCTACGTCCGTGCTCGCGTGCGTGCAAAGGCCAGAAAGGACGATTAAGATGAATCCAGAAATTTTATGGACTTGTGAAGAATGACATCAAAACAGAAAGCAAGGACAGAAGTAAACCTTCAGATATTGGGCATTGGAATACCTAGTGGTCACCATTGAATCCTAAAGCTAGGGTTTTGGGAAAGAGGAAATGCAGATGCAAAAGAAAGCAGAAGAATAGTAGAGAATGGAAGGTTACCTATCACAGTTATAGATCTTCGACTTTAAACGAATGTGGTGCTTGGTTTTCTGTTATGATTCTTCGATCAACACCATTGATTCAAAGAGGCAGCAAAAAGGTAAGAAAGCTCGTGAATTCGGAAAGTTTGTGAAAAGAGTTTAAGGGGGAGATCATTTTTTTATAGGTCACTGAGGGGCAAAAAAGGCAAAAAAAATTACCTGCAGACTTAGCTTCTTGGGCAAGCGGCGCGGGAAACGAATCGATGCATTTAATGCTACCTCAAGAAAGATGCAAGCATGCTGCCTCAACCCTCGATCGACGGCTGCATCCTAGCATCACTTCAATTCATGACTAGCATCCACCTGCTCTTCTAGCCGTCGAACTAAGCGAGCAGGGAAGGAACTCTGATCTCCCAAACATAACGAGCAGGTAGTTCCCTGCCAGAAGTCTGGGGGCCAAGTGTGTAGCGAGCATGCAGAGAGAGCTAAGCGAGCACACTCATCCTTTTCAGTTACTTGGTAACGGCCGTCTTGAATGTGAGGAGTTAATGTCGAGAAACCCGACCCCATGTTCCGGACGTGGCCCTGCACGTGCCCCCCTTTCATTCCCCTGCATTCAATGTTCAGCTTCCAGCCTTAAAGGCTGTCCCTATATAAACCTTCCTCCTTGAGAAGGAAGGGACACATGCACATTTTTATAGGCTAAAAATCTGTCAAAATATATATGTACTTATTGGTTTTTTGATTATCACACCAGAGTGCTTTTGCAGGGAAAGCCCCTGCCTAGTTACGTTCATTTTGGAAGCTCTTTGATAGGTTTGAGCCTCAAGATAAGGATAGATTGAAAGTCAGATATCCAGATATTCAAAGCCCAGTGTATCCGAACATTTTTGGATACATCCTATATAGATATATATATATATATATATATATATATATATATATATATATATATATCCTATATAGATATATATATATATATATATATATATATATATATATATAAAATATGCATCACTCGAGAACTGACCTAATTTATGTACTAAAGAGGAAATAACGTTCGAGAAAGTATAATAAAAGGACCCACTTCTAGGTTGAGATTAGTAACAATTCGAATAAGAATCGTGGGTGTGTCAAATGATAAGCAATTTTCTAGTGAAACAATTTGCATTAATTTTATTTGTTAAACAAGTGTAGCAACAATTGTATGAGTGTATAAGAATCGCTGTTAGTACTTCAAGTTGAAACTATAGTACTCCACCAATGTTTTTGTTTGTTTGTACCAAATGCAAGACAAGTTGTACCGCAGATACTACCCTCAACTTCAATTGTTAACTATCCCTCTTGCCTCTCTAGGAAGATCAGTGAAGGAGTTAGGAGGTAGTGGCCAGAGCTTTGTGTCCGAATACCTCAATTGGCAAAGCTTGAACCTATATGGAACCCAACTTTGCACAACTCTTATAATACACTATAGGACTTGCAATAAGGCGAGAAAGCGTTCTAACTACGTACTTTGTGTCGACCCTCAAATCTTTAATACACACAATATTGAAAGATATGTTAATTTTTAACGTTGGATGGATCAGACAAGAGGCTTCTGTCAATTAGGGCACATCGATCACCATCGAGCGATTTGGGTCTTGGCACTTGGGTTCAATTTCCATATATTGATCGAGTTGCTACTTCACCAGTGTTCGTGTCTGTGCATATATAGACTGGCTCAAAAGTCAAGACCTACCAGCGGCAAAGAACCATACTTGAATCTTATTGGCCAACGTCGCTCAACCATCAAACTAATCCCAATTTATGAATTGGGATAATTTCACTTTTGGTACCCCGTTTCCCAGTTCATCAAAGTTTATCACAAATGCTTCCCAACTTCATCATTTTTGGTCCATTTCGTTAATTGGCTATCAAATGTTAACGGCTAACCTACTAGAACATGTTGTCAAAGGTTGGAACCGGCTAAACTTGGCACAGGCTAGGGAAAGAGGTAAGTATACGAACTCCTCTCAATTTTCCCCAATTTCTTCTCGTTCCTGCCCTAATTTCTTCTTCCCCAAACTCTTCTCCTTTCTCACCCAATTTCATCGTCATTTTCATTGAACCCTAATTTCATACCCAATTTTTATCCTTTCTTATACCAGAGTCTAACAAGTCTTCATTGTTTGATTGTGAGAAAGGACGAGCTGTCATGACTAGAAGAAACAAGGATGCGTCAACCCCACAGTATGATATGTCTACACTTCCTAATTACTTTAATTATGTTTTGTAGTACCTTAACTTAAATTTGATTTTGTATGTCTCTGTATAATTATAGTACTTAGCTTAGTTAGCTGAAATTTTGTTATGTATGGAATTTCTGTATAATTTGATTTTGTATGTCATGGCTTATGTATAATTTTAGTACCTTGGCTGAAATTTTGTAACTTCTGTATAATTTGATTTGATTTTTTTATGTCACAGTTTCTGTATAATTTTAGTACCTTAGCTGAAATTTTATCACTTCTGTACAATTTGATTTGACTTTGTATGTCATAATTTCTGTATAATTATAGTACCTTAGTTGAAATTTGGTCATTTATGTATAATTTGATTTTGTATGTCAAAGTTATTGTATAATTATACAACTTTAATTGCAACTAAATTTAAGTATCATGCCAAGTTATGTATAATGTTGTTGTGATGTGAGTTTTTTTTTGTTTGTTGTAGACCTTGAGACAGATGTCATATGTTTTCACTAAAAATTTCTCATGGTGGTGTGATGAATAAACACTATACTAGGAGGGAAGATATATTATTATGATTGGGTGGATGGAGAAATGTTTTGGATGATTGACTTGATGGATTTTTTTAAGATGAATTAGGCTACCAATTTGAAAATGTTAAGATGTGGCATGAACTGACTTCAGAGGTTTAAGACTAGTTGAGACTGATATAGATGCAATAGGATTACTGAGGTCCAATCCTAATTCCACTCCTAATCCTAATTCCAATCTCAATCCTAATCCGAATCCTTCTTTATCTTCTGACTCTAATAGTGATGAGTACTATGAATCTGAATATGATATGGAAGAGGATGATTATGAGTTTGATAAGTTTGTTGATTCTGGTATTGAACTTGATGGTGGTTTGGGCAAGGGAAAGTCAATTGCAAATAAATATGTGAGTGAGGAGCTTTTTTCTATGATGAAACAGGATTGTGATAAGGATCTATCTGATAGTGATGATTTGGAAAGTGTCTATGGCAATGATGAGGAAGTAGATAAGAAGTTTCCCAAATATAATCCTAAGGTTAATAAAGATAAAGATGTTGAGTTGAAATTGGGAACCATGTTTAGTTCAAATACGGAAGTGAAAGATGTGATTGAAACATTTTACTTAAGAAAAGGGATGCGCATCAGGTTTGATATGAATGATAGCAGAAGGTTGAGGGCAGTTTATAGAAAAAATGAATGTGATTGGTATGTATATGCTTCTGCAAATCATAAAACATGGCAATTGAAAGGGTATAATCCAAATCATAAAAATTGTGCCTGGAACAACAACAATCCAAGCCTCAAGTCTAGTTGGATGGGGATATGAATGCTACACAGTTAAGACTTATAGTCAGGTATATGAGCATGCCATCATGGGAATGACTGGATCTGAGCTATGGCCAAAGTGTGACTTACCTGTCCCTTTGCCCTCAAGTTATGAAAACAGGTCTGGAAGACCAAAGAAAATAAGAATAAGACAGCTTGATGAGCCACCTGCATCTTCTAGCAATCAAATCAAATTGAAGAAATTTCAGAAATCCTTGAAATGTGGACTGTGGTAAAATTGGACATAATTCTAGAACTTGTCAAAAAAGAAATGCAAATGCAAATGCAAACTAGAATGTAGACTATGTTTGAGACCCTACTCCAAGCCATGTTGATGAGATCCCATTATCTGGACCAGAACCTGTTTTTGGTGGCACAACAGAGAACACCCAACATGAGTCCACACAAATATCAGTATCTAAATTACCTACAAGTCTTTCAAGCTTATGTTATTACTCTTGATTTTTTTTTTTTGGCATTATATAGTATAGCATGCTAATTTTTTAATTTGAAATTGCAAGTTAAAAGAAAGAGGGGTTCAAGCTCAGGCACTTTGTGGGTGAATGCAGGTGGAAACACAAACAACATAGCCTCTTTACATGTAAGAATTTTTCTATACTTTGTTTCTTTAGCATTTGTTTTTATACATTTGATTTCAATTGATGGTGAATTGACTATAAGGATTTGTATGTTTTTGTATTGTATAGGTGAATCAATCATCAACTGTCAGTACTCCAATAATTATAAGGGGAGGAATGAATTACATTACCTTGGCAAATCCGAGGAATGCAATTCAAGTACAGCTCAAGGGAAATCAAAGGGAAAGGAGAAAATATAATGTCTGAGACTGTTGGTGTTGTTCATGAAATTGTAATTTGGTGTTAAACAAACAGTAATTTCTTTGGGTTTTATTTTGGTCCTATGGCATAGCAATGTATTGGACATGTTAATACCTATAGTTTCTTTGAGTTTTAATTTGGTCCCTGTGAGTGCCCCAGATTCTCTCGGATCATGCGCTCCCTTTTTTAGGGGAACGCAAGTTGCGGAAGGAAATCACTCTTTTCATTCCATCCTCCCTTGTTTAGGGGAAGACGAAATTAAAAATGCAAAAAGAGTGTTGTCAAAAGCGCGTTGAATACGCCTCGGTCACTGAGTGTGCTTTAGTCCATTATGAGTGCTTTGGATTTTTTCGTAGCTCATCCTCCCTTGTTTAGGGGAAACAAGATACAGAAAATGCATCACCCTTTTCATTCTCATCATTCCTTTTTTAGGGGAAAACGGAAAAGTGCAAAAAAAGGATGTTGCGAAGGCGCATGGGAGCACGCCCTGCCTCACTGTGGACTGTTGTACATTCTGGGTTACTATGAATGCTTTGGGTTTCCCGTATCTTATTCTCCCTTGTTTAGGGGAAAGCAAGATACAGAAAGTGCATCACCCTTTTCATTCTCATCGTCCCTTGTTTAGGGGAAAACGAAAAATTGTAAAAAAATGATGTTGCGGGCCTCACTGTAATCCAAAATGTTGTAACAGAGTCACCATCTTTATTTTAAAGAGAAATAAAGAGAAACCAAAAATAACCAGAGTTTGTAAAAAGGGGGTTCGAATGCTAAGTTACGAGATGGGAAAGTGTTAGGCACCTAACTCGCCCTTTCGGTCTCAAAAATAGTTTTTGGCTAAAATATGTTTTTATTATATTTATTCAGCAAATAAAATAAAACACTTAAATAAATATATATGTATCCACATTATTTACAGACTTGCAACCGCTTCCTTCTAGAAGTTACAAATACATTTTTATATATTTGGTCATAATAATGGCTCTTTTAGTGTTATTTTCTATAGAGATTCGGGTGACATAACTGCTTATATTTTTACATTGGGCTGGCTTGAAAATAGCACTTTTTAATAAGAACTTCTTTAAGGCTTACATTTAAGAGCGTAGGTTGTGCTCATTCTGTCCTTCTGTGAGAGGGAATCTTTTGTTGTTCTGGAGATTCGGGCAGGGTAACTGCTTCCGAAAGCTGCTTTCAAGCACCGTGAATCGGGCGGAGCAACTGCTTGTGTTTTCGTTGTTGTTTGTTTGCTGTTGGCGAAAATCGGGCAAAACAACTGCTTGCTTCTAGCGGATTTGGCCTCTTGATTCGGGGAGAGTAACTGCTCTTTTTTGGATTTTTGGACCAGGGAAATAGGGTGGAATCCTAGCTGGAAGGCTAAGGTTCACTTTGACCGGTTGGATTTATATTTGGAGAAGATTTGACAGAGCTTTGAGGCTTTTTTGGAGGAAGGGTACTCTCTCTATCGCGCATTGCGTAAACTGAATGCGACTTCTTAACTGTGTGCGATAAAGTGAACTGTGTGTGGAGTCTTTCGTGAATGAATTCACTGAAGCCGGGCACTCTTATTTATAGCTGGGAGTGGGGACTCCGTTGGCATTTATGATTTTCTTTCTGTGTTTCATCAGCTTGTATCGTGCGCTTGAGAGATTGTACCAAAAGCAAAGTACTACAGTGCAGGGGGACTATTCTGACGCTACCCATGGGGGGCTTGGGCGCTGCACCCACTTTGCATGTGGGTGGTGCCTGGACCTCTTTTTGGGGTTATTTTTGACACTTTGGCCCCTGCATTTCACAGTTTTGCGCATCCTGCTTTTGCTTTTGAATTTTTAAACCCTGTAACTTGACATTTGTTAAGTTTCAACATGTTTTGATATTTCATGTGATGTCACATACCAGCGGTACGAAATTGAGGTGTCTACAGTCTTATGGCAATGCACTAAACATGTTAAAACAGGTGTTGGGTTTTAATTTGAGCTGTATTTGGTAATCTGACAATGTACTGAAGTTGTTCTTTAAGTACTTGGTGTAATCACTTGTTAGACTCAGTTTCTTTCTTATATTTGGTAATTTGAGTTGTATTTGTGTTCTTCCTTTTATGAATTGAGAAAGGTTAGACTTTGTTATTAAACCAATGGTGTTGTTGGTGTTGTTAAACTGAGAAAAAGTTACAAAAGTAATAACCAAGTCTAAAATGTATCCATTTATTAGACTATGTTTCTTACTTTTAAGTTGTTATCAATTGAGTTTGTGTAATCACTTGTTAGACTATGTTTCTTCCATTTGCACAATTGAGTTTTCTATTGAAACAATATTTGCACAATATGCTATTGAACCAAAAGGAATTGTTTTGAGATACAGCAGCAGCAGCACATGCTTAAGCAGTAACAACACATGCTTATCAAATTGTCATTTCAACAATTGAGTCTTCTATTGAACCAATCTCTCATGTAGTGCACAAGGCTATTACAACAACATAAGAATTGTTATTTCAATTGCCAACTACATCACACACATTACAAATACACAATCTACTTCAACCATTGCAATTGTCATTGCAATCAAAGCACTACAAAGTTGCCAAATACATTACAATCATTCTTCAATAAAAATGATCTTCATTTGATCTTTACATAGCAGACAACATGACCAAACAAGAGAAAAATATAACTGTCATTGCAATCAAAACAATTCTAACTTTTTTTTTTCATCTTATTAACTTTAGTTTTCATGACCTCAACCATGTTATTTGATATTATCAACTCAACTTGCATTTTACTCTTTTTAATCTTCAGTTTCTCTATTTCAACTTCAAATCGATTCACCTTTACCAACAATCCCGGAATGATTTGCTTGACCTTTGGCATATTTCATCATCTAACCATTTGAAAAACAACAATATCCATCTTTCTGTAATGTAGACAAATTTTAGATATTTCTGCAAACTAAAACAAAAATATAAGCCAAATGAAAAAAAAAATTACCCCATAATTTGGGCATGCCCAGTATCTTCTTCCTGGATTATTTTTTATTCAAGAAGTCTTCAATGAAACCTTTATTCGACACCCACAGTACATGTTTTCCCGTGAAACAACATTATTCTTAGAGCTCAAACTACAATTTGAAGAGGATGGACTCGACTTATTCATTCTCTTTCGAAAAACAAGGTCAAATGTTGTAGGGAAGAAACTGGAGAATATGGAAAAAATTGGAGAGAATTTAGGGCTCGAATCAAGGTGAGAAGTTGAACTCGACTTTGTCGAATGAGAATAGATAAGAAATTGGAGAGAATTCGAACAACAATGGAGGGATTTTGAGGGTTAGGGTTCGAAGGAGAAAAGGAATTCGTGAGGAAAAGAAATTGCGAAAGGACAATGGCGGAAAATAAGAATGAAACATATTTCTCTCAACTGTTGACAAGCTATAGCTGATTCCAACATTTGCCAACCTGTTCTAGCAGGTTAATCGTTAACATTTGATAGCCAAGTGACGGAATTGATAAAAAATAAAGTTGGAAACGTTTGTGATGAATTTTGATGAACTGGAAAACAGGGGTATCAAAAGTAAAATTAACCCTTAGTTGGGATACCAAAAGTGAAATTATCCCTTAATGTCACACTTGCCATTACTGGAAAATACTAGGAAAAGAGTCTGACATGCATTATGTGCCATTTACACCCTGTCACTACTTCATCCTTTCCAAATACAGAGTACTACTTTTCTTTATCCTTTCATGTTTTGTCTTATAGATCGTACAAATATTGATTGCTTTTATTACTCCCTCCATCAAAAAATTATCCTACTTTCCACCATTGACCATTTATCGGCGCTCCGACCGCCTGCTCATAAGTGGATATAGGCACATATCTCCTCAATAATAAGCTATAATGGGCAAGGCCAGACCACTAATTTTTGTGGAAGAAAATGGGTTTGTATGATGGCCCATCATATTCCCAAACTTAGTTACTCTTCCCAAATACACATGCTTACATGGAAATTTTATCCAAGATATTAGTTGGAACCGATTTCTTTGTAAGATTTCTTTTTATTTGATAATTTTACAAGATTTCTTTGTGTTTGATAATTTTACAGTAACGAACAAATGGGCACTCATGGACACTCAAAACTATTTGACCCGTTTACTTACACCTTTGTTATTAGATTAAAATTTACTTACCTGCCTATTTGAGTCTGTAGCTCACATGCACACGGCCCATAGCCACCTCTACTTTCCGCTAAAGTAGTCCCAAAAAAAATACTCATTTTTTAAAGAGTATATATTTATGATGTAATTAAAATGAGGTACAAGTTATGATATTAAAAAATGAATTAAACTTAATAAAACAATATTTTTTAGATGAAAGGATTATTTTTTACGTTTTAAATTGGTATTTTCTATTCCATGAATTTTTTTTTTTTACCGTAACTCATTTCCGAAGGACGATTCTTGGTACCACTTGACTAAAGCTTCATTCTAAATATCTCTCCAAATCCTTTGATTCTTCACATCAAAGGAAGGTGATGTAGGCTTGAAAACTTTATTTAGAGAATCGATGTTGTAATTACATATTCTTTGGACAAACAAGGGCAGTGAAGACAGAGATGGGAAAGCAAAGAGAATAAAGTGAACCCGTATAATCTTGAGTGGGTGTACAATCCTGATTCCCATTCCGATTCCGAATTCCCCCCCAAGGAAGATAGGATATCCCAAAGCAAAATCTGGAATCGGGGGAATTGAAAGAAAATTCTGGAGGGGGGAAGGGGTAGAGAATGGAATCCTTTGTCATAGCTATGTCAGTTTTATGAATATCAACATCAACATCACTTATCCTTTTCACGTAATTCAAGACACCCACTCACCGGATTCCCCACTTTCCCTTCCTACTTTAATATGAAGCATTATCTCGGTTTGAAATCTTCTATCACATTCCTGCCGTTACATTGAATCTTAGCCCTTGCGACTGAAATTACTTTTCGTTCTTGTTATACCTTCATAGTAGAGAAATAGATCTCTATTTACGAAAATTGTTTCGATAACAGGTTATCCATTATCCACTGCGACTTGAAACCTCCGAAAACCTCCGTCCCGTCCCTTTCCTTCTTCTCGCCCCTCCCCATTCCGTTTCTATGGTGTTTCCCCAGACATCCACTACAATCACGAAAATCGTTCCACCATCGAAACAAGGATGATCGATATAGTCACTAATTTTAGCTCCGAATAATATCGCAACACCCTTCCTGGAAGAAAGTAGGTTCCATGGAAGAAGTAGACAATCATCTACGTCCTGGATACAGAAATTAATAAGCATCTCAAACTACACCCTCCCCCCCCCCAAACCTACAAAACCTGCCGTACAATTTGATGATACACAAACCCTAGAAAGACCTAGCAAATTCTTTAAAGCCATATCAAAGAATGTTCTGAAACAAATTTTCAAACAGCAAATAGCCAATAAATCAATCTTCAAAAACTAAAATATATGATATTATATGAACCTTGTCAAGGCCAAAAAGAAAAAAGAGATAGTAGGGGCTAAAAGCAGTCAAAATGAACCCAACAAGATAAACCCTGGCATATACAAGTGATTTCTAAACTAAAACTGACAAGGGTTTAAGCAGCAAAGTCAATCTGAAATAACATCTGAGAATGAATAACCTTTCAGGACCTTCCAAGACTTCCTTATCTAGGATGCCATACTAGCCTTCAAGGCTACAAAATTGTGTTAGAAATGCAATTCTATCCCAGGGGACTGGTTAAAGAATCTGTATCCGTAATCCTGCTTTTACATAGAAAACAAACATCAACTCATTTGGGACTAGGGCTGGCGATTGGGTGGGTTGGATCGAAACGGGTAATGGGCATTATATCCAAAAATTAAACGGATCGGGTTCGAATGAGTAATTCGTCGGGCCGGGTCGACCTGTTTCGCCCCACTTTTATATCCCAAAAAAATAATGGGCCGAAATGGACAGCGGTTTAGACCTGTTTTAATCCGACCCAAATTGACCAGTTAATTTTTTTGGATCAAAATGGGTGGGTCGGGTAACTTTCAAGTCAGGTTGGGTTGGTTAGCGTGTTTTGAGTTGTAATTGACAGGCCTATTTGGAACGCATGGTTGCATATTCCTAATTAGAGATAACAAATGGGTGGGTATGGGCGACGAGCACAAATAGATAGATAAGTGAATGCCTATTTAATAATACGGGTGTACATGAGCGGGCTATAAAATGGGCTTAATGTCTGTATTAGGAGGAATCCTAATACACACCTTTTCAACAGAATGAGAGCAGGTGCGAGACTGAGGAGAAGATGCACGAAAGGTGATTTGGTGAACTCGAGAGCATCATGAATATGCATATTTTTAATACTCCTTTCCGTTTCGGATAAAGAGTCTACTAATTTCATTTTGAGATGTTTCACTTAAAAAGTCCACTTTCAAAAATTAAGATATAAAAATATCATTTTATTACTAATTAACTACTAAAATGTCTTCTTTTTTTAAAAAAATTTAACTTTTCAAACGAGAACTTTTTATCCGGAGTGGAGGGAGTATATAGTTTCCTAGTATAAAGACATTCAGACGTAAATGAATGTCACTTTGGTTTATGTTTAAACTAAGGGCGAACTATCCAAATGGTCCCTATATAATAGGGGTTCCTCGGTTTTCGTCCATATTGCTCGCAATTGATCAAATTTTTCGTGGAATTGTTTAGTTTTTACACGTGGGTAAAATTGTTCATGTATACTTTTCTATTGAATAGACATAAATACTCATAATTTTTTTATTTCTTAAAACTAGATTTGATGGTATTATTGTAATTAAACCTTTTTTTTCTTAATTGTCAACCCCCTTCCCTTTTGTTCCACCATGGCTGCCAGCAATCCGACACCGCTACCATTGCCGGCGAACACAAATGGTTCCCCTCCGTCTCCTTCCTCCTCTTGATGAAATTCGAACAAAACCCATCCTAACAAGATCAAAATTTAAAAAACTTAAAAAACAATCAAACATTGGGTTTGATTCTTCTGGAAAATGCTTTTGTTCTGGGAAGAAGACAAAAGGTTTTGGAGAAGTTGAAAAAACATGAACGATAGAAAAGAAAATTGGTGGATGTACTATTTTTCATGGAAGCAAAGTGGTTTCTGGGTATAAGTCATTTAACATTCAAGCACTTTTGAAGAGCTTTTAAAAAGTCATATTTAGAGTATTTGTTTCAGCTTATAAGCCAAAAACCAATAAGTAAGGTACAACACCCTTTATGCATTGAAAAGCCAAAGTCAAAAAACCAAAATTTTAAGCTTTTTTGTTTTTTTTTTTAAAACATGAAGACAAATATTTATTAATAAATATTTGATTATCCTCATTTTATCCTTTTATGAAATATTCATAAAAATATGAATATTAATTTTCAACCTTTTTTTTAACAAATAATTATAACAATTCATAAACAGCTTTTCAACAGCTATAACAAACAATTTATCATGTAATCAACCATAAGTCATTCAGCCACCAGCTTAAACTATCAGCCATAAGTCATAAACAATCAGCTACAACAAACGAGCCCTAAGTACATTCACACTGGATCGCCCCTCATCGCCGACCACACACGCCACCAGCTTGCAGAGGTGCATCTTTCTCTCTCCCCTGTGTTATCCTGTTTTGAAGACGATAACCTACATGAGTACATGAAATGCTAGAAGTATGACTCAATCCCAACTCACTCCATCTGTTTTTTTTAATTGGGGTTTGAGATTGAAAACTGGGAGGAAAACAAAAAGATTTGACAATTGGTTCTCTGTCAAGAAAAAGAAAAAATTGGATTGCATAAATCTAAGCCCTGCCCCTCTTTCCTACTCAGCGCATTCCTACTTTTGATTCAACGGAAGCCCTGAAAACTCTACTTTTAATGTCCACATGCCACCCCTCACCCAATCGAATGAAGGAAACCCAATAGCAAGCTGATCTTCGTCTTCCTCGCATCAACTCATTAGGTTCTGTTCCCATTGCCCATTGAAGAACCAACAATAATTGGGTTTTTGAAATCTGGATTGCAAAAATCTTCAAACCAAAGCCAGCAATAACTGATTATACACAAATGGTCCCTGTATTTTTAGATTGAAATACAGGTTTTATCATTGCCAAAAAATCACGTGAGATGCACGTGGTTGAACTTAATGGTAGAAAATTAACGAAATTGGACAGAAGGACCAATCCTGCGAAAAAATTATTTCAGGGAGCGAAATTCGAAAATTTTAATTCGAGGACCGAAACCAAGAAACCCCAATTTTACAGGGACCATTTGGGTAGTTCGCCCTTAAATAAACATAAGAAATAATCATACATTTCGACTAGATAATTACCTAGACTTCACAATAAGAGCCAAAGTAAAAAGTAAAGACGAGAATTTTTTGAAGACGAAGAGTAGTCAATCACAAGCAGTGAAGAGGGTGAAGGGCATACTCACTGCATTTGTCAAAGCCCATAGTTGAAGACAGTAATCAATTGCTTTTGGATTACAACAATCCTGTCTCTGATCTGCAGGTCTATTCATCTCCAGCCAATTTCTAAAGACACTAAATCTTTTTTTACTTGTTGAATCCTAAAAAGTTTAAAGGGTTTAATTAGTCACAGATCCTATGCACATTTGAACTTTAGAGAGGGCTAATTTATGGAATCCGGGAATCTGAATTTTTAGTTCACAAATTTATAGAGGATCCACCCTCAATTCACCAATAGGTGTTTTGAGCACCACAGGAGGGGACTGTCAAAGGCGGACTGTATGACTCAGTATGTTAGTATTACCCTTTAATTTTTCAAGTAAAAACCGTGTGACTTACACGACACCTTCCACTTTGTCTCTCCGCATTTCCTCCCTTCCTTTTTGACAGTCACTGTCCAAGCTCATGCAAGAAAGAACTTGTAGGATGGTAACCCCTTAACAATTTCCGCTGACACGTGGCCCGCAAGGCATGAGGGCAGGCCTTGACCCGCACAAGTGCCTGAACTGCATAGATGCTAACATCTGCGCCCGCCTTAATATGCACATGATGCTGCACTTCAAACTAGGAATGAGGGTGCCTCCCACTCTTGCAATTTGTCAACGCAAGTGCCTGGGAAGGACCCAACTATGGTACCACGGCTTCATGCAGGTAAGGTTCCCAGGCATCATTGGCAAAATCTTACCCACATTGGGGATCACAGAGGAGCTATAGTACGAGGGCTGAAGGTCAGAGCTTAGCCATGTCTAGCATGGACGCGCCTAGCCCTACGGGAGAACCGTGGATGGTCCCCTCCGGTGGACATGCGACAACATCATGAGAGTTCCTATGGGCAAGCCAAA
>CM028382.1:10901986-10932842 GCA_013146195.2 Codonopsis lanceolata
TAATAGGTTTCATTGAAGACTTCTTGAATAAAAAATAATCCAGGTAGAAGATACTGGGCATGCCCAAATTATGGGGTAATTTTTTTTTTCATTTGGCTTATATTTTTGTTTTAATTTGCAGAAATATCTAAATTTTGTCTACATTACAGAAGGATGGATATTGTTGTTTTTTTAAATGGTTAGATGATGAAATATGCCAAAGGACACGCAAATCATTCCGGGATTGTTGGCAAAGGTGAATCGATTTGAAGTTGAAATAGAGAAACTGGAGATTAAAAAGAGTAAAATGCAAGTTGAGTTGATGATATCAAATAACATGGTTGAGGTCATGAAAACTGAAGTTAATAAGATGAAAAAAAAAGTTAGAATTGTTTTGATTGCAATAGCAGTTATATTTTTCTCTTGTTTGGTCATGTTTATGCGCTATGTAAAGATCAAATGAAGATCATTTTTATTGAAGAATGATTGTAATGTATTTGACAGTTTTGTAGTGCTTTGATTGCAATGACAATTGCAATGGTTGAAGTAGATTGTGTATTTGTAATGTGTGTGATGTAGTTGGCAATTGAAATGAAAATTCTTATGTTGTTGTAATAGCCTTGTGCACTACATGAGAGATTGGTTCAATAGAAGACTCAATTGTTGAAATGACAATTTGATAATCATGTGTTGTTACTGCTTAAGCATGTGCTGCTGCTGCTGTATCTCAACACAATTCCTTTTGGTTCACTAGCATATTGTGCAAATATCGTTTCAATAGAAAACTCAATTGTGCAAATGGAAGAAACATAGTCTAACAAATGATTACACAAACTCAATTGATAACAACTTAAATGTAAGAAACATAGTCTAATAAATGGATACATTTTAGACTTGGTTATTACTTTTGTAACTTTTTCTCAGTTTAACAACACCAACAACACCATTGGTTTAATAACAAAGTCTAACCTTTCTCAATTCATAAAAGGAAGAACGCAAATACAACTCAAATTACCAAATACAAGAAAGAAACTGAGTCTAACAAGTGATTACACCAAGTACTTAAAGAACAACTTCAATACATTGTCAGATTACCAAATACAGCTCAAATTAAAACCCAACTTTTGTTTAACATGTTTAGTGCATTGTCATGGGACTGTAGACACCTCAATTTCGTACCCCTGGTATGTGATATGACATGAAATATCAAGACATGTTGAAATTTAACAAATGTCAAGTTACATGGTTTAAAAATGCAAAAGGAAAAGCAAGATGCGCAAAACTGTGAAATGCATGAGCCAAAGTGTCAAAAATAACCCCAAAAAAGGCCCAGGCGCCACCCACATGCAAAGTGGGCACGGCGCCCATACCCCCTATGGGTGGCGCCAGAATAGCCCCCCTGCACTGTAGCACTTTGCTTTTGGTACAATCTCTCAAGTGCATGGTACAAGCTGATGAAGCACATAAAGAAAATCCTAAATGCCAACGGAGTCCCCACTCCCAGCTATAAATAAGAGTGCCTGACTTCAGTGAATTCATTCACGAAAGACTCTGCACACAGTTCACTTCATCGCACACAGTTAAGAAGTTGCGTTCAGTTTACGCAGTGAGCGAGAGAGAGAGAGTACCTCTCCTCCAAAAAGCCTCAAAGCTCTGTCAAATCTTCTCCAAATATAAATCCAACTGGTCAAAGTGAACCTTAGCCTTTCAGCTATGATTCCACCCTATTTCCCCGATCCAAAAATCCAAAAAAGAGCAGTTACTCTCCCCGAATCCAGAGGCCAAATCCGCCAGAAACAAGTAGTTGCTCTGCTCGATTTTCGCCAACAGCAAACAAGCAACAGCGAAAACACAAGTAGTTGCTTCGCCCGTTTCACGGTGCCTTAAAGCAGCTTTCGGAAGCAATTACCCTGCCCGAATCTCCACAACAACAAAAG
This sequence comes from Codonopsis lanceolata, assembly GCA_013146195.2. Taxonomy (NCBI): domain Eukaryota; kingdom Viridiplantae; phylum Streptophyta; class Magnoliopsida; order Asterales; family Campanulaceae; genus Codonopsis; species Codonopsis lanceolata. Next base: position 10,903,903 of record CM028382.1, read on the forward strand.
ATTCCCTCTCCCGGAAGGACAGAGCGAGCACAACCTACGCTCTTAAAGGTAAGCTTTTAAGAAGTTCTTATTAAAAAGTGCTATTTTCAAGCCGGCCCAATGTAAAAATATAAGTAGTTATGCTGCCCGAATCTCTATAGAAAATAACACTAAAAGAGCCATTATTATGGCCAAATATTTATAAATGTATTTGTAACTTCTGGAAAGAAGCGGCTGCAAGTCTATAAATAATGTAGATACAGATATATTTATTTAAATGCTTTATTTCATTTGCTGAATAAATATAATAAAAGTATATTTAAGCCAAAAACTGTTTTTGAGACCGAAATGGCGAGTTGGGTGCCTAACACCTTCCCACCTCACAACTTAGCCTCCGAACCCCCTTTTTACAAACTCTGGTTATTTTTGGTTTCTCTTTATTTCTCTTTAAAATAATAATGGCGATTCTGTTATAACATTTTGGATTACAGTGAGGTCCGCAACATCCTTTTTTTGCACTTTTTCGTTTTTCCTTAAACAAGAGACGATGAGAATGAAAAGGGTGATGCACTTTCTGTATCTTGCTTTCTCCTAAACAAGGGAGAATGAGATACGAGAAACTCAAAGCACTCATAGTAACCCAGAATGTACAACAGTCCACAGTGAGGCATGACATGTTCCCACGCGCCTTCTCAACATCATTTTTTTGCACTTTTCTGTTTTCCCCTAAACAAGAGACGATGGGAATGAAAATGGTGATTCGTTTTCTGTATCTTGTTTTCCCCTAAACAAGGGAGGATGAGTTACGGAAAAATCCAAAACACTCATAATTGACTAAAGCACACTCAGTGACCGAGGCGTATTCAACGCGCTTTTGACAACACACTTTTTGCATTTTTAATTTCGTCTTCCCCTAAACAAGTGAGGATGAAATGAAAAGAGTGATATCTTTCCGCAACTCGCGTTCCCCTAAAAAAGGGAGCGCGGGATCCGGGAGAATCCGAGGCACTCACAGTGGCGACTCTGCTGAGGACGTCATTTTTATTTTAAATAAAAATAGAGGGCTAGACTCATTTTCACAAAAAAAGAAAAAAAATAAGTTTTCTTTAGTTTTTTGCTAAAATATGCTTATTATATTTATTCGGCATTTTAAATATTGCATATATATATATATATATATATATATATATATATATATATATATATATATATATATATATATATATATATATATTTGTGCATCTAACCATTCACTTGCAGCAGTTTCGTTCCGGGTACCGTTGCGAATATATCAACAAAAAAAAAAAGAATAATAGATTTATGGGCAGTATAACAAAAGGGCTAGGGCTTTATTTTATTATTACTTTATTCTGCTTGCTTTACTTTTATCGCGCAAAATATGTAAATATTATTTCATTATGTCATTTTATTTTGGGGATTCGGACCAATATGTAATTAATAGGAATAGATAGATTCCCCACTTTTCTTTCTATTTCTTAATCTGAATGGATGCTTACTCAAGCTCAAACTAAATAAGACGATAAAATCCATAAAGAACAGCAAGACATGCTATATCTGCTTTATTTACTGCTTTATATCTGGAAAAAAAAATCTACTGCCTTTTAGATACCGCATACACGTACACGTATATAGAGATATTCCGAACTGTTACCCTACACCATGGCCAGCCTACCCCCTGCATTAGCCAATGTTAAATTGCATATAGTTTCTTAGGACACTTCATGGACCGATCAGTTTTTATATCTCTGAGTTATTGACCAGTCAATGTGCGAAAAAAAATGGAAAAGAAAAAAAAAGAGAGCAAAGAATAAAAATATGAATAAAATACGCACAGGAGCTGACCAATAATTTTCTGATATTTAACATAGACCATTTTGAATGGTGGGTCCTGGAAAGAGTATAGGCCCTTCGCCTGAGATCAGTCCGATCTTGGGGAGTCGAAAGGCAGGTGGAATACGAGGGTCCTATACTCTGGAGAAGAATCCACTATTCCAGGAATATTCCTGAGTCTGTCAAAACAAAACGGGTGCTTGTCCGAGCAATTATAGGGAAAATAAATAATAAAAAAATATATTCAAAGGCACACTGTACTCCAAACAAAGAAAGCCTTCAGCCAACCCTTTCTGATGCCTTAAAACCCCCTTTTCCTTAGAAACCTGACCCGAGTTTGGAAAGGCAGAGATAGTACCGGTCGTTTGATAAGGGAAACATGCACAGAGGTCAGATCGAATAATATCATAATCGGTTCAGAAAATACAGATTTGGACAGAATGGCCGCCGAAAATAAACAGTCTACAGCAGGTACTGATATAGGGGCTCCCAGGTTTGCTCCTACTCTGGCCATGCAGCAATGGTTAGATCGAAAGCTAGATGCACAGAATGATCGCATAATGAGCCAGATGGCAAAACTCGTGCAAGGTCCAAAACCCAATGGTGAGGGAACCTCTTTCCGTGCAGCCCTTCAAAAAGCATCTACTTCTCATGCTCCAAACCCTCAGCCAAACACTAACCTTCCACCAACCGCCAGCGCCCCAATCACCAATTTCTCACCAAATACCTATTATTACCAAAATTTCGACCCTTTCTTGCCAAAGGCACCATGTCCTTTCCCAAACACCCATATGTCCCAAAATCCAAATGGCCTCCCATTTTCCATCACTAATCCACTCCAAAACAACTCATATATGGACCCCAAAAACTATACCCAGCCAGGAGAAACAACGGCCTATCCACCAATCAATGATCCTGGTCGCCAAACAGAAGCCGCCAATAACCTACCTCTCCAAAATCCTTACCAGAACCCTTACCAAATACCTCCTCAAAATCCTTACCAAATACCACCGACCAAAACAAACCCAGCTTTTCCCAATCTTTCCAGCATATACCAAAACCCGGCACCTCCTCCCACCAAAATAGAGGCAGAGATAGAGAACCTAAAAAGTATGATGCACAAGGTCTTGAACAAAGGGGAATTTTCTACGCGGGCATTAACGCTACAACCTTCAGCCATACTACCTTTAAATTTCAAAATGCCCGACATAGAAAAATTCGATGGGACTGGATGCCTTATCCCCCACCTAAAATCCTATTCTACCGGCATGCAGTCAAGAGGGCCTAGTTTTGAAGCTATGGCTACCAATTTCCACCTCACCTTGATAGGGGCTGCTAAGCAATGGTTAATGCCAGCAGATGATAGCACCATGGGCATTTGGGATCAAATAGCAGAAGAATTTCTAGAGAGGTACAAAGACAATACTACCTCCGAAAATAAAAGCGAACTTGAGGCATGCAACCAAAAAGAAAATGAAACATTTGCAGAATTTGCAGCCATATGGAAGAGAAAAGTGGCCCAGACTTTGGACATACCTGATCCATCTGAATCAGCCCGGCTGTTTATAAAAAACCTTCAGCCAATTTATCTTGAACGCATGAGGTATCTTCCCTACGGTGATTTCAATACCATTGTTGAAATAGGAAATCATATTGATGAAGATATATGTAAAGGGTCCCTAGAAATTGGTACACCTCCAAGTTCATTCTGCTATTCTGAATCAGAAGAAGAATGTACTGTAGAAGTCAACGTTGTTGAAAGAATTCCAACTGGTAAGTACAATAATGTGACATGGTCATATGGGACAGATAAATCTGCCAATTCCGTTGAGGGAAGCAGTGACACTAATAGGAGCTTCATAGGACCTTACAAAGGAAACAAAAGGCATTACGATGAATTATATGCCCCAATGTCCCTAATATTACAAGGTTTGATGACATAAGGGGTCCTGAAACCAATGGAGAATTATAAACCCCCAAAACAGCTACCAAACACATGGAATCACTCTCAGTATTGCGAGTACCATCGTAGCAGTGGCCACCTCATTGATAAGTGTTATATGCTCAAAAGTGCCATCCAGGATCTTATTGATAGACAAGTCATTGAGAAGCCACATCCCTGAATCAGCATGATCAAGTCAGCCAACCAGGACTAGTTTAAGAAAAATGATGCTACTCTGCCTTATATGATCACCCCTCTATCTGCAGAAAAGAAAGTTTTATACCAAAAGTAGCATGCTGAACAATGATCAAAGCATCGCCTGAGAAAAACTTGAATAAGGACAGAACGTCAGTCCAAGAAATCATTGATCACTCAGTGAAGGACAGGGGAAAGCCTTTGAGACTTATTGAACCGTAGAATACCCTTTGTATACACCTCCAAAAGTCCTTTTTACCTTTGAATCTTCTCTTACCAAATAAAGTCTTCAAGAAACAACTTTCTTTCAACTTAGCGTTAGTTTTCCTAGATTTTTCTATATATCTTTTCTTTTTCAAAAGGTCACTTATTTCCGAGTATCCTTGGAAAATTTTTCTTCTAAGGATGATAAGTTGACTCCCTTTAAAAGACACAAATCTACACGAGTTGATAATGAGTCATTTAGAAGATATGGACCCGTAAAATTTTAAGAACACATGAAAACCAAAGCAGGCAAGTCGTCTTGACTGGAATCACCTTCGACCCATTTCGGCCGAGCTGTTAGTAGCATACTGGGGCTACCTACCATAAGCACCAAAATCCCTCAAAAAGCTTGAAACCCTTTTTAAAAGTCCACTATATGCCAAAAACCCTACCAAAAATAAGACTTTCCAACATCCCTAGCCAAACTATCTCCATGATCTAGCTTCCCAAAACTGGGGCTGTGTCAGCCTTTCTATCCACCAAGAATGGTTATCCTTTTGTCCCAAAAAGGAGAGATGACATTTCTCAACTGCTATGATGATGCTCCGAAGAAAAAGAAAAAGAGAGAGAAAATGAAGAAAAGAACAAAAAAAGAGAACAAAAAAAAGAAAGAGAAAAGAAAAAAAAAGAGAAAAGAAAGAAAAGAGAAAAGAAGAAAAAAATCTCTCTGGAGCAAATCCATCATTTGTCCATCTCTCCCTTTTTCCCAAACTAGTTGGGGCTTCTCGGGAAAAATCAACACATACACTTTTTAAATGTGGATCGAAGGAAAAAGAAAAAGCCCACCATGCCCAAAAGCCCAAGCTATACCCAAAGTCAAAGCCAAAAAGCCTACCATATTCAAGACCAAAAGCCAATTATCCATCCAGAACCCACAGTCTGAAAAGCCAACCAACGATCAAATTTTTGATCACTTTTTCCGTGAAGAGACCTTCTAACCTCAAAACCAATCCATCTCCAAAAGTTTAAACATAACACCTTCAACCAGTCGTGATCAATAGCTCTGCTTCAATCGGTTATAACGTGATCTGAGTTGAAGATAGGCTCCTTGCTAATCCATACAAAAACATCAAAAGATAATTACCAAGTAGGGTCCATAACCCACCAACCTGGTGATACTCGGTGATAAGGTGAACTTTGAATTTCGGCTCTTCTTCTTATTTCGTAGAGTCGTCCTCATATACTGTACCTTTGATTCTCTCTTCCGAAAAAAAAGAAAAAAAGAAGAAGAGAAAAGTCCACCTAGGGGCTTTCCCTCCATCCACTTCTGGAGTCATTCTTATTCATAAAAATGCATCGATTGAGTATACTAGGGGCTTTCTATCCCATTTTGAAAAATTATTGATTGAGTTGCACTGGGACTTTTTCCACCGAACTCATGAGTCTTGTCTATGCAGTCTCCTATCCCATATTCCCTGGATTATGAATTATTGAAAAGAGGCATTTTGGAAACACATATCAACTGAGAAAGTTCTGTCTCAGCCTTAGTGAGCAGGGACTTCTGAGGAGGGTCTATCATAATTTCTGCGAGCCGGGTAGATAATTTCGGGTACACTTTGCCCTTACCTTCCTTAATGCTAGGCGGTTGTCCACCACCCTCGTCTGAATACCAAAGGTTCGAAACTCCACTTACAAGATTAGACTATCTGCGTTTTCGGTGATGCAATGAATATTGCATCCAGTCCTTGCAATGCAATGAATATTGCATCTGCGTTTGCGGTGATGCAATGAATATTGCATCTGCGTTTCCGGCAATGCAATGAATATTGCATCCAGTCCTTACAATGCAATAAATATTGCATCTGCGTTTCCGGTGATGCAATGAATATTGCATCCAGTCCTTGCAATGCAATGAATATTGCATATGCGTTTCCGACGTTGCAATGAATATTGCATTCAGTCCTTGCAATGCAATGCAATGAGTATTGCATCTGCGTTTGCGGTGATGCAATGAATATTGCATCCAGTCTTTGCAATGCAATGAATATTGCATCTGGGTTCGTGGTGATGCAATGAATATTGCATCTAGTCCTTGCAATGCAATGAATATTGCATCTGCATTTTCGGTGATGCAATGAATATTGCATCCAGTCCTTGCAATGCAATGAATATTGCATTTGCGTTTGCGGTGATGCGATGAATATTGCATCCAGTCTTTGCAATGCAATGGATATTGCATCTACATTTGTGGTGATGCAATGAATATTGAATCTGGGTTTTATGGTAATGCAATGAATATTGCATTTGGTCTTTGTGATGCGATGAATATTGCATATTGATGTGCGCTATTTTCACTAGGTTGTAATGAATATTGCAACTATCTTTCCGCATAGTTGTTGTTTGTTTGCATGAGGCCGAACTACGTTTGGTCTGATTCCTTTTATTAAGGGATACGTAGGCAGCCTATTTCGGTAGGTCTGACCATCAGAGCATTTAATTTGCATATCTGCTTAAAAACTACGATAACATGCTACAACCGACTAAATATGTCTAGGATATGTGCGATTTGACATGCATTATAAACTGTTGCACTATAACTGCTACTTGTTGCATCAGTAAGCTTCGGGTTACCCTTAAACTCCATCGTTGAGGGGCTCTGTAGACACCCAAATTTCGTACCCTTGGTATGTGACATGACATGAAATATCAAGACCTGTTGAAACTTAACAAATGTCAAGTTACAGGGTTTAAAAATGCAAAAGGAAAAGCAGGATGCGCAAAACAGTGAAATGCAGGGGCCAAAGTGTCAAAAATAACCCCAAAAAGAGGCCCAGGTGTCACCCACACGCAAAGTGGGCGCGGCGCCCAGACCCCCCATGGGTGGTGGTGTTTCTCATTGTACCTTGATTTGTATTTGTTCATTCATTACATTAGGTTCTATACTTAGTGGCTAATTGGGCTGCGTACCAGTTAGCGTGGCAACTGTGTATAGAACTTTGCCTTAGAATAGTTTTTCTAGACTTCACAGGTTCAACGGAAGACTTCGGCTGAAGGCTTCACCGAAAGAGTTCAAGCAGCCTCCAGCGGCAGACCTTGTCTGCACTCAGACAGCATGATGTGTCCAACTCTTCTAGCATCAAGCTTTGGTGGATTATTTTAATTCAGCCTAATTCAGTTTGAATTTGAATTAAATCCATCATCAATCAACGCTTGACTTCTCAGACACGCCCCTCCAACTTTCCGAAAAGCATGAAGACTTTTGCCTTCTGAAAAGTGAACAGAGTAGGTGCACAGACTGACACACATAGACTGTACCAACTATTGCAGGTCTGCATCTCTGATCGCTCACCTACCCGTTGCTGCAAAAAACTCTTTGCCATTCCCTGCTCAGTATCAGTGAAGACGAAATCAACAAGACAGCTCCATGCATTTAATGCATTCAACCTAATAGAGCTGTTACTCACTTCGTCTTCTCCAATGATCTCAAGAATGCCCAGCTATAAATACTGTCATTAAAGACTGAAGAAACAAATGCTCTGAATCTTCCCAACAACATCAAGCTTTATATAATCAGTGCATTCAAGAGGTCATAAATTGATCAACGAAGTCCTCAACAACAACAAGAAGATCTGCATCAACATTTAATATTTTACTTCTTATTGTTGTTCCTCTTACTATTCTTCTGCACCATTGAATATTCTGCTTTGTCCAGATATTCAATTCTCAACCCCCAAACACAAGTCAAATATTTTGTACACAATCCATTAGACATTTCTGTAATTGAACTAGTGGAAAACATAGTGCGTATTTAAATCCAAGGTTGACTGCCTTGGTATTGGACGTGACACTCTTTATAGTACGAACCATCTCAAAATACATGTGTTCTTTATTTATTGTTGCTTAGTGCTTTATGTTGTTTCATATCTCTTAACTTATTCCTTTAGCTACAAACTTAAGTAATCAGATAAAGTCTACCAGCAGTGCTTCACCGGCAGACTTGAACTGTCTTCCTTACAAGACTTCCACTACTTCAATCTTTATAATAGATTGCAAATGCTTGTTCAAGGAATTATTACAAAAAAGTTTTAAGTGTTTAATAAGCAATCCACCCCCCCTCTAGCTTATTATTGTGCCCTTTGGGACTATCAATTGGTACTAGAGCTTAACATTTCAAAAACCAGTTTTTCCAAGATTAAACTCTTGAGAGACAAGATCCAATGGCACAAACACACTACATGCTACCTACGTCAAATGCGAACCACTTCCCAATATTGGACGAAGGCCATTTCGATGTATGGAAGGATAAGAAAATGCGTTTTATGAACTCTATTGACAACAGGTTATGGAGATGCGTACTAAATGGACGCCTTGTACCAATGAAGCCAAATCTTCTAGCAACCGTTGGTGGAAATCCTCCCGAGATTCCAAAAGAAGAAAAAGAGTGGGCAGAGGACGAAAGAAGACTGGTGGAGCTTGATAGTAAAGCGATCAACATCATAACCAGCTCACTAGACACCAGTACTTACCAACAAGTAATCCAGTGTACTTCTGCCAAAGAGATGTGGGAAGCTCTTGTCGAATACTTGGAAGGAGACCAAGACACAAGAGACAATAGAAAATACACCTTCATCCAGCAATTCGACTCCTTCAAAAAGGATCCCAAGGAGACCTTGAGACAAGCATACGATCGTTTCAGCGAGGTAATAAATAGCTTCTTTTCTCTTGGTAAAACTTATGACAAAAAGGAAATGAACATGTGATTTCTAGGCTCTCTAGGTAGTCTATGACATGTTAAGACTACAGCCATGAAAGAATCTAAGATCTTAAACGAAATGACTCTCCGTAGTCTTTACGCAAGTTTAAAGGTTTACGAGCTCGATGTTAGTCAAGCTCTAGAGCAGGACAAGCAGTTCAGAACTGTGTCCTTGCCAGCCATGGTACAAGAAGATACTCCTGTTGAAAACAAACCTTCTACTTCCTCCAGTGAAAACGATTTTCTTTCAGATAAATAATTTTCTATGTTTGTAAAACGTTTCAAAAAGTTTGCAAAATATGGAAGGAAACACACCAGCAGCCCTTTAGAAAAACTGCTGAAAGCTCATATGACAATGAGCTTGTGTGTTATAATTGTAGAAAACCTGGTCACTTCGCCTCTAAATGTCCAAAGCCAAAATTCGAAGCATACCGAAAGCCTCCGTATAAGAAATTTAAAAAACATAAAGGTATGCTAGCTGAAGACATTGAAGAAAAACAGGTTGCTACATGGTTTGAGACAGATTCAGAAGAGGAAGAGGACGATTGTGAGCAAGCCAACATATGCTTAATAGCTCATGAATCAAGTCCCACCTATGACTCTGAACATGAAGTCGAAATCTCACCAAGTCCCTTCGTAAAGGACGAGATCAACTGTGGGAACTTCAGTAAGGAAGAACTGCTCAAGGATAATCAAAAAATGCTTGAAGAGTTCAATTCCTTCAGAGTAGCCTATGTAAAACTCGCAAAGAACTTTGAAAAACTTGTTGTTGAAAAATCTCTGCTGGCAGCTGAGATTCAAACTCTCAATAGCTGTCAACAGGAGAGTATCAAGTTAAAAGGAGAAAACAAATTCCTTTGTGAAAAAATTGATTGCCTAACTGAGCACATCAAAGGGCTAGACCTGGAGAAAATTGCCTTGCAAAAGACAATTGACTCCTGGAACAGCTCTAAGGAAACCTTTGAAGGAATCCTCTCTAGTCAAAAGCCAAGTGGAGATAAATCTGGCTTAGGCTATAATGATGAGCCCAACATTGCATGCTCTTCTGTCACAGAGAAAGGTGAAACCTCCGAGGTCGCTTATGATATTTCCTTCTCCAAACAAACTTTTGGAAACAAGGGTAAACATGTACTTGGTTATACAAGTGTACCATACATTTACCCCAAGGCTCTCAAAGGGAAAGCCAAATAGACTGCTTCTAATGAGAAGCTTGTAAAAGAAATGGTAGAGAAATCAAAGTCTGCCGACAGCAACTCTGCTAAAACAAAGTCTGCTGGCGGTAAACCTACGAAATCTCTGCTGGTACCTGTCAAATTTGTCTATGAAATGGCTAAGGCACCCAAGTTAATTGACAATAAACTTAAAGGAATTATGCCGAATCCTCCTAAAACAGTTAACAATAGACTAGCCAAGGCTAAGTCTGCTGGTAACAAATCAAGGAAGATTTAACAGAAACCAGTTAAGCCTACTATGAACAAACTAGCTGAACCCAAGACTGCTGTAAAGAAAAAGGAAAGTCACAAGCATCCTACAGCTAAAGCTAATCACATCTCTCCGTGGAACTTTCATATTTGTCATTCTTGCAATTGTTCAGGCCATCTGGCCCCAGAATGCCTGCTCAGGTTCACACCAAAATTTGAGAGACCTAGTTCTCTCAAGGTTAGGCAGGTATGGGTCCCTAAAGGTTTCTAATCCTCAAGACCCAAAAGAAAATAAAGGGGACCTTGTTCGTTTGAATTTTTCAGATCTACTTCATGGCTATAGATTCAGAAGAAAAAGACATCTGGTACCTCGATAGTGGCTGTTCAAGACACGTGATAGGGAATAGAAGTCTACTCTCAGATATAGCTAAAGCCAAAGGTCCTATGGTGATTTTTGGAGACAATGCAAGAGGGAAAACAATTGGGTATGACTCAATCACTAGAGGAAGTCTCTCTATCAACAAAGTTTTTCTAGTGAATGGCTTAAAGCATAATCTACTGAGCATATCCCAATTCTGCGACAAAGGTCTTATCTGCCAATTCTCCTCTAACCAATGTCTCATCAAAGATCGTGAATCCAGCTCAACACTATTGACCGGCAATAGACAAGGAAACGTCTATGTCGTGGAGTTGAACCTTCTAAGGAGATCTTCCAGCCTTTGCCTAGTTGCTAACAACATTCGCGACAACAGTTGGCTTTGGCACAAGCGTCTCAGTCACCTCAACTTCAAGTACCTCTCCAAGCTCTCCAAAGATAGGCTTGTCAAAGGTATACCTCCGGTGTCTGCCGACCATCACAGAAGTTGTAAATCTTGACAATTAGGGAAACTTTCCAAGTCTTCCTTCAAAAGAAAGTCAGTCATGTCAACGACCAGACCTCTTCAACTTCTTCACATGGATCTCTTTGGACCAATCACTACAGTCAGCATTTATAGAGACAAGTATACACTTGTAGTAGTTGATGACTACTCTAGATTCACCTAGATTGAAACAATGGCTTCAAAGGATGAGATATATGATTTAGTCACCGCCCTTTTCAGAAGACTTCAAACTCAAAAGCTTGAAGACATTAGTGATATCAGATCAGACAACGACACCGAATTAAAAAACAACGGTGTTGAAAGATATTGTGATGACCACAGGATCGGCCATAACTTCTCTGCTGCCGGAACTCCTCAACAAAATGGTGTAGCTGAACGGAAGAACAGAACACTCATTGAAGCAGGAAGAACTATGCTTGCAGAAGCTAGACTTCCGAAGTACTTCTGGGCAGAAGCCGTAAACTCTACATGTTTTACTCAGAATCGGTCCCTGGTAAAGAAATTCCATAATAAAATTCCATATGAAATATGGAGAGGAAGAGCCCCAAATATAGGATTTTTTAAAATCTTCGGCTGTAAATGTTTTATTTTATATAATGGAAAAGAATGTAGACGCAAATTTGATTTAAAATCAGACGAAGGAATTTTTCTGGGCTATTCCATTCATCAATAGCATTTCGCATATTTAACAAAACTTCTTTGAAAATCTTAGAATCTGTGCATGTTACTTTTGATGAATATGATTTATTAGAGCCAGGAGTGGCTCCAAATGTTGCTGATGATTCTGATAATGTTGAGACAGGTACAAATAGAGCTTCTACTTTTTCTTCACCTAAGAATCCTCCAATTGCAGACTCTTCAAGTTATGCTAATCCAGCACCAGCAGACTTCAACTCTACTGGTACCTCCTACAACCCTTCTGTTGACCCTGAACCCATATCTTCTGTTCTACCCCAAACACCTTTGCAGATCACTCACCCTTCTTGTTCACCAGAAAATGAAGGTCTCGAAGATCCTATCTCTTCTGAACCTGATTTTGGTGAATCACCTTCTCTACCCTCTCCAGAATCTTTAAGGGAAGAACTTACCAGAAGTGATCTTCCTCCAGCTGTTATTGAAACAAGGGATCACCCCATTTCTCAAATCATCGGTGATCTCAACTCAGGAGTTTGTACGAGAAATAATGTTCGAAATGAGACTATGTTTGCCTTCGCATTCGTGTTTGAAATCGAGCCAAAGAAGATTGATGAAGATATCGAAGATCATTACTCGATTGAAGCCATGCAAGAAGAGCTGAACCAGTTTAAAAGATGCAAAGTGTGGAGCTTAGTTTAAAGACCTGCGGGCCATCCAGTCATAGGTACCAAATGGGTATTCAGGAACAAGAGAAATGAAGATGGAAACATCACCAGAAACAAAGCTAGACTGGTTGCTAAAGGCTACCGACAGGAAGAAGGAATTGACTTCGATGAAACATTTGGTCCTGTTGCTAGATTAGAGGCAATCAGACTCTTTCTAGCCTATGTGTCGTTCATGGACTTCAAAGTATATTAGATGGATATAAAGAGTGCCTTTCGCAATGGTGATCTTCAAGAAACGGTATATACAACCTCTAGGTTTTGTCATCCAAGACAAGCAGGATCAAGTATACAGACTCAAGAAAGCACTCTATGGCCTCAAACAAGCTCCCAGAGCTTGGTATGGAACTCTATCCAAGTTCTTCTCAACGAGTTTGACATAACTTATGTCACACTCAAATCTATCAAAGGCAGCGTGATTGCAGACCATTTAGCCGATCTGCCCTTAAAAGTTGAAGATGCAGCTGAGCCTGGCTTCCTAGACAAAGGTGTCTTGGAAATTACTTACCATGGCACTAGCTGGCAGATGTTCTTTGACGGAGCCGCCAACAAAAGAGGCTTTGGCATAGGAATCTTGCTAATCGACCCAGCCGATTCCCATACTCCGTTGGCCATAAGGTTGGAGTTGGAATGCTCAAACAATACAGCTGAATATGAAACCTGTATTGCTGGCCTAGAAGAAGTCTCCAAAAGGGAGCCAAAGACTTGGAAGTCTACGGGGACTCCACTCTGATTATAAATCAAGTCGAAGGGAAGTGGAAGACCCAAGATCCCCGGCTACAGCTCTATCTTGCCAAACTAATAGCACTTGCCACCAAATTTGATTCTATCTCGTTTCATTACTTGCCGCGAGATAGAAATCAATTTGTCGATTCATTGGCCACTCTAGCATCACTGGTCCAAATTCTCGCAGAAACCCAAGTCGAGCCATTTGTAGTTGGGAAGAAGGTCACCCCGACATACTGCTTCAAAATCAATGCAGCCCCTGAAGTAGATCACGAGCCTTGGTACTCTGATATCCTGAATCTGCTTCAGAAAGGGATCTATCCTCCCGGCTTAGACAAAAGAGGAAAAATCTCCCTGCGGAGATAGACATCGCAATTTGTGTTTAGTAGTGGCAGCCTATATAAAAGGCACTATCAAGGCCTTAATCTATTGTGCGTCGACCAGGCCAAAGCCGAACAAATCATGGATCAGCTGCATGATGGTACCTGCGGGCCCCACATGAATGGCCATATGCTATCCAAAAAATTTATCTGGCAGGGGTACTATTGGAGTACGCTTGAAACCGATTGTATTCGGTGGGTGCGTCATTGCGATAAGTGTCAACGTTTTGCAAATCTGCAGCACGTGCCCTCGCACATCTTATATAACTCCACAGCCCCCTGGCCACGGATATGTCCTGGCAACCGTCGATTATTGTACGAAGTGGGTGGAAGCCTCTTCTTATAAAATCCTTACCGCCCGAAAGGTGTCCGAATTCATCCGGACCAACATCATATATCGCTACGGAGTGCCTTTCGAGATAATCTCCGACAACGACACGCATTTTGAAGGGGACGTGAACCGTATACTTGACGAGTTCAAAATCCAAAGGCATAAATCTTCCCCCTATCGGCCGCAAGCCAATGGTGCCGTTGAAGCAGCCAACAAAACGCTGGAAAATATTATCAGAAAAATGGCTGATATAGGAAGAGACTGGCATGAAAAATTTCTGATAGCCCTCTGGGGCTACAGCACTTCAGTCCGCACACCCACTGGGGCTACCCCTTACTCTTTGGCATATGGTATGGATTCAGTGCTGCCCATAGAAGTCGAAATTCCATCATTAAGAGTGATGACGGAATTCCGCATATCAGAAATTGATTGGGTCAAAGGACGATATGAAGAATTAGCTCTGATCGATGAACGGCGCTTGCTAGCCCTCGAGCATACCCGGGCATATCAAAGGCGGATAGCCCGAGCCTTCAATAAAAAAAGTCAAAGGCCGCGACATCCAAGTCGGGGATCTCGTGCTTCGAGAAAAAGACCCTAGTTATATTGATACTAGGGGAAAATGAAAATCTCCGTGGATGAGACCATATGTTGTCAAAGAAATCTGGTCAGGAGGTGCCGTATTCCTCACGAACCAAGAAGGAGAAGATCTCGTTCAGCCCTTCAATCTCGACAAGCTCAAAAGATATTATGCTTCAGCTGATCTATCTGGCATGTGCTTCCCTCTCCAGCTCGCTAGGCTGAAAACCCAAAAGGGAGGCCTAGGCAAAAATTAGAGCATATATTTAAAAAAAAAAACAGCTAAAAAAGGAGAAATAAGGGCTCGCTAGGTTGAAAACCTGAAAAGGCGGCCTAGGCAAAAGTTAGAGCATAAAAAAAAAGAAAAAATCAAATCAGGAAAAAAGGGGAGGGAATGCACTCTTTGAATCCTTAGCATCCTACCTCCAGTCTTCAGCATGCAAGGGGCTTGACGGACAAAAGAAAGAGAAAAACCACGACAAAGGCTCGCATTAAAATACTAAAATATAATATTACAAGTCCTAAGGTGCAACTTATGAATAATTGCTAAAGAATTTTAGATTATGCATTATTTGCCTGTACATATCTATTATTTTACTGCTTCTACCCCCCTTGTTCCCCCAACTATACTTCGTTTGTAGCTTAAGCCCCAAAGTGGTCCATTAGTGCCTGCGGCGTCCGCTCAGCCGGGCCCATATACTCCTTCTGCGAGGCGCAGAAGAAGCTCTAGTCTCATCTGCACGAGAGCCCTTGGAAGTGTCCTCTTCCTCATCATCAGCATCCCCATTTTCCTGAGCAGCTGTATTACTCGGACCGGCCCAATCATTCCTAAGGGCAGTGCCCCATCCAGTCTGAGGGAGAGGGACAACCTCCTCTGGTTCCCAAGGATTATGCTGCCTGCTCACATTGCTCAGTCGAAGAAGTGCGTTGCCATTATTTCTATAGGCGGTGCCCCATCCAATCTGAGGAAGATGGATAGCCTCTTCTAGTTCCCAAGGGTTATGCTGCCTGCTTGCATTGCTTAGTCGAGGGAGCGCATTGCTAGGACCAACTGTATTTGGACCAGGAACCGCCTGGGCGCCAAGATTGTACACCCGCCTGAAATCCTCCTGTAGGGCCTGGGGAACAACTAGCCCCGAACTCTCTATGTCCTCGCCTATTTCCATTAGGCAAGCATCTATGCCACTAGATATGTGACGGCCTAGAAGTCACCTCAATCCACGCCTGACTATGCGGGAAGGCGCTTCAGCAGCCACCATGATCCATAAGAGATACTCATGGGAAAGGAGCATGTAATCGGAGAAGAGATAGGCCACCTGCAGCCTATCAAAGTCCCGCTGCCACATCTCCTGGATGGTGGTGCCCAGATCCCTGCTATTATCCAGCTCCAAGGCCACAGGTTGGCTCGGGTCAGGAATAAGCTGCTCCCTGCCAAATTGGCGCAAGATCCTATCCGCCCTATAAAAAGTGGTGCGCTCAATGCCCAGCAAAACAACCTGGTTGTATCCCGCGGAACACATGATAAAGCGCCGGATCTGCTAGTGGCTGATGACCCATATTATATCCATGCAGCCCCTACGCAAGAAGCTCTTAGCCCAATCATACTCCGAAAAATTGGTCTGAGGGAAATGACCACGAGAGCCATAGAGCCCTGGATCATACCTTGCTCCCGGCGGTACTGGGCCCATCACCTAGAGAAAGTGCTTTTCCAGCCACATATGGATCAGAATGGGGCTACCGGAAGGGAATAGCTCATCACCACCTGCAAAAGCATCCAGGCCCGCTAAAGTCTTTGCTAAGATCACCGAGATAATGTTCACCCGGCGATCCCGAGCCTGCAAAGCTAGGTCCACGACCCGCACATCGATGTATCCGGGTTGGCCCACCAGCAGATATCTCCCTACCAGGCAAAGAAAAAGTGCTGACAGCCGACGCCTCAAATAATCCTGGTCATCCTCCCTGAACTCTGTAAAGGCCCCAAGAAGGACAGTCAAATCAAAATTTACTCAATTGTAGAAGCCTGGAGTAGCGAGGCGAGTGGTATAAAAGAGTTCTCTAATTGCCATGTATGGACGCCTCCGATGAGAGGGCACGACAATAAGATCGGAAGGTGCCATCCCCACCATTGCACAAAACTCCTCAAAAGTGGGGCACATTTCATTCATGCCAAAATTTAAAAGGTGGTCTTGGGGTGACCAGAACCGGGAGGCTCCCCTCAGCATGACCCAATTAATAATAATGTTCCTCCAGGACAACAGGCACCTATATCCATAAATGTGTTCAAACCAGTAGCGCTCATCTGACCGCATGGAAAGGATCTAGAAATCCAAAGCATTTTCATAGATTTCTATCTCCAATGCTGTATGAATTGGTGCAACCATTTTTGGGAAAAAATGTAAAGTATTATATGATAAAAGATGGCAAAGGTTGAGCAAAAGAAAGACTAAAAGCTTAAGTGAAGAAGGCAGATGAGCTTATGAAACATAGACAATCCCTCGTCCGCCATTTATACCAAAAAAAATTGAGAAACGGACGATTTCTGAGCACAATACGCGAACAGTGCTGAACAATGATTGCACAGGAAAGACTCTAGGCGCCGCCTAAAGCCTCCCTTGACGCCGCGCCCATAACCCCTATGGGTGGCGCCAGTCTTCTGCTACTGCTCCCTCAAAACTGGCTGGTATTCTGGTTTTCGGCTCCGACAAATCCCCATTATCTCTTTCTGATCGCGGAGAAAAATGAAAAGGCTAGAAAGTATAGCTTTGTTGCAGTTATATGGCCGAGAATAGGAGGAGGCGACTGCCTTTTCCTCCCCGCATATCATCAGAAAAGCCCGCTCAAGCCCGAAGGTGTATTATTTTAAAATCTGTTTCTGAAAAACAACGTACCATTACCCCTAGATATTGGTATAGCTTTATATTGTGCATGTGATTTTTGAGTCTGCATTTTTAATTTATTGCATCATATAAAATTGTATTGCATTGCATAGTAAATATTTGTACAGATTTTAGTACGGAAAAAAAAGAAGCTAATAAATGCAGGTATCTAAGAACTAATGCGCGCGGGAAGACTGGCTCCTGCTAATACCACCTCCCATGACTCGAGGACCTGCTCCGTCACCAGTCCTATATACTCGTTCTCTGCCCCGAGCACAGCAAGATCTGGCGGCCGCTTCATCGTCATCATCATCATCCTGGCGCCTTGTCTGCCGTACCGCGTCGTTCCCTCGGCACGAGAACTCGTCCACAAGCTTTTGATAAAGCTTGTTGATGCTGTAAAATCCCCAGAGCAACTTCTTGTAGGTGGGCACACTCACCTGAAAGAAAAAAAAAGTGAGACAGCAAAAAGGAAAATATATTAGTCTCCAAAAAATATATGCATATAAAAAAAGAGAAATAATGAAAAAAAGAAGAAGAAAGAAATGCAAAATGAAGTGTGTCTACCGAGCGAGCCTGCTCCGGGACCCGGCTCTCCTTAGGAATATCAGCATCAGGAAGGACTTCCTCCACCATCCTGCCGCCCCAACGATATTGAAAGGTAGAAAAAAACATCATCAGGTGCAGAGAATTCCAGATGCTCGTCAAGAGATGGAATGGAAGGCCTCGGCCGGGCAGAAACATCTGAAGCCTGTCTGGCTGCAGCAAGAATAGGAGGGGGAGGATGGAGCACGGTCCGCAGGAAATCATCGTAATCTATAGCTGGAAAGTCAGTCGGAGGCATAAGAAATTTCGACAGGTAATGATACCTGTTCGGCAAATGATCCGACTTAATCACCCAAAAAGGAGGCCTAGGAGGCACCACTGGGGGCGTCAAAACTAGATAGTGCTGAGGATTAACCCGCTCGCCCATGTATAAAGAATCAACCATAATGGATACCATCAGTATCCGGCAGCGACTCATCTCCAAGGCCGCAGCATAATGCCCCACCAGCGCCTCCCAAGGAAGAAAGTGCACTGTGCCTTCACTTGAACTAGCAATCCGCTCCTGCACTCTCTCTTTCTTCGAGCAGACACTGTCCTGATCCGGCCGAGCCCTGTTCTCATCCACAAACTCAAGCAAGTAGGGTGGCCCATGGAAGCACTGCTTCAGCCGACCCGGCGTGAAGTGGAAAAATGAAAAAGCCCAAACCTGCAAAAGAAAAAAAAAGAAATTATCCTCAGCAAAAAAAGAAATATATGCTGCAATATATATACGCCATAAGAAAAAAAGAGAGGGGAAAGCAGCAAAAAGAAGGAAAGGAAATATACCTCCCACGCCTGGGCAAACCCATTCATAGTCGGCGAGTCATTACGGCTGACCCTATCCATCGAAGCATAAAGTTCGGCCAGGCCTGCCTGCCCCCAGTCATAATCAATGATATGATCAAAATCCGCCAAGCAGGCCAAAATAGAAACCCTGAGGGTGGTGGATGAGTTTGCAAAGAGGGATGTGCCGAGAAAGAAGAATAAGAACGCCCTCGCGACGCGAGCTACAGCCACGCCGTCATTCTCTGGAACTCTCCCGGCATTATCCAGAAGCCACTTCTACACGGTGCCAATAAAGACCTCATCTGCTGACTTATACTAAGGCTCAAAACCCAGGAGGTCTTCCACGTCATCATGACGCTGACGGAGAGTATAGTCATGCGCCAAGGTGTGGGTTCCCGGGGTCGTGCGCCCGCGCCCTGCGCGCCCTTGGATAGGGGTGCGCGTATGTGCAGATGCGGGACACCACTGCTCTCGTTCCACCTTCCCTTTTTTAGGGGAAGACAAAATCAAAAGTGCGAGAGGAGTGCTGTCTAAGATAGCGCGTTGGAATGCGCCTCGATTGCCTTTAGTGGATTTTGATCCAATATGGGAACTTTTGGTTTCCCGCATCAAGTTATCCCTTTTTTAGGGGATACCAGGATATGTGAATGCATCACCCTTTCATTCCCATTTTCCCTTTTTTAGGGGAAAGCGGGAAAGTGCAAAAAAGGATGTTGCGACGCCCCCACTATGGATTTTATTAAAAATAGCCTTATGGCCCATTTCGAATCACTATGGGAGCTTTGGGTTTCCCGCATCAAGTTATCCCTTGTTTAGGGGATATCAGGATATGGGAATACACCACCCTTTCATTCCCATTTTCCCTTTTTTAGGGGAAAACGAAAAAGTGCAAGAAAGGAGTGCCGCGAGGCCTCACTGGATCCAAAAAGTTTTAGAGTCACCATCTTTATTTTAAGGAAAAAATAAAGCAAAACAAAAAAAAAAGAAAACCAGAGACATAAAACGGGTTCGGAGGCTAAATTACGAGTTGGGAAGGTGCTAGGCACCCAACTCACCCTTTCGGTCTCAAAAGTGGTTTTTGGCTAAAGTATACTTATTGTTATATTTATTTAGCAAATAAATAAAGCATTAAAAGACAGGGAAATAAAACAAATACATCCGTGGCTACATTATTTACGGACCTGCAGCCATTTCCTTACAATAATTACAATTATATTTAAAAATATTTGGCCATTATAACGACTTTATTTACATAATTATTTTTACTAAATCCGGGCAGCAAAACGACTTATATTAGCTACATTGGGCCGGATTTAAAATAATAACTTTATAAAAAATAGCGCCCTTAAAGGCTATTATCTTTTAGAGCGCGGTGTGCTCGCTCTGTCCTTCAGGGAGAGGGAGTCTTTGTTGTTGTTGTTGTTGTTGTGATTCGGGCAGAGTAACTGCTTATTCTGGATGATTTTGGCTCGTTCACTCGGGCAGCATGACGGCTTATTTCGGATGGTTTTGGCCTTTTTGGTTGGGCGGAATAACGACTTATTTTGTGTGTTTTTCAGCTCATTACTCAGGCAGAGTAATGACTTACTTTATGGATTTTGGGCCGGAGAAATAGAGTGGATACCTAACTAAAAGGCTAGGGATCACCTTTAACCGGTGGATTTGTGTTTTGGCGAAGTTTGGACGGGGTTTGGGAGCTTTGGTGGGCTACACACACCTATCTCACTTCTCTCGCTACTTCGGCGTTGTTGAGACGCGGAGGAAATTTCTCAGCGTTTCTTTGTCTCTGATTTCGTGTGTCCAAAAGTGAGCCCCAGCACTCCTATTTATAGCTGGGAAGGGGGACTCATCGGGAATTAAGAATTCCCTCAGCGAGCATCGATCAATTGTACTACAGCCTTCACAGTTTGTACAATGCGTTAAGTCCCAAAGGTACTGTAGCACTCCTGGCGCGGACACCACCACTTCTTGGCGCGGCGCCAGATGTCCCTTAAGGCCGCGCCAAGTGACTATTCAAGTTCCATTTTTGTCACTTTCACCCCTCGCACTTTACTGTTTCACGCATCCTGTTTTGTCTTTCGCATTTTCGACTCCTTTAACTTGACATTTGTTAAGTTTAAGCAGTTCTTGATATCACATGTCAGAGTCACATATCAGGGGTATGAAATTGGGGTGTCTACAGAGCCCCTCAACGATGGAGTCTACGGGTAACCCAAAGCTTACTGAGTAGACGAACATCGTTGATAAACAATAGACTCTCCAATTTCGTTCAATTAAAATGGGAGATAAATGCAACAGGTAACAGTTATAATGCAACAGTTTATCATGCTATCCAAACTCTATAACCTAGACATATTTAGTCGGTTATAACAGATTATCGTAGTTTTTAAGCCTATATGTAAATGAAGTGTTCTGATGGTCGGACCTACTAGTGTAGGCTGCCTACGTATTCCTTAATAAAGGAAATCAGACCAAACGTAGTTCAGGCCAAAACCTAAACTACAACCAACGAGGATGTCACGACCTTTGGGTCAAAACCCAATCAAGAACACAACATGAAAATGATTTTCATGTTTTTCGAAAAGCCGTATTCAAACGGTCGAGAATGGCCGCTAAATACAGTTATGAAGATTTGAATGTTTTTCGGGAACCATATTCCAACTGGTTAATACCTGTTATCGAAATATGTTAAGAGAAATTTTCAAAATCGTGTCTGGCTGGTCAATACCTTGTTTCCAAACATAATAAGAAAATTTTCAAATTTCCCGAAAACTGCACTCGACCGATCAAAATCTGTCGCCGAGCACGGCAAAAGAGAACTTTCTTCAAGTTTTTCGAAAACGGTAGAAAAGATCATTCTTTTTCCTTCCCTTTCTTCTCACTCTCTCTGTTTTTTTTTCAATATTCTATTTTTTTTTGTATTTTTGAAATATTCCTCTTTTTTTTTTGTATTTTTCAAATATTCCTCTCTTTTTTTTGTATTCTTGAAATATTCCGCTTTTTTTTTTGAAAAATAAGAACTTTATTGAAAAAACTTTTTCTTTTTTTTTTTTTTTGAAAAACCAATATTTTTGGAAAAGACTTTTCTTTTATTTTTGAAAAACACATCACTTTTTTTCTTCTTTTTTTTTTTGAAAAGCAAAAACTCCTTTGAAGATGAGTTTTCTTTTATTATTCCATTTATTTATTAGGACATAAATATCTTACCTTTCTTACCTTTCATACCTTTCCGTGCTTAAGTGGCTGCTGCGGATTCAGCTGATTTTGACACTTCTGCCACTTTTGCTTGTTCGAGCCAAGGACTTTCCTCTTTTTTTTTCTTTCTCTTTTTTTTTTCTTTTTCTTTTTTTTTCTTCTGCCGCCTGAAAAAATTTTCTTTTCTGCTTATTTTGCGGCTGACCTGCTGGAGATATTACTTTTCTTTGCCCTCGGATAGATGACCATCAATTTTGGTTAACAAAATTACTTTTGTTAATTCTTCGTTAAGCTTAGGGGCCATTTTGGAATTTTTGGAACTTGAGGACTTAATTGTCGCAGCTTTAGACTTCGGAGGGGGGAAAAGGAAAAATTCCCTTTTCCTTCCTTATTATGGACAGGAGATGGGGGAAAGGGAGCTACTGCTCCTTTCTTCTTCCTTTCTTTCTTTCCTTCTCAGTACGTTGCCCGCCATCGCTGCTCCTCGCCTTCTTTTTTTTATTTTCTTCTTATTTTCGCTCCTTTTCTCAATTTTCCTTTGCCAATTCGAGTGTTTTATTTAGCAGATGACGTCTTCTTCACGATCCAGGAAGGGGAAAGCTCCGATGCACCCAGAATCTGGTGACAGGAGGAAAGAGTTTCCTCCCTTGGTCCAAAATAAACTCAAGTACCGGTATTCCACGGACGACTGGGACAACATTCTTCGTGATTGGAACACCCACATGTCCAATCTTCCACCTACTACTGTAAGTTTCTTTCTCTTTTATATTTGCCTGGATATACTTCAGATCTGCTAGATTTCAGCACTGTTTGGAACCTTTGGAGCACTTATGGCTTTATTAATGATGCTTATGCATGTCCTATTTATGCCTAAATGATGTAATTAGTTAATGATGCATGAAATTTATATAATTTTTTCTTGCGATGCATGATTGAACTAGTGGTCACTATTTGACCCTACTATGCATGATTTATACTATAAATGCAATTGGAGCTGTATGATGCATATTCTAGGCTAAAACACATTTTTGCATGCAATATGTTCACGAGACGGACTTTTCGAAATACAATTTAAATTTTTCCGAACACACTTTCGGGCACATTTTCGGATAAATATGAGACAAAACGGATATATTTCATGCCCTAAAATTTATTCTTCATGCATGCTTATGCTGCAGGGACATAGCAAATGCCATAAAAATATTTATTTTCATGATTGGTGGCATTTTGTTTCCTTTTTAGCGCACCCTTAATGCAGCTTATTGGACAATAAAAATGCATATGATGGATGCATGTACTACTTTACTTGATGCAAATGCAATGCAAAACAATTATAAGATGATCTATTAACATAATGCATGAACATTCTCTTATTTTATTATGCACATGATAAATGCAGAAATGCATTATACATACTTAAAATGTATTTTTATGATGCCTAGGATGCAAAAATAACTATTTAGATGCAAAACAATACACATAATCTCTTTTTTTCTTTTTATGGCTAAAACATGTGTTTAGACGCACAAAATGCATCTTTATTTACTAAAAGGATGTAAAAGAATACGACATATATTTTCAAAATACACATTTTTTCTTTTTTTTATTATTACTTTTTTTCTTCTTCTTATTATTATTTTATTATTAAAGAAACTAAATGTTTATTTACATATGTATTTATACAAGTCTTTTTTTATTTTTTTATTTTTTTTCTTAATGGTAAGTGTTTATTTACATAAAAAATGATTGATTGATTTTTTTTCTTTCTTCTTTTTTTTATAGGAAATTAGCATGCTGCAATCTTATAATTCATGAAGTACAATGCATACAACATGTTTACGATTTCTTCATACTTATTTACTATTATTGCTTATCAAAAAGACTGTACAAGAAAAATAAAGATAGAAGACTTATCTTTTCTTTCTCTTTTTCTTTTTTTAGTTTTGCAGGAAATTCGAGAGAGTTCGGGCTTCATGTACTAATGTCATGGATATCACATGTTGCCCGAGGCGACACAACTCTCGGTGGAGGGCTCTGGTTTCAGCACTTTTCTGCACGCCTTCCGTCCCTTCACGAGTTACTTGCCGATCTTCGATGCACCGCGGGACTTTTGGTGGGACACCACCCATAGCTTCCATTTTAGTTGGGGGGAGGCTACCATTACCCCTTGCGACTTTGCTGCCATCACTGGCCTTCCTACCAGCATCAGAGAGACTTTGGCCCCGGAATTTACTCTCGGTCGGCGTCGAGAGGAGGTGGTGGACCTCCTGGGCTTCGAGCCGGAGTTTAAATCGACGGATGAGATCTTCATCGGCAGCGTGCGAAACTGGCTTCTCAGCAATGCCAGGCGGGTGCCAGTAAATGATATGGCTGCCGTGACTCGAGTGGCTAGAGGTTCTTATTTTTCTTTCTTGGCATGACGCTCTTTGCCAACTCCTCTACCACCCTTCGGGTTTCCGTCCTGGCCTGCTTGGCTGACTTTGAGCGGATCCCTTCTTATGACTGGGGACAGGCGGGCTTAGCCGAATTATATGCTTCTATGGGATGTGGCTTGCAATGACTCGCCGACTCAATGGATTTGCCCGCTGGAGGTATATGCCTTTTTTGCTTTCTTTTTTTTATATATATACTTCTCTTTTTTTATTTATTTATTTTTTGCAGCATACACTTTTTTTCTATTATTATTACTGACAACATTTTTTTTTCTTCTCGCATGTCTGGGCCTTTTCATTTTTTCATTTCTCGCCGGGTCCTCTCCTTCAGCGGGTCCACCAGCCGCCGTATCTGTCCCAGTATGTTTATGAGAACAGGGTTTATCCAACCCAGGACGGTGGTTGTAAAAATAAGGAACGAGTGCAGGAACAGATTACGAGCTCGAGTCCTGGTACAGTGCACTTCCTTCCTTGGGAGGGCCTGGAGAGGCATTATGCTGTTGCTTTGGGACTTAGCCGCTGCCGGATACTGATGGTATCCATTATGGTGGATTCATTATACATGGGCGAGCAGGTTAATCGCCAGCACCAGTCCATTTTAGTACCTCCAGTGGTGCTTCCTCGGCCTCCCTTCTGGGTGATAAAGCCCGATCGGCTACCAAACAGGTATCAGTACCTGTCGAAATACCTCATGCCAGTGACATATTTTCCAATTATGGCGTATGAGGATTTCCTGAGATTAGTGCTGCATCCTCCTTTCCCTCGCCTGCTGTGCTGAGCAGATTCTCGATGCCTCTACTGCACTGTGGCCTTCTATTTCATTTCTCGACGAGAACCTGGAGTTCGTTGAGCCTGATGATGTTTTCTCTACCTTTTACTATCAGTGGGGTGGTCACATGGTAGAGGAGGTTCTCCCAGATGTCAAGATTCCCAAGGAGCGTCGGGTCCCGAAGCAGGCCCGTTCGGTAGACGCATTTACCTTTGCATTTATTATTACTATCATTTTTTATATATTTTTATCATGCACACATATATTTTTTCATCATTCATTTTTTTTGTGCATGTCTATTATATATATATTTTTGAGACTAATACATTCTTTTTCTTGTCTCACTCTTTTTTTTTACATAGGTGAACGTGTCTACCTACAAGAAGCTGCTTCGGGGCTTTTTCAGCATTAGCAAGCTTTATCAGAGGCTTGCTGATGAGTTTTCTGTGGGGAGCAAAGACAAGACGACTGCACTGAACGTCGAGATGATGATGATGATGATACGGACGTCGGGTCGAGCCGCGCCCGAGGCAGAGGTCGGGTATACAGAGCTGGTGGCACAGTGGGTCCATGGGTCATGGGTGGTGGCCTTGATAGGAGCCAATCGTCCCGAGCGCATTAGCCTTGGACGCCTGCAATTATTAGTCTCTCTCTTTTTCTTCTTTTTTTTATTTTTTTATTTTTTAGAAATCTGTACAGACATTTATTATATAATGCAATATAATTGTATATGATGCAAAATATTACACATGCAGACTCAAATGCACACATAAAATAAAGCTATACCAAATATCTAAAAGTAGTGGCACGTTGTATTTTTAGCAAAAAGGGGTTCGTAAGAATACACCTTCGGATTGGAGTGGGCTTTTCTAATGATGTGGGAATGGAAGGATAGCCGTCCTCCTCCATTTTCTCGGTGTATTGTGGCTATTGAGCCCGTGTCCATAGCCTTCTTTATAGCTCTTTCTTTCCTTGCGATCAGACACAGGAGCATTGGATTGTCGGAACGGATAAAAACTAGGATACCAGCAGTTTTCCAGGTACAGTGGAGGGTACCATGGCGCGGCGCCAAGAGGAGCTCATGGTGGCGCCATGGGTTTCTCCTGTGCAGCCACTGTTCATCACTATTCATGCACTGTGCACAGAAATGTAAGTTTCTTTGAATTTTCGGTATAAAATCGGATGGAGACTGGCTTGCCTCTTCACAAGCTCATTCGCTCCTTCTTCTCACAATTCATAATCCCTCTTCTGCTCAGCCATTGCTCTCTTTTGCCTTATAATCCTTCGCATCTCTTTCATAAATGGCTGCACATATTCACACGGCTTTGGAAATTGAAATTTATGAGAATGCCTTGGATTTCTGGATTCTATCCTTGCGATCAGACGAGTAAGACTGGTTTGATCATATCTTTGGGTTCAGGTGCCTACTGTCCTGGAGAAACGTTGTTATAAATTGGGACATGTTGAGGGGAGCCTCCAGGTTCTGGTCTCCTCAGGACCATCTGTTTAATTTTGGCATGAATGAGATGTGCCCCACATTTGAAGAATTCTGTGCAATGTTGGGGGTGGCACCTTCTCGCCAGATCGCAGTGCCTGCCTACAGGAGGCGTCCATTTATGGCCATTCGAGAGCTATTCCGCACTACCCGCCAGGCTACTCTAGGCTTCTTTAATGGAGTGACTTTTAATTTGGCTGTCCTCCCTGGAGCCTTCACAGAATATAGGGAGGATGACGTGGATTACCAGCGGCGTAGGCTTACAGCGCTCTTCATTTGTCTGGTAGGGAGATATCTGTTGGTAGGTCCACCCGGATTTGTTGATGTGCGGGTCGTGGACCTTGCATTAGAGGCTCGAGATCGCTGGTTGAATATTGTTCTGGTGATTCTCAAGAGACTCTTGGCCTCGACCGCTTTTGTCGGAGGTGAAGAATTATTCCTCACCGGAGCCCCATTTTGCTCCACATGTGGCTGAAGGAGCACTTTCTTTGGGTTCTGGCTCCCGTACCGCATGGAGCACCATATGACCCGGCGCTTTATGGTGTTCATGGCCATCTTCCTTAGACCAATTACTCTGAATTTGATTGGGCTGATCATTTTTATCGCAGGGGCTCTATGGACATAATCTGGGTCATTCATCATTGGGAGATCCAGTGTTTTCTTCTGCATTCCGCTGAATATAGTCAAGTGGTCATGCTGGGTATTGAGCGGACATCCTTTTATAGGCCTGACCGGATCCTATGCCAATTTGGGAGAGAGCAGCTGATTCCCGACACAACTCATCCCATATATATGGAGGTGGAGAATACTGACGAGGACTTGGGTGCCACCATTCAGGGTATGTGGCAACGGGATTCTGAGAGGCTGGAGGTAGCCTATCCATTTGCTGATTATATGCTTCTGTCTCATAGGTACCTGGCATGGATCATGGTAGTCGCCGAGGCCGCCACGCTGCTATTAGCGTAGACCGAGGAACTTATCCGCCATGTTACTAACGGGATTGACGCCTCCCTCGATGGAGATAGGCGAGGATATTGACAGCCGGGGTTAGTTGTCCTCCGGAGGCGGATTTCAGACGTGGTACATGGTCTTGATGCTCGAACAAAGACTCGACCGATCACCGGGTCCCAAAGAAGCACCCCACGTATTAAGCAATGTTAGTAGGCAGCACAACCCATGGGGAAGCAAGTAGGCGCTCCTTCTTCCTGCACCAAATGGGGCACCCACCTCAGAGTCGGCGGTAATGAGCCTCTCGGAAAGCTGCGAGCGCACATGATAACTCGTGGGAACAAAGAGATAGCTGCTCCTCCTCCCCCACCGTATGGGGTACTGCTTATAGATATGACGGAGCCGGTCCGAGCAATACAGTTGCCCAAGAGAACGGGGACGCTGATGATGAAGAGGGGGACACTTCTGGTGGCTCACAAGCTGGCGAAAGTAGAGCTTCTTCTGCACCCCGCAGGAGGAGTATATGGGCCCGGCTGGGCGGACGCCACAGACATTGATGGACCACCCTGGGGCCTAAGCTGCAAAAAAGGGGATAGCTTCTGGGAAAACAAGGGGGGGGGGTACAGGCAATAGATAGATATGTACATGCAATCAAGGTATAATTTAAATGTCTTAATGAATATTCCTAAGTTGCACCTTAGGACCTCAGAGACACCCCAACCCCTACCCTCGTATGCGATCGACATAAAATATCAAAATAGTTAAAACTTAACGAATGTCAAGTTGCGTGGAGTCAAAAATGCAAAAGGAAAGTGTGATGGAAATGCTGAACCTGGGGGTAAAGTCCAAAAATATGAAAGTTACAAAGTTTAAGATGGTGCCGCACTAGCGGCCCTCGTGCCGTACCAAGGGCGGAGTCTTAGCCGCACTGCACATTACCCGCGCTCTCTCACATGGAAATTGTACAAGTCCCGATGCTCGCGTACAAGCCGATGATGCACGAGAAGAAATCAACAAATGCCTACCGTGTCCTCATTTCCCAAGATAAATAGATGGCCCCGGCTCCCATTTTCGGTGCTCAATTTTTCCGCGATTTTAGATCGCAGCGAAGCTCTCGCTGCTCTTCCCAAAAATTAGTACGAGAGGTGCGAGATAGGTGAGTGGAAGCCCCTAGAATCTCCAAACCCCGTCCAAACTCGCTAAAATCAAAACTCATAGGTTATAAGTGATCCCTAGCCTAGTTGTTAGGTATCCACC
>CM028382.1:10932942-10958540 GCA_013146195.2 Codonopsis lanceolata
CGATAGCCCCCAGAGGGCTGCCATAATTTTTCGCCGCCTCTTCACCCATTTTTTCTCGATGATGTTTTCAAGTGTCTTATTGGTCGCTTCAATGGCACCATTGGCTTGCGACTGTAGGGGAGGATTTATGTCTTGGATCTTTAACTCGTCGAGTAGGCGGTTCATGTCCCCTTCGAAATGTGAGCCGTTGTCGGAGATTATCTCGAAAGGTACCCCATAGCCGTATATAATATTGGCCCGGATGAACTTGGACACCTTTCGGGCATTCAGGATCTTGTAGGAAGAGGCTTCCACCCACTTTGTAAAGTAATCGACCGGCTACTGTGATGTACTCGTGGCCATTGGATCCCTTCGGGTGAATTTGGCTCAGGGCGCCGATTCCCCCATGTTGAAGGGCCGTGGGCCGTGGAGTTATATAAATCATGTGGGGGCACATGCTGCAGATTGGCAAAGCGTTGGCATTTTTCGCAATGTCGCACTCCACCGAATACAATCAGCTTCAAGCGTACTCAATAGTACGCCTGCCGGATAATTTTATTGGGCCGACATATGGCCATTCATGGGCCCGGGCAGTGTCACCATGCAGCTTGATCCATGATTTGCTCAGCCTTGGCCTGATCGACACATGATAAGTTGAGGCCTTGATAGTACCTCTTATACAGGCTGCCACCACTGAGTACAAATTGTGAGGCCCACCTTCGCAGGGATACTCTTCCTCTTTTATCTAGGCTGGGAGGATAGGTATCTTTCTCTCGCTGCATTTAGGATATCGGCATACCAAGGCTCGTGATCCGCCCAGTCGTGCATTAATTTTGAAGGTATCGGAGTGACCTTCTTCCCGACTACGAATGGCTGAACATTAGTTTCTGCGGGAAGTTGGACTAACGATGCCAGAGTGGCTAAGGCATCGTCGAATTGATTCCTATCTCGTGGCAGATAATGGAACGAGATAGAGTCAAATCAGGCAGCAAGTGCTATTAGTTTGGCATGATAGAGCTGCAGCCGAAGATCTTGGGTTTTCCATCTCCCTTCGATTTGATTTATGATCAGGGCAGAGTCTCCATACACTTCGAGATCTTTGGCTCCCCTTTGGAGAGATTCTTCTAGGCCAACAATATAGGCTTTATATTCCGTCGTGTTATTTGAACATTCGAACTCCAACCTTATAGCCAGCGGAGTATGAGAGTCAGCCGGCTCGATGAGCAAGATTCCTACGCCAAAGCCTCTTTTGTTCGCGGCTCCGTCAAAGAACAACTGCCATCTGGTGTCGTGGCCAGTGATTTCCAAGACACCTTCGTCTGGGAAGCTAGGCTCAGTTGCATCTTCGGCCTTCAAGGGTAGATCGGCTAAGTGGTCTACGATTACACTCCCTTTGATAGACTTGAGTGTGACATACGTTATGTCAAACTCGTTGAGAAGAAAGGACCACTTGTCCAGTCGGATGGACAGTGATGGCTTGCCAAAGATATACTTGATAGGGTCCATTATGGATATGAGTTTGATGGACCTTCCTTGGAGATAGGTCTTGAGCCTTTGAGTGGCCAGACTAGGCTCTGGCAAACTTTCTTTGTCAAATAGTTTAGCTCGCTTCCTTGTAGCTTCTAACTTATGAAGTATATAACATTTTCGATGTAGGAATTTTCTTTCTCTTGAGCGAGCATATCCCCTACTGATGTGTCTGTGACGGTTAAATATATGAGGAGAGGTTTATGTGTATGGGGTGGAGCTAGCACAGGGGGATTGGTAAGGTAGGCTTTTATTTTTTCGAAGGCTAGCTGGCACTTCTCGTCCCAGACTTGGTCAGTATTCTTTGTTCGGAGTTTGAAGAGGGCTCATGTGTGGTTGTCACCGCGGATGAAGCGGGCGATATATCGCAATCGGCCTAGGAAGCCTTTGACTTCTGGTTGGAGTTTTTCATGGCATCTCTAGGATAGCTTTGATCTTTCTCTTGGTTCGATCTCGATGCCCTCGCTCGGTCACTAAGAATCCCGGACCTTGCCTTTGGTAACCCCAAATGTACATTTGGTGGGGTTAAGCTTCATCTGGTGCTTTCCTTAACCTTCGAAGAACTTTCGAAGGTCTTTGATATGGGCACCGCTTCAAGGCCTGCTGAATGCACGATCATGTCATCAACATAGACCTCTATTTCTTTATGGATCATGTCGTGGAAAAGGGTGGTAGCAGCCCTTTAATAAGTAGCTCCCGACATTTTTCAAATTTCAAATGGTACGACAAGATAGCATAAGTACCCCTGTGAGTAGTGAATGAAGTCTTCTCCCCGGTCCTTCGCCGCCATTTTGATTTGATTATTACCCAAAGATGCCGCCGATTTAAGGATCGGATTTGCGAGTTAGCGACGACGCCTACCACAATATCAATATCAGTGTAGGAAGTCATCTGGGCGACGCTGTTGAGGTCGCGAAGTCTACACAGATCCGACTCTCCTGGGTTTGGAACGGTCACTATATTGGACAACCAGACGGGTATTCAACTACCCGAATGAAAGACGCTAAATCGCTTTCATGATTTCTTTCTTTAACTTGTAACCATTCCTGCTTGATGCTGCTGAGCTTTTGCTCGACCGGGCGAGCATCCTGGATATACGATCCTGAAGTTCGACTACGGGTCTAGCCCCTGCATATCTTCGTAGGATGTGAAAATATGTCCACGAACTCTTTGAGGAGATCAATGAGTGCTACCCTTTCAGAGTTCTTAGCCGATTTTGATTTCGACCATTATCCAAAGTTGATAGTGGACGTGTCTTCGATTGGCGATGTATGGCTCTTTTCTAGTGCTCAAGCCCGACTTTACAAGCTCAAGCAAATAATTTTTTATCTTTTGGGTCCATTTCATTAAATGACTCATTATCATATTTATTATTATTTAATGCATCTTTTAATGTAGGTGCAACTACGGAATAAGCAAACACATCTAGATTATCATTAAAAGCAAACTGTACAAGGTTTATTACATTATTGAGGACCTGGGGTTTGAGATCCTCAACTTTAGGTAGCGGATCGGTAGATGACCAATCCGTAAAGCTAGGGGAAGGAATAGGGATAGTATATCCAAAGCGGTCCACTAGGTCTGCAGGCGACAGGAGCGGGTCGGTCGTGGTATACCAATTCTGCAGAGGCTTATCAGCAATAAGTTCAAACTCAGCAGGGAGCTTTCTATAATAAGTGCCTCCGTCTATCATACCCAGAAAGCTGCCTTTTCTAAACATTTATTAGAAACTCCTTTATTGATCAGTGTATTTCACAGCACCTTTATTTATGGCTAATTAGACTAACTCGCCTCTTTAGACCTCTTTGGCTCGATCCGTTTCAAGGATTTTTGTGCCTGCCACTGTAATTACCTCATCATCGATGAGATCCTGAATTGCATCTCTGAGTGTATAGCACTTGTCGGTAAGATGACCACTGCATCGATGATACTCGCAATACTGGGCATGGTTCCAGGTAATAGGTAATGGTTTGGGCAGTCGGTAATTATCTATGGGCTTCAGTATCCCATGGGCCCACAGTGTTTGGAGTATTTTAGATCTTGGGGCGGGCAGGTCATCATAATGCCTTGGAATTGTTTCTTTTCGGCTTCTTGGCTTGGGTAAATGGCCAGATTGGGATTTGGTAAAGCAACTGAGTGGGGTTTTTTCTTTTGGATAATATTTTATTGGAATGGGGTTGCCTGGACCTTGGCCCAATAGGGATTCTTTTTCTGGTATACAAATGATTCTCTTTAGATTCCCTGGGATCGTGTGCTAAAAATAGGTATCTGAGGGATCAAGAGGGGGATAATTCTTTTGGTCGTAATAGCAGGCATTCAGGTGAGGGGGATAAGAGTTGATTTATGGAGGATATGGATCAGAATTATAGGCATCCGAGCTCATATTACCTTGGGCAAGGAGGTCATTACTTGGCTGGTGGCTGGCACTTGGTGGCTTTCTGTAGGCTTGAAAAAGGATATCCTCTCCGGTATCAGGGGAATTTATTTCAGAAAAATGGGAAGTATTAGGGACATATTTTGGGACCTTTGCTTTTTAGGAAAAGGCGGCAAGAGTTTCTGAAAAACTTGCGAAAAGATCGTTTACCACGATTAGATTATATTTTTACTACGCATGGGTGTCTAGTTCTTTCCTTAGCCAAGCCTCAAGCCCAGGAGGAGGTGCATACACAGGAGTTTCTCTGCGGTTCCCGATTGTTCGATTGTCGCTAGCCCACGCCATACTTGTTTATTCTTTGCCGCCATCTTGCTTTCGGATGCGTACCTATGCGGCGCTTTTGTCGATCGAACCGATACCCTCGATCGATTTCCGCACTACTTTCCCGTATCGACCGGCCAGTACTATCTCTGCTTTTCCAAATTCGGGTCAGGTTTATGAGGAAAATGGGTTTGGAGGTATCAGAAGGCTGGCTAAAGGCTTTCTGGGCTTGGAGTACAACATGCCTTTATTAGTATATTTTAGTTATTATTTATTTATGTTCCCTACAATTGACCGGATAAGCATCTGCTTTATTTTGACAGTCTCAGGACTTTTCCTGGAACAATGGATTTTTTCTCCAGAGTATAGGACCAACGTATTCCACATGCCTTTCGACTCCTTAAGATTTGGGTGGTCGCGGCGAAGGAGCCTATACTCTTTCGGGATCCACCATTCGAAATGGTCTAGGTCGAGCATCAGAGAATAATAAATCAGCCCCTGTTTATTTATTATATATATATTTTTTGTGCGCACTTATTTTCATTTTTTTTAAAACTTGCGCATTATATATATATATATATATATATATATATATATATATATATATATATATTTGACTCTTTTCTTTTTTCTTTATTATTTTTTACAATGGCTGACTCACGATTCAAAGATGCAAAAAACCGGTCGGTCAATGAAGTGTCCTGAGAATCTATATGCATTCTAGCGTTGGCTCATGCAGGGGGTAGGCTGGCCATGGTGTAGGGTAACAGTTCGGAATATACCTATATGCGTGCACGTGTGTGCGGTATCTAAAAAGCAGTAAAGTCTTTATTTATTTTCAAATATATAAACAGAAAATAAAACATATATGGCTTGTCTTGCTGTTTCGTGTGGATTTTCTCGGCTTTTTAATTTGAGCGCAAGCAAGCAAGCATATCATATTAAGAAATAGAAAGAAAAGTGGGGAATCTATCTATTCCTATTAATTACAAATATTGCCCTATGTCTCCAAAATAAAATGACATAATGAATGCAAATATGTACAAATTAAGCGGAATAATAAACAGAACAAAATAATAATATAGAGCCGAAAATGAAGCAATATTTAAAATAAAGCCTCGGCCCTTTTATTGTGCTGCCCGGAATTTTCATTGTAAACATATATATATGGTATATATATATTTTGGAAAAAAAAAATTTGATGATTTTTTTTAAAAGAAAGGAATATTTTTAAATATATCTGTAACAGTTATCGGAACAAAACTGTTGCAAGATGGAGGATCATATCCACAAATATAGACACGGATGTATAGGAACGTAATATTCAAATGCATAAATTAATATAACAAGCATACTTTAGCCAGAAACAAATAAAAACTAAAAAGTTTTATTTTATGAGTCTAGCCCTCCATTTTATTTAAAATAAAACAACTCCCCAGCAGAGTCGCCACTGTGGGTTCCCGGGGTCGTGCGCCCGCGCGCCCTTGGATAGGGGTGCGCGTACGTGCGGATGCGGGACACCACTGCTCTCGTTCCACCTTCCCTTTTTTAGGGGAAGACGAAATCAAAAGTGTGAGAGGAGTGCAGTCTAAGATAGCGCGTTGGAATGCGCCTCAGTTGCCTTTAGTGGATTTTTGATCCAATATGGGAACTTTGGGTTTCTCGCATCAAGTTATCCCTTTTTTAAAGGATACCAGGATATGGGAATGCATCACCCTTTCATTCCCATTTTCCATTTTTTAAGGAAAAACGGGAAAGTGCAAAAAAGAATGTTGCGACGCCCCCACTATAGATTTAATTAAAAATAGCCTTATGGCCCATTTCGAATCACTATGGGAGCTTTAGGTTTCCCGCATCAAGTTATCCCTTGTTTAGGGGATATCAGGTGTGACAGCCCGACCCGGACTCCAATGCGGAATCCCAAGGTCGTGCCGTCAAGAAAAGCTAGAAGACGGATAAGCACCTGCTAAGTATAAAGGTACGAGTCAAAAGTTGAGCCAACAAGCTCAAACAGAATGACAAACTAAAATCTGCGGAAGCAAATCATAATTGAAACCCAAGCCTTTAATCCTAAACAAAGGAACGCCAGGCTGAGAGATAACTATCTCTCGACAAATCTACGATGCGCCTGACGCAACATTGCGCACGGGCAACAAACCATCGGTAAACCTAAGGCCGGCGAATCGACAAAATACCAACCTGATAAACATCCACTCAACGACTACAACATGTCGAAGTGAGAAATCAACTAAAAGAATAAGAGATTAAACACTAACAACGAAACCAATGTCTCTCGACTAAAGTCGTCGGAGATGGGAAGATCAACAATACTAGAATGAGTGAGCTAAAGCATGTTCGAAATAACAACGGGAATAACTCCTAAGAGATACAACAGCTCGACCAAACAAGTCGGCTCCCAAAATAATACGATAATAAAATACTAACATAACTACCCACGTAAAGTTTACATAACTTTACATCCGTCTCTCACAAGATAATAATTACAATAATAATAATAACTCCAAGCTATTGCCCGGAAGACCACCTGCTAGAAATCACTATTCGAAGCCGCCAAGCGCACTAACGGGATAACTGCACACACTAAAGAAAACAAACATACGAAGTGAGTCATAATGACCCAGTAAGTTACTAAATGCAACTGTATGGCATATCATGTCATGGCATGGCATAATGCACAAGCATATAGAAGAATCATGGTATCATATTAGTATACCAACAATGAACATATGCTAAGTCATCAATGAACATAAACTTCGTAAACCACATAGCACATTATCTTTCATATAAGTGCTTATAGTAAGCCACATAAGGGATAGAGAAGATACCCAAATAGTGCTGTTGTGCTGGTCCTGCAATACACAATGTTAAACGAGTTAGGTGACACGATGCGCGTGATTGATACATCGACATCTTGAGTGGCTACGCCTCAGGCAGCCACTTCTCGGTCTAGCTTAGCATAATCCACTCGCTCTATTGGTTACGAGATGGGCTAACTTCCTCACTGGGGCCAACAGTGGAGGGTGTGTGGGGTCCCAAGTACGGCGATCCATAGCGAATACGAATCTTACGATTCGTATAGGCGATGTATCGTCCTACCCTGACATAAAAACCAATCCAAATATTGCCAGCTGGACTTACATGCAATGCACAAGTAGATATTTACTCGCATGCTCAAACAAGAACCAAGACCGACAAAAGCGGACTTATCAAATCAAGTAGGACATAAAACTCTACACACCAATTTAACAATGCACATATTTGCACGTACTCAATAAATCCAACTAACTTATAAGTTTAGTCCAAGAACCACATATTGAGGTACTCATAATCCTCAAGTCATCACCCAATCAAAAGTAGCATATATGCTCAAGAAATCACAACATGAGGTCTACCATAGTCCTCTACTCGGGATTAAACCAAAGACTATTATTTTAGTCTAAGAACAATCATAAATCAAGACTTAGCATTTTAGCTTCACTTAAAGGTACACCGGACTCAACCATAGTCCCAATCGTCATATATATACTCGATTTCCTCAAAGCCAATCTCAAGGGTATCAAAACTAACCCGTAGTCAAAACCCCGTAAGTTCTTTCATGTGCACGCGACCAATTTCCCTAAAGAGAACTCATTCAAATAATCATTTCTTAAAGGCATACGAGATTATAGGTTGGTCTCTAATGCTCAGGTGCTCTACGAGCATGCTCTAAATAAATCCCCAATGAGCCTCTAAATCGTGGGTGTCACAATTGGACACAATTCGAGATGCTCGGGTACTCACAATCATAACCAACCAAACCCGAACATCGTAGGATTTCAATCTAAGGCTCATTAACATTTTATTGAACCTATAATGACTCCATTGAGTCTTAATACTACATTCAATTAATTACATAATTCATACATCCCCAAATTAACACACCATTCAAATTTATAACAATTTTCCCAAAAATCATCCGGGCTTGATTCCCAAGACTTAAAATCCATAAAACTCAACATAGTCATAT
This sequence comes from Codonopsis lanceolata, assembly GCA_013146195.2. Taxonomy (NCBI): domain Eukaryota; kingdom Viridiplantae; phylum Streptophyta; class Magnoliopsida; order Asterales; family Campanulaceae; genus Codonopsis; species Codonopsis lanceolata. The sequence continues at coordinate 10,941,171 of CM028382.1, forward strand.
ACCCATTTTATAAATCGCATAATTTCAATTAAATGATCCTACTCATGATATCTAGTGAGTTCACACATCCAAAGCCCCAAACATAGGCATATTTCCACAATAAACCCAAATGACATGTGAGCATGATTTCTAGCATGCTCATAATCCTAGAAACACAAGATGAAGAGTAATCATATACTTCAACAATCATAGAAGTCATTCTACATGCTCCTAACAAGTTCATACTTCTAAAAATCCCCAAAATGGGCATACAAAGCATACCAAGTATTCATTGCCCACAAATAACACATAGGTTGTTTTCCTTAGGGCCAATGAACCAAAATCAAAAGAAAGTAACTTACCTAGCTCAGATGAAAACTCCAAAGAACGCAAATCCAAATCGGTGAACTTGTTCTACTCGTCGAGGGCTTCACGAATCTGAAGTTTGAAGGCAATCCGACGGTTGGATCTTCATAGATCGAAGAGAGAAGGAGGCTAGGGCTCAAAAACACCCAAGAACTCTCTCTCTCTCTCTCTCTCTAATACGTATGGAGGATGGGGAGAAGCGAGAAGAATTTCTGAAAATTGCAAAGGGTTTGGGCTTTTATACCTCCACAAACCAAGAGGGCAAAATAGGGAATTCCTTAGTAAAATTAGTAGAGATTAGGAGTAATCACTCACTAATCGTACCTTAATTAACTTCCATCTAATGTTAGGACATGTTTAAGGCTAAGTATGGGAGGTTAGGAAGGATTTAGAGGGGGTTTGATGAGGGTAGGATAGGTTTAGAGGGTAGGAAGGGTTTAGAGGGGGTTCGATAAGGAAAATCAACGCCGAACTCGGGCACAGACTAGTAAGGCTGAGACCTCAGTTATTCCTCCAACTCAATAAGTTTTTTAATGACGGTATTGATATGGAATTTATGAGGAATAGGTAACAAAGATACTATAGATTATGTTAAAGCATTGGTACGGCAACATAATCCTTATTTGTGTGTTTTCTTAGAACTTAAGCTATCGGGCGATCGTTTGTCTTCTATTGCTCGTAAGTTAAGGTTTAAATTTTCTATGCATCAAAATCCAATAAATAGGCACATATGGTTATTATGGGATGAACGCATTGATGTTCGATTTGTGACAGCTAGTACTCAACAGTTGACTGTTCGTCTTTCATGGGGGACGGGGTTTCAGGTGTTGGCTTCTTTTGTGTATGCATCTTGTTTGAGAATCATTCGGCAGACATTATGGAGGGATCTTTTGAGTATAACTAATGATGTTACGGAACCTTGGGTAGTAGGAGGTGATTTCAATATTATAGCAAATCATTCGGAAAAGTTGGGTGGTTCGGGATATGATGATAATGGGATCTGAGGAGTTCAATGAATTTATGATTGAGGCGGCCTTGGAATCTTTGGTTTTGAAGGTAGTAAGTTTACGTGGTGTAACAACCATGAAGCTGGGAGGAGAATTTGGCAACGTCTCGATAGGGTCATCGTAAATGGGAATTTTACTTCATCTTTTTCAGGAATAACAGTGGATCATTTGTGCCGTACTCATTCTGATCACTCTCCGTTATTGGTGAGTTTTAGTTTATCAGAAGATAAAAGGTAGGTTTCGTTTTCAAAGAATGTGGATTGATCATCCAGGTTTTATTCAGTTCGTTGAGCAACAATGGAATCGGTATGTAGGTGGGGATGATATGGAGGTGTTTCATAGAAAACTTCATTTTTTGCGGCGAGAATTAAAACATTGGAACTGGAATGTTTTTGGAAATGTGCAAAGAAGACTAGCTCAACAGCAAGAGACGGTTTTGTTTTTGGAAGATGAGAGCATAAGATTAGGGGGGATGGAATTTTTACGGATTTGGAGATGGCTAAGGCGGAGCTTGCTCAATTGGTTAAATGGGATGCCGAAATGCTCCAAAAAAAAGCTAGACAACTATGGATTCAAGATGGAGATAAAAACACTAGTTTTTTCCATGCAAGTATAAAAGAGCGGCGCAAAAGGAATGTTATTAAAATTAAGAACGATGATGGTTCGTGGTGTACGGATAATAACCGTATTGGCAATAAGGCGGTGGAATTTTTTTCGAATCTTTTTTCAAGATCCGATCATCAATTAAATGAGGAGTTATTTCATGATTTTCGAGGCAAGTAAATGAGCAAGATAACTTCATATTGGGTCTTTGTTCTATGGAGATGGAAATCTTAGAAGCTATTAAAGGTATGAATCCAAATAGTGCACACAGGAGCGATGGATTCTCGGCTGGTTTTTTGTTTCTTGTTGGGAGATCATAAAACAAGATCTAGTTCGAGCGATTCAGGCCTTCTTTCGGGGTGCAGAAATTCATGAAGGGCTTGCAACAACTTCAATTGTGCTGCTGCCGAAAATTTCAGAACCATCCGCCCTTGGTGATTTTCGACCAATCAGTCTTTGTCCTTTCGCGGGTAAGATTATTTCAAAAATTCTAGCTACTAGATTGTCAAAGATGCTGCCCAAGTTAATTTCGGATGAACAGACTGGTTTTGTTAAGGGTCGAAGTATACAGGATAACGTGGTGTTGGCACATGATTTAGTTCATCGGATAGATAAAAAGGTGCGAGGAGGTAACGTCATTTTCAAGATTGACATGTCAAAGGCTTACGATAGAATAGAATGGGATTTCCTTCTGCGGACTTTAAAAGCTTGTGGGATTAACGAAGGGAACTGTAATATGATTGCTATATTATTGAATAATATATGGTACTCTATACAAATCAATGGGGAGAGTTATGGATTCTTTAAATCAACTCGGGGAGTTAGACAAGGAGACCCTTTGTCGCCATTGTTATTCATTATAGCTCAAGAAATATTATCCTTTCAGCTCAAAAGAAATATGGAGAATGGATTGATCAAGCCGTATGCTCATGGTAGGGGGGGTATTGTCATATCGCACCTTTTGTATGCGGATGATATGCTCATTTTTTGCAATGCTAGTCGTGCTTCTTTGCAAGGTTTACGTAAACTCTTATGTGATTATGAAAAATCATTGGGGCAATTAATAAATATGGATAAAAGCGGGTTTTATGTTTCTAGGAGATGCACTGCCAGGAGGATTCATCAAATCCAGGATTTAATGGGATGTTCTCATAAGTCATTTCCTATGACTTATTTGGGTGTTCCGTTATTTCAAGGGAGGAGTAAGACAATTTATTTCGAAACATTGGCAAACAAAATTATGCAACGGATCAATGGGTGGAAAGCTCAACTATTATCATTTGGTGGAAAGATTACGCTCATTAAATCAATTCTATGCAGCATCCCAGTTTATACTCTTGCTACAATTCGGGTTCCGAAGAAAGTGTTGTTGCGGATTGAATCGGCGATGGCGCCTTTTTATGGAGTAACGATGGCGCGTACACATTGGGTTGCTTGGAATGTTATTTGTCAACCAATGGATGAAGGAGGTTTAGGTATTCGTCCCTTAACTCAAGTGACGGAATCTCTGCAGGCTAAACTAGCATGGGCTGTTTTGACAGGTTCTAGTCTATGGGCTCAGTACGCGCGATCGAAGTATGGCACAACAGTAAATCACAGTTCTATGTCTTCGGTTAGCAAATCTATCTACAAACATTTGACAGATCTTCATCAAAACAGTAGATGGGTTATAGGACGAGGAGAGGTATCTTTTGGGGAGAAAATTGGTGTGGTTATCGGCTTGAAGGCCCACGACCTATGGATATTAATCTGCGTGTTCGAGAGGTCTTTGCCAATATTGGATCGGTTGCTCATTTGTTAACCGCAGAGGTTTATCAGCTCAATGGGTTCGAATTCAGGATCACAAGGATGATGTTCTAGTATATATACACACAAACTCAGGTGAGTTTCGGGTTAAAGAGCACTGGCAGTAGAATAGGGTGAAATTGCCGAAGATTGCATGGGCTAAAAAAATTTGGCAAAAATGGTTGCCTTTCAATATCAGTGGGTTTATGTGGAAGTTATGTTATGGTGCATTGCCAGTTGATTTGCGCCTAAATTCTAAACAAGTGGCTTTGGCTTCGAAATGCGTTTGTTGTGTCCAGAATCACCAACAAGAATCTATTACTCATCTTTTTGTCCATTCAGAAACAGCCAGGTACATTTGGGAAAAAACTTGCTAGATATTTTCATACCATCTCTTCTTACAGTTCTGTGCAACATTTATGTGACATTTGGCTGACAAGATCCTCGGCCAAAAATCAAGTTGGGGCGTGCAAGATTGCCGTTTTAATGGTGAGTTGTTGGGAGATATGGAAAGCGAGATGCGTGGCAATTTTTGACGATAAACCTATGCAGCGTGAGGGAATTTTTAGACGCATTTCAAGCAGCGTGCAAGATATTATGAGAGGGTTTCAGCCGAAGAAGGTAAGTAGTTCTCTGGGCCGTATTAGTTTACAGTGCCTTGGGGTAGTGATACAAAAAGCGTTATGGAATAAAGGCAAGTGGTTGCGGTGGGAACCTCCATTGAGTGATAGTTATAAACTTAATACGGATGGGTCAGCTAGGAATGGTTTATGTACGAGCGGTGGTGGGTTATTCGGAGACATTTGTGGTTCTTTGGTTTGTGCTTTTCTAGTTTCTACGGTCAAGGCACGAACATGTTTGCGGAGATTATGGCTTTACGGGATGGCCTAATTCTGAGCAGAGGAATGCATATTAACCGACTGTTTGTTGAAACAGATTCTTTAGTGGCGGCTAATGGTTTACTGGGGCGACATCATTTTCCGTGGAAATATGACAGTGAGCTTTTTGTTTGTAAAAACTTGTTAGGGGATTATGGTATTCGGCATGTTTAAAGGGAAATAAATAGGATGGCTGATAAGCTTGCGGAGGTGGCTTATACTGACAGAAGAAATAGATTGTTTGACTCTTTGGCTCAACTTCCCCCTGATGTTCGACAGGTCTTCCGAGATGACGCTATGGGTATTTATAATTTCAGAAAAAAAGTCAGCTGTTAGTTTTATTTTGTTGGGTTTCTTATGTTTCATGATAGAGGTAAGGCTCCTTTGTCCTCCCGTATGTGGGTTTGGCTGGTTGTCCCCCTCAGTGTACTTATATTTATAGTTTTTTCATTTTAATAAAATTCTGCAGGGTGCCGTCCCTGTTTCCTTAAAAAAAAAAAAAAAAAAAAAAAAAAGGTATTTCTCGTCAAATATCAAAGCAGGGTCAGGGCACCTTGCGGTCGCAAGGTCCCCTAAAGCATGCGACCACAAGCTCTCCAGCCCTTTCCTTGGACAATTTCTGATGACCTTGCGGGGGCAAGGTCCTTCCCCCTTGCGACCACAAGCCTCCCAGACCAAAAAGGGCTTAGAATTCAACTTCAAACGACCTCAAACACATAACCAAACCTAACAAGGTTCAAAACTCATCCAAAGTAGGTCTAGAACTCCCATGGAACACCCAAAAACAACTCCCGAAACGACTCGAAGCGAAACCGGGAAGAGGTGCAACAACGTGCAACCGGAACGACGAATGAACTAGCAATTGAACGAGCAATGAAAGGAGACTTTAAGGCAAGTCCAAGGGCTAATGTAGAAGCTTAAATACTTCTAGAAAGTTGAATAACAACTAGGGAAAATAAGAACTCTAAAGGAGAGACGATTACGCGACTCGATCCCCAAACTACGCGATAGAGACGAACGCTATCTCCAAAGCTTCCAAATCATCAATAGACTTAAGGAACACCTCCAACTTGAAGTCTAATACATCTAAACATGTTAATCAATCATCATGTAGAGATCTAGGATCAAACCGAGGTCACGAACGTGAAAATGCAAGCAAACTCTCAATCGCGTCGCATTCCGACTATCGTCGAGTCACGACTTGTGACTTTAGCAAGTCAACAACTATATGGCCTCTCTTAATAGTGTTTTGGTCTTAATGTGATCTCTCATACGTGTCTAGTCAATCTCACTAACCAATTATACATCCCACAAAATAAGAATTGCGAGTATGGCACACAAACCGAGCTAACGAAGGAGCGGGTGTTACACTCTCTCCACCTTAAAAAGAATTCGTCCCGAATTCTAGACCACAACACAATCCAACGTTAGGTCAACACTCAACCACGATACGTCGAGACAACGATTACAGTGTCTCTTAATCCTGGGTGAACACTCGATCTCAAAACCACCAACCTAGACTCGAATCTCCGAGTCTACCTCCACATAATACACGAGGGTCAAACTCTAATAGTCCAAATTCAAAAGTCCACGAACTCTCAATAGACACAACAACATCAACGCTTAAGATTGAAAATAACATGACTTATACTTGAGTCGCGAATACACATACGAACACACTATGCCAATCATGTAAGTAGAACCCCAAATTTCGACATGAAAAACACATTCAACATCCAACGACCGTAACTATTTGTCTCGAGGCACAACATGAAATTCAAGAATAAGAGATTCTAAGTGAAAAGAAATAATAATTGCCTATGGAGCAATTCACAAACAAATTAAAGATAATCAAATCGACATTTCAAACCATGTAAATCACACTCGCGATTTCCCCATCGCGGGTAACAACACATAAGAGCACATTAATGAAATGTTTTTGAAAATTCATTCCATTTACGTCCATTCCATCCATTGGTGGTAACGGTATAGTCAATTTCTAACTTAATTCTTACCAATCCTAGTCCAACGACGAATGCCTTTTGGTCACCAATTCAGGGTACCTACTGATTCCGTCGTAAGGATGCGAAGGTTCATGAATAAAAAGATTTAAGCATCCTTTAATCAGTCCCCTATACTAATGAAACGAATGAACAGGATATAATAATTATGAAATGATAATTTAATATACTACAACGTAATGCATCAAATAGGTGCTTCCTACGCCTAATACACATAACTGAATAAAAATCAAGCCAAGTAACAAGGTCTATTACCTTGGCAAACAACAATCATATCTACCACAAAACTCGTGTACCTAGTACACTCAACCAAGATAACTTCCTAGGAATCACAAGGAATCGACACGTCTACCGATACTCGTAACGTCTATACTCCGCAAAACTATCCTTTCTTATGCTCTAGACCGAATCTACAACCAACACACATTCTAAGAATCCTATCCCAACGTTAACGTCTCTATACTCGCGGTGAAGCGTCAATCTCTCCCGCACAGCCGAAATCAACCGATAAATCGCAGCACTTAACCTTCGCACTAATTAGGGGTGTAAATGGTTCGGTTTGGTTTGGTTTATGCCAAAACCACAAACCGAACCGCTTCCTAGTGGTTCCAAAAATCTCAAACCGAACCGAACCGAGTAAGACTTGGAACCGAACCGAACCGAACCACTCGGTTTGGTTTGATTTGGTTCGGTTTTGTGGTTTATATAATTTATTTTTAATGAAATTAACCAACATTAAAAATAACAATAAAAATAATATTTTAATTTGAAATTAACATCAAAATTAGGAAATAATCTACTAACAACAAATTATCATAAATAAAACAATACAAATTATAAAATAAACACAAACAGTGGAAGAAATAATAGTTCTTCAATAATCAAGATTTTGTTTGGTTTAATATTCGTCTATATATATATATATATATATATATATCTTATGAATAAATCAAATGTTCAAAATCGTTAATAAATATAATATAATATATATTATATAATAAATAAATAAAAATATATTAGGTGGTTTGGTTTGGTTTGTTCGATGCCAAAAACCGTGAACCGAACCGAACCGCGTGGTTTTCCAATTCTTGAAACCGAAACCGAACCGTCTTCGACCGAAACCGAACCAAACCGACTGGTTTGGTTTGGTTTGGTTCGGTTCCGTGGTTCGGTGGTTCCGATTTACACCCCTAGCACTAATCGAGTGTATATCCTACTCGCATAATAACCCCTAACAACAATATAGTATTATATTATTCATTATATTAAAAATATCTCTGTAGAATATACAAGTATCATTCCAAACCAATAAGTATCATCATACAATTCATGCTTCATATATATACATATATATATATTCATACATGTACATACTATGGCCTTTTTATATAACCACGCAAAACCACATCTATCTATATATATATATATATAGCATCGTCTTATTCATATATAGACTAACAAGATCCCACACACAACGTGTGATTACCTACCGGCAATTCACAAAACAAACCATATCATATATCGATCTCATATTGGGGTATTATCCCCGATCAAACAATAACCAATAATACTCAATACACCATGTAATGTATGTATGAATGCACATGAGCTACCGATTAAAACGTGTACTCATAATAACGATAATAGTAGCGTTGGTATAATATATACATGAGAGAATACCTTTCTAACTCGGGTAGGTCCCAAAACTTCGCAATGGCCAACCGTCACGCGCACAATGGCCTCAAACTCTAGGCCGTCCACCACTATCTCTCTTGGAGCCACTGGATTGTTGACTAGTACTCCCAGACCGACTAACTCCCCTCCTCGGGCAATCTTTACGAACATGATCGCCGCCACAAACAAAGCATTTTCCTGATTTTCCTGATTGTTGTCAGCTCGTCACCTCGTCGTCTCCGTCTAGAGGTAGAAGTATCCATCTCCATCGCATATGCACGATCCACAGCCCCTTGGTAATCCGTAAGCTGTAATGGAATAAGCTGCCTACGATATTTCATCCTCAGGCCTTTCACGAACCGCTCGGTCTTTCTAGCCTCATCCGTACTAAATAACTACAGTAACGAGCCAACTCTGCAAATTTTGTTGAATACTGTGCCACGGCCATATCTCCTTGTTCTAACACTAGGAATTCCATCTCTCTTCTTTCCCGAATTACTGCTGGAATAAACCGTACTATAAACTCCTTGACTAAGTTCTCCCACACTCGAGACACTCCATGTTGTCTCCAGTGATCTCGTAATTCAAGCCACCAATGCTCGGCCACACCATCCAATCTAAACACCGCTAAGGTCACCATCTCTTTCGATGTACAACCCAAAACTACAAAGATCTTCTCCATGCTTTCTAGCCTCCGCTCCTTAGCAACATTCGGCTCTCCATCAAAACTTTCGGTTTCAACCGGGAACCTCGCAAGAACAGTAGAATCATCTTCCAATCCAAACATTTGTTGAGGAGTTACACGCGAATCATTAACGTTCTCCCCTCTCTCATCGCCACGAGATGTACTCGAATGAGGTCTACTAGAACTAGCTCCACGCCAAGTTCCTGACATAATACGCCTACAAAGAACACTCAGCGTTAATAACTCAACAATAAACCCAACCCAAACTAGGCGAGGAACCTATCTGGCGAAATAGCTAACTATAGCTCGATACCAAGTGTGACACTCCGGACTCAATGCGGAATCCCAAAGGTCGTCGTGCCGTCAAGACAAGCTAGAAGACGGACAAGCACACACTAAGTATAAAGGTGCGAGTCAAAGTTGAGCCAACAAGCTCAAAAGCAGAATGTACTAAGCCGTGAACGGCAAAACAGAATGACAAACTAAAATCTGCGGAAGCAAATAAAAAGTGAAACCCAAGCCTTTAATCTAAACAAAGGAACCAAGGCGAGAGATAACTATATCACGACAAATCTACGGCCAGCGCGTGGCCTTGACATTGCTTGCGGGCAACAAACCATCGGCAAACCTAAGGCCGGCGAATCGACAAAATACCAACGATAAACATCCACTCAACTTAGCTACAACATGCGGGAGTGACGATCAACTAAAAGAATAAGAGATTAACGGAACAACTAAACCAATGTCTCTCGACTAAAAGTCGGAGATGGGAATATCAACAATACTAGAATGAGTGAGCTAAAGAATGCTCGAAATAACAAGGAATAACTCTAAGAATACAACAGCTCGACCAAACAAGTCGGCTCCCAAAATAATACGATAATAAAATACTAACATAACTACCCAAGTAAAGTTTACATAACTTTACATCCGTCTCTCACAAGATAATAATTACAATAATAATAATAACTCCAAGCTATTGCTGGGAAGACCACCTGCTAGAAATCACTATTCGGCCGCCAAGCGCACTAACGGGATCACTTTGCACACTACTAAGGAAAACAAACACACGGGTGAGTCATAATGACCCGTAAGTTACTAAATGCGTATGGCATACCATGTCATGGCATGGCATAATGCACAAGCATATAGAAGAATCATGGTATCATATTAGTATACCAACAATGAACATATGCTAAGTCATCAATGAACATAAACTTCGTAAACCACATAACACATTATCTTTCATATAAGTGCTTATAGTAAGACACATAAGGGATAGAGAAGATACCCAAATAGTGCTGTTGTGCTAGTCCTGCAATACACAATGTTAAACGGGTTCGTGACACGATGCCGTGATTGATACATCGACATCTTGGTGGCTACGCCTCAAAAGCGCCCTTTCGATCTAGCTTAGCATAATCCACTCGCTCTATTGGTTACAAGATGGGCTAACTTCCCCACTGGGGCCAACAGTGGAGGGTGTGTGGGGTCCCAAGTACGGCGATCCATAGCGAATACGAATCTTACGATTCGTATAGGCGATGTATCGTCCTACCCTGACATAAAAACCAATCCAAATATTGCCAGCTGGACTTACATGCAATGCACAAGTAGATATTTACTCACATGCTCAAACAAGAACCAAGACCGACAAGAGCGGACTTATCAAATCAAGTAGGACATAAAGCTCTACACACCAATTTAACAATGCACATATTTGCACGTACTCAATAAATCCAACTAACTTATAAGTTTAGTCCAAGAACCACATATTGAGGTACTCATAATCCTCAAGTCATCACCCAATCAAAAGTAGCATATAAGCTTAAGAAATCACAACATGAGGTCTACCATAGTCCTCTACTCGGGATTAAACAAAAGACTATTATTTTAGTCTAAGAACAATCATAAATCAAGACTTAGCATTTTAGCTTCACTTAAAGGTACACCGGACTCAACCATAGTCCCAATTGTCATATATATACTCGACTTCCTCAAAGCCAATCTCAAGGGTATCAAAACTAACCCGTAGTCAAAACCCCGTAAGTTCTTTCATGTGCACGCGACCGATTTCCCTAAAAGAGAACTCATTCAAATAATCATTTCTTAAAGGCATACGAAATTATAGGTGGTCTCTAATGCTCCGTGCTCTAACGAGCATGCTCTAAATAAATCCCCAATGAGCCTCTAAATCGTGGGTGTCACAATTGGACACAATTCGAGATGCTCGGGTACTCACAATCATAACCAACCAAACCCGAACATCGTAGGATTTCAATCTAAGGCTCATTAACATTTTATTGAACCTATAATGACTCCATTGAGTCTTAATACTACATTCAATTAATTACATAATTCATACATCCCCAAATTAACACACCATTCAAATTTATAACAATTTTTCCAAAAATCATCCGGGCTTGATTCCCAAGACATAAAATCCATAAAACTCAACATAGTCATATACCCATTTTATAAATCGCATAATTTCAATTAAATGATCCTACTCATGATGTAACACCCCGCTCCTTCGTTATCTCGGTTTGTGTGCCATAATCGCAATTCTTCCTTTGTGGGTTGTATGATTGGTTAGTGAGATTGTCTATATGGGTATTAGAGACCACATTAAGACCAAAACATTATTAAGAGATGCCATATAGTTTTTGACTTGCTAAAGTCACAAGTCGTGACTCGACGATAGTCGGAATGCGACGCGATTGAGAGTTTGCTTGCGTTTTGCGTCCGTGACCTCGGTTTGGTCCTAGACCTTTACATGATGGTTTATTAACATGTTTAGATGTAATAGACTTCAAGTTGGAGGTGTTCCTTAAGTCTATCGGTGATTTGGAAGCTTTGGAGATAACACTCGTCTCTATCGCGTAGTTCGGGGATTGAGTCGCGTAATCGTTTCTACTTTGGAGTTCTTATTTACCTAGTTGTTATTAAAATTTCTAGAAGTATTCAAGCTTCTACATTAGCCCTTAGACTTGCCTTAAAGTCTCCTTCCATTGCTTCTTTGAGTTGTTTATGCCTTATATGTGTTATACGTGCAAATCTGGACCTGTTTGACCTAACGTATGGCCTGAGGAATTGTTCCACCATGCCAAACGAACATCTTGGGCATTGTTCGGCCCCAAGAACCGAACATTATGAAGAGGTTCGGCCTCCACAACCGAACAAAAGGCGATTTCCGGACAAAAGCGAGGATTTTCTGCAACTTTGGTCGATTACGATCGTACCCTTACTAAACCCCTATCCAAAACCTCTTCTAAACCCTTCCTAACACCCATACTAAGTCCTAATCATGTCCTAACATGTTTGGGGAGTGGATTAAGGTTTGATTAAGGATTGATTACAACTAACAATCACTAATTGTACCTAGGAATTTACCTTTGTGCCCTTATTGTTTTTGGAAGTATATATACACTAACCCTTCATAAATTCAGCCAAACCTCTTCATTTTCCTCCTTCTAAATCAGATGTATTCAGGTAGAGAGTGTGGGAGACTTGAAGCATTGAGCCCTAGCTATTCTTCCTCCGATCCACGAAGATCCGACCGTCCGATTGCCGCTAAACTTCGGATTCTTGATGTCCTCGACGAGTGGAACAACTTCACCATTCGGATTTTGATTCTCTTGAGTTTTCACTCAAGCTAGGTAAGTTACCTTCTTTTTATTTTGGTTCATTGGCCCTAAGGAAAACAACCTATGTGCTATTTGTGGGCAATGAACACTTGATATGCTATGTGTGCCCATTTTGGGGATTTTTGGAAGTATGAACTTGTTAGTAGCATTTGTAGAATGGTTTCTATGATTGTTGAAGTATATGATTAATCTTCATCTTGTGTTTCTAGGCTTATGAGCATGCTAGAAATCATGTCCATATGTTATTTGGGTTTATTATGGAAGTATGCCTATGATTGGGGCTTTGGATGTGTGAACTCACTAGATATCATGAGTAGGATCATTTAATTGAAATTATGTGATTTATGATATGAGATATGATTTATGTTGGGTTTTGTTATGAATTTTAGGGCTTGAGAATCAAGCCCGAATTGATGAGGAAGTATTGTTAATTGAAGTGGGTGTAAATGTCGAGATTGATGAAGTGTGTAAATAATGAAACCTAGTATTTAGACTCAACGGAGGCGTAATAAGTTCAATAATGTGTTAATGAACTCGGGTTGAAATCCTACGACATTTTGGTTTCGTTTGATTATGATTATGATGAGTTCTTGGATTTTTAGCCTTGGGAATCACGCCCGGATGATTTTGGGAAATTTGTTATAATTGGAATGGTGTGTTAATTTGGGGATGTGTGAAATATGTATTTAATGATATGTGATATTAAGACTCAATGGAGTCATTTTAGGTTCAATAAGATGTTAGTGAGCCTTAGGTTGAAATCCTATGATGTTCGGGTTGGGTTGGTTTGATTGTGAGTACCCGAGCATCTTGAATTATGTACCATTTGTGACACCCACAATATAGAGGCTTATTGGGGATTTATTTAGAGCGTGCTCGTTAGAGCACGGAGCATTAGAGACCAACCTATGTTCTCGTATGCCTTTAAGAAATGATTATTTGAATGAGTTCTCTTTTAGGGAATTTGGTCGCGTGCACATGAAAGCACTTGCGAGGATATGACTACGCCTTAGTTTTAGTACCCTTGAGATTGGTTTTGAGGATGTCAATTATATACGAAAGTTAGGACTATGGTTGAGTCTGTTATGCTTTTATGAATAGACTAAATGCTAAGTCTTGATTAATGGTTGTTCATAGACTAAATAATAGTCTTTGCTTTAACCCCGAGTAGAGGACTATGGTAGACCTCATGTTGTGATTTCTTGAGCTTATATGCTACTTTTGATTGGGTGATGACTTGAGGATTATGAGTACCTCAATATGTGGTTCTTGTACTAAACTTATAAGTTAGTTGGATTTATTGAGTACGTGCAAATATGTGCATTGTTAAATTGGTATGTAGAGCTTTATGTCCTACTTGATTTGATGAGTTCGCTCTTGTCGAATTCATTCCTTATTTGTTTATATTAAGTAAATACATACTTGAGCATTTGGTCGGACGGGTTCGCTCTTGTCGAATCCGATCCTTATTTGCAGTCTTGCAGTAAATATCTACTTGTGCATTGTATTGAGTCCGGTGGCATTATTTGGTATGATTTTTTATGTCGGGGGTGGGGCGATACATCGCTATCTGAATCGTCGGTCGTATTCGCTATGGATCGCCATACCTGGGACCTCACACACCCCTCCATTGTTGGCCGCAGTGGGGAAGTAGCCCGATGCCATGATTTTGTACATGCTTGTGCATTATGCCATGCCACGTCATGCTATGCCATACAGTTGCATTTAGTAACTTACTGGGTCATTATGACTCACTCCGTGTGTTTGTTTTCCTTAGTGTGTGCAGCGAGCTCGTTAGTGCGCGTTGCAGCTACGGGTGCAAGTTTTATAGCACGTGGTCTTCCGGGCAATAGCTTGGATTTATTGTTGTATTTATTATCTTGTGAGACACGGATGTAAAGTTATGTAAACTTTGCTTGGGTAGTTATGTTAGTACTTTATAATCGTTTTATTTTGGGAGCCGGCTTGTTTGGGTTGTATTTATTTAGAGGTTTATTACATTGTCTTCGAGCAAGGTTTTAGCTCGCACATTCTAGTTTTGTTGAAGTTATCTCCATCAAGTTTAGTTGCGAGGTTTTGGTTTAGTTGTCTAGTATTTAATCTTTTATTCTTTTAGATGATTTGTCCCTTCGGCATGTTATAGCCGTTGAGTAGTTGTTTATCAGGTTGTGATCTTGTTGCTTTGCCGGCCTTTGGTTGCCGATGGTTTGTTGCCCGTGCGCAATGTTGCGTCACGTGCGTCGTAGATTTGTCGAGAGATAGTTATCTCTCAGCCTTGTATTCCTTGGTTTTTAATTATAGGCTTTGGTCCCACTTATGAATCGCTTCCACAGGTGTTGATTTTTATTATTCCATATCGCCGTTATGGCCTTACACTCCAGTTTTGAGCTTGATGGCTCAACTCTTGACTCGCACCATTATGCTTAGCAAGTGCTTGTCCATCTTTTAGCTTGTCTTGGTGGCACGACTTTGGGATTCCGCATTGGAGTCCGGGTCGGGCTGCCACAGTTGGTATCAGAGCTATATGTTAGCTATTTCGCCAGAATAGGTTCCTTGACCTAGTTGGGTTGGGTTTATTGTTGAGTTATTAACACTGAGTGTTCTTTGTAGGCGTATTATGTCAGGAACTTGGCGTGGAGCTAGTTCTATTAGACCTCGTTCGAGTATAGCTCGTGGCGACGAGAGAGGGGAGAACGTTAATGATCCGCATGTAACTCCTCCACAGATGTTTGGATTGGAAGACGATTCTATTGTTCTTGCAAGGTTCTTGAAGTTGAAACCGGAAAGTTTTGATGGAGAGCCAGATGCTACTAAGGCGGAGCATTGGCTAGAAAGCATGGAGAAGATCTTTGCAGTTTTGGGTTGTACATCAGAAGAGATGGTGACCTTAGCGGTGTTTAGATTGGATGGTGTGGCCGAGCATTGGGTGCTTGAATTACAAGATCATTGGAGACAACATGGGGTGCCTCGAGTGTGGCAGAACTTTGTCATGGAGTTTATGGTACGGTTTATTCCAGCAGTAATTCGAGAAAGAAGAGAGATGGAATTCCTATCGTTAGAACAAGGAGATATGGCCGTGGCTCGGTATTCAAAAAGTTTGCGAGTTGGCTCGTTATTGTAGTTACTTAATACCGAGATGAGGCTAGGAGACCGAGAGGTTCGTGGAAAGGCACGAGGGCCGAAATATCGTGGGCGACTTATTCCATTACTGACTTACGGATTACCAAGGGGGGTGGATCGTGCATATGCGATGGAGATGGATATCGAGGATCATGCTCAAGAGAGAACCTCGAGACTATTAGGAGTGATATTATCTCTGGAGACGGAGCGGCAAGGTGATGAGTTGGTATGTAACTTTTGTAAGAGAAAATGAGGACCGCAGAGAATAGGTGTTGGGGGTAATCGAGGAAAATGTTTGCTTGTGGCGGCGATCATGTTCGTAAAAATTGCCCAGGATGAGAGTTAGTCGATGCAGGAGTACTAGTCAACAATCGGTGGCTCCAAGAGAGATAGTGGTGGGCGGCCTAGAGTTTGAGGTCGTCGTGCGCGTGGTTGGCCATTACGAGTTTGAGACCTATCCGAAATAGGAAGGTATATTCTTGTATATATATATATATTATACCGTTGTACTATTACCGTTATTATGAGTATGCAATTAATCGGTAGCTCATGTGCATTCATACATACATTATATGGTGTATTAATTATTGGTTATTTGTTTGATCGGGGATAATACCCCAATGTGAGATCGATATATGATGGTTTGTTTGTGAATTAGGTAGGTAATCACACGTGGTGTATGGATTCTTGTTTAGTCTATATATATATATAGACTATGCTATATATAGATTGTGGTTTGTGTGGTTATATAAAAGGCCATAGTATGTATATGTATGAATATATATATGTATATATATGAAGCATGAATTGTATGTTGATACTTATTGGTTTGGTATGATGTTTGTATATTCTAAAATATGTTTAATATGATGAATAATATAATACTATATTATTGTTAGTGGTTATTATGCGAGTAGGATATACACGATTGTGTGAAGGTTAAGGTTGCGATTTAGAAGATAATCACGGTTTGCGAAGTGTATGACGCGCCACTTGAGTATTGAGGCGTTAACGTTGTGATAGGATGCTTAGAGTATGTTGGTTGTAGACTTGGTCTAGAGCTTAAGAAAGGATAGTCTTGCGGAGTATAGATGTTCACAGTATCGGTAGGCGTGTCATTCTTTGTGATTCTAGTGAGTTATCTTGGTTGAGTGTACTAGGTACAGAGTTTGTGATAGCTATGATTGTTGTTTGCCAAGGTAATAGACCTTGTTACTTGGCTGATTTTATTCAGTTATGTGCATTAGTTGTAGGAAACACCTACTTGATGCATTTACATTGTAGTATATTAAATTCTCATTTCATAATTATTATCTCTTGTTCATTCATTTCATTAGCGTAGGAGACTGTTTGAAGGATGCTTAAAACATTTTATTCATGAACCTTTGCATCCTTACGGAAACTTTTGAAGCTAATTCGGTAGGTACCACAATTGGTGACCAAGGCATTCGTCGTTGGACTAGAATTGGTAAGAATTAAGTTAGAAATTGACTATACCGTTACCAAATGGAATGGATAGAAATGGAGCAATTTTCAAAACATTTCATTAATGTGCTCTTATGTGTTCTTACGCGATGGGAAATCGCGAGTGTGGTTTCGTGGTTT
>CM028382.1:10958640-11030606 GCA_013146195.2 Codonopsis lanceolata
AGCAACACAAATATAATTTAGCGTTTAGGAGTTTAGGGTTTGGAAAATGAAATAAGAAATATATATATATATATATATATATATATATATTGGTCCGATTCGGTCCATTCCATGATTTTTTGTTATGGAACCGAGACCGACCGGCTTGTCCGGTTCTCGTGAAAAATCCAGATCGGGACCAACCCAATATTGTCCGATCCATTTTTGACGGTGCGGTGCCACGTCTCCATTGGTTCGGTCCAGCCTCAAAAAACTTCGAACCAAATGGCGGATCCGTAATAAACTTCTGGTGGTGTCACAAATTAATACTATTACATAAATTTTTTGAAATTACAATTGTCCCTACGCGCTTTCATACATTGAAAACGTTGAATTACATCGTCATCTGTAACACTCATTAACAAGTCATTTTCAATAAAACATACAAGAGAATCATTTAAAAATTGATCGGACATTCGATTTCAGAATTGCCTTGACAATATTCATTGCAGAGAAGCATCTTTCCACACTTGCTGTAGCTACTGGCAAAATCAGCGCTAACTTCAAAAGTCGATACAACAGCGGGTATGACAAGTATTTGTTTGTTTGTACTAGCAATGCAGATAGCTCACCAAGTCCCTTCAATTGACTGAATCTGTCGTCTAATCGCACATCAATAATATATGTCTCTAGTTGATTCTGAAGAGTCATACATTCATATATGGAAAAGTCATGAGGATAAAACTGAGTCATTCTTGTCAATGCTGAAACACTAAAATTAGCAAAACCTTTAATTGGGCTCAAACTAGCAACACAAAGAAGCAACTCAGAATTGACTTCATTGAACCGATCATTAAGCTCCAAAAGCTGCTGGTCCATAATGGCATAAAAACATTCCACGCGATAATGAAATTCGTTAGAAATGTTTGTTTTACGCCGAGGATTACAAGGATTAACATAGTCATCATTCATGTTTAAGCAATCAATCTCATGCTTATTGCAAAATGCACTGATTTTACCTAGAAGAGATTCCCATCCATTATCTCTTTCTGTTTGCAATCGCATCCTAGTTACTTTAACAAGTGTCATAGCATTCAAAATATCTTCATCTTTCCTTTGCAAAGCTAATGACAAATCATTTGTGAACCCCAATATAAGCAACATCAATTGCAAATTAAAGACAAAATCAAATGATCGCAAATATCTCAATAAACCAGATGCTTGAGCTCTTTTCGTTGTGTCAGGAACTTCACATGAAACAACTTCAAGAACTTCACGAACAGAAGAAAACAAATTAACTAAGTTCAACAATGACTTATGATGAGATCCCCAACGTGTATCGGCACCTCAAGACTTAACTCTTGATTTAATCCTGTTCCTGTCTCAATCACACCACTCTTGATTCCTTCTGCCACTTTTTCTGCTTGTTTCTGTCGAATCATATCTTTGCGCTTACAAGAACCTCCAACAACATTCATTAAAGTGGAAATCATGCTAAAAAAGTCTACAATAGCAACATGTTTTCTAGCCACAGCAACAAGAGCTAATTGAAGTTGATGGGCAAAACAATGAACATAATATGCACGGATTTTCATTCATAATCAAAGTCTTCAACCCACCGAATTCACCCTTCATATTACTTGCCCCATCATAGCCTTGACCCGAATTTTCATCAAACTCAAACCCAAATCAACAAACAAATTATCAATAGCGATTTTAAAGACAAAGCGTAAGTCTCCATCACATGGACTACACAAATAAACCTCTCTTTCACATTCCCACATGAGTCGACAAATCTCAAAACCACACCCATTTGTTCTTTATCAGATACATCACTAGATTCATCCACCATCAATGAAAAAAAATCATCTTTAAACTCTTCAATTATCTTTTTGACTATTTCTGCAGCAAAACAATTAACAATATCCTTTTGAATGCTTGGAGCAACCATTTGGCAATTTAGTTTTGGAGCTTTTTAGGAACAAGATTATGCATTTTCTCATCACAAATAGTCAAATGCTTCATCATTTCAAGAAAATTCCCTATTCAAGAACCTTCACTCTCATCATGACCACGAAAAGCCAACCCTTGGTGCAATAAAAATCTACAAGTTGCAATCGAATCACATAATCGAAGTCGATATTCATTTCTTTCAATGTCTGATTGTCTATGTAGACAAACTGCAATAGATTGCTCTTGTCTCATTAGATCCTCGCACTTCTTTAATGACAAATTATGGGAACTATTAACTGCACCAACATGCAAATCCAACCTATCCTTTTTATTCCAAGCGAGAAAAACCTTCATTTACAAATGCCCCACCACCACCTTGATTGGTGACTTGATTACTAAACAAATAACAACACAAGCAATATGCTTTATCTTCTTTCATGCTATACTCTAACCAATTAGAGTACTGATCAAACCAATCCGGATTAAAACGGCGCAATTTAGTTCCTATCTTTTTCTGAGGGAAATTATGGCCACGGGGTTGACAAGGCCCCTTTAACAGATAAGCTCTTCTAACTTGATCAACTTGGTTTGGGTGAAATTCATGTATCTTTTTCCGTTCTGCAGGATCTGAAGGAAGACTATTCACATCAACAAAATCTTTTCTAGTTGAAGCTATGGAAATAGACTCTTGAGTACTAGCAGATGCACCACTAGAAGCACCCAGTTCAACCCCTCCTCCTAATAAACTAGTTCCAATTTCTACCAATTTACGTTTAAAAATCTCTCCATATTCCCTCAAAAGCAAAAACGTCAAACCCGTTAAAAAGACCAAAAGCCTTAAATTAATAGTCATTTATCATATTAATATGTTTCAAAAATTAAATAAATCATCATAAACTTTAATTCGAACAATTCGACTCAATGACTCTAACGCAACAAACAAACAAATTCCAGCAAATTCATCGACTTTAACCTTAAATAGTCAAATTCAAAAATCAAAAGCCCTAATTTTGGATAAATAGAAACAATTCCAACAAATTTATCAATTAAACTATTAAATTAGTTAATCAACTACACAAAATAACAAAATAATATTTAATGGTTTCAGAAAATTCATCATAACATAGACTTAAGAGTTAAAACTTTAATGATTTTGTAATTTTTTTCAAAAGTCAAAAACCCCACAAGTCACAACCACAATTACCACAATTTCCATTTTCCACTTTCCAGCAAAAAACCCCACAACACAACCAACCACAAATGACAATTGACAAATCCTGAAAATTGAAATCCGGAAATCCCAAATTTCCAATCCCAATCCCACGGCCCACATGAACGTAAGTCAAAGAACCCAAAATATTTCGTAATTGGTAGTTGGTACTTGGTACTAAACTACTAATTTCAGTAATTTGGTATTCCTAATTTCAGAATTTAGGATGCACAATTGCATAAAGCAGAGTTGAAGTGAAGAAGTGATTAAGTGAAGAACTGAAGATTGAAGAATTGGAGAAATAGAGAAAGGAAATTACCTAGTCTGCTCTGCTCTGCGCTGCGCCTGCCCGTCGCCGACGAGTCGCCGGTCGGTGAGTATAGAGTACTCCTCAGTCTCGGTCTCCTACTCTCCTTCCTCTTTGACAAGTTTGACTCTTCCAAGTTGAAGTTCCAGCCAGTTTTAGTTCAGGGCCTTCAGGCTTTCCGGAATTCCGGCTTCAAGAATCAAGATTCAAGGCTCAACTCCTCAAGCAGCGGTCAAGCTCGCTCTTGCTAGGCGCCTGGTCGTGCCGGCTGCGGCTATTGGGGCTAAGCGCGGCTTGCGTTTTGCGCTTATCGCAATCGCAGCATTTGATTTTTTGGTTTGCCGTTTGTGGGAGGTATGCGTAGAGTAACCCTAGATTTGGGGGAAAAAATGTTGAGCGGTGTCACTATGTAAAACGACGTCGTTTTACATAGTAAAAATTTAAAAAAAATAAAATTGAGAGGTGCACTTGCCCCCCAAGTAGTAAGGATGCATCCGCCCCTGTTCTGAACACCCCTACCACCACCACCACCACCTTCTACATAACATGAACTTACTACAACACAAGCTGCAGTGGCTCCAACACAGACCCCTATGAGGTCTTTCAGATTGCTGAATATCAGGTTCTCAACCAAGATCTGAATGCAAGCCTAGAGAACATATTGACCTTGATGACTAGACTCTTTTAGGTTAGTCTACTATTTAATTATTGCTTGTTGTTGATGTATATTTGTTTATCTCATTTCTCATCTAACTTTTTTTGATGCATTTTCTATGTTTTTTTGTTTTCATGGTATTATTTTTTAGAGATAGTATATGGAATACATGGGTGGCTACTACTAGCAAAAATTGTGTTTTGTAGCAAATATTTTGTGCTTTGCAATGAAACTTGGGTATAATACAATGCTTTGACCTCAAACAGAGTTTGTATATGTCAGAGTGACATTTTCTGTATTTTTGCAATTATCTGTTTGTATATTTTTGTATATGCTTAGAAGTGTTATGGCAGCAGTTTGGTTGGTTTTTAAATTGTGCTTGTCACACATTGTCTAAACAGTTCGATCAAATTGTATTTGTCATCACAATATTTAAGCAGTTAGTTCATATTATGCAATTGGTTCCTGTTTGTGTTTGTGGTTTATTGTCTTTGTGTAATATAAATAAATTTGATCTATTTGTGTTTGTGTTTGTTGCAGCAGTTTAGTTGATGATGATGATGATGATGATGATATATATATATATATATATATATATATATATATATATATATATATATGTATGAGGATTGCTTACATCAAATAAAACATTACATTCATTTCCAATAGACAAAATAAAGAGAATGCATTAGGGGTTTAATAAGTTTCCATTTTAACAAATATCCAACAACAAAGTGTACAACACCACAAAATTAACCCTGACCATTTAGTAAATATTTCCATACTCTGATAGCTTAATTTAGGCACCCCTATTATATAATGTCCTAGAAAATATTATTGCAAGTTAATTGGACTAACGAATGTTACCTTTTTAACGTTTCAGGGGGCCAAGGCATCAAAATGAAATAAAAAAGGCTTAAAAGTGCAAAAGATAACAAGGCAGAGGGTGAAAATGTAACAATTTGTGAAGGAAATGCAAAATGGGGCGCGACACATGCAAGATCCGACGCCACGCCCAAATATGCATGTGTTGCACCCCATTTTGTCTTTTAGGCTTCTCCAGCCTACTCTAGTCTGTTGCCGGTTGCCCCTCGTTCCTTTGTCCCGAAGGATCATCCTCAACCCAGAGACCCATCTCTCTATCTGCCTATAAAAGGAGGTCTTCCCCTCCCTCGTTTCAGACACTTCTCTTATCTCTCCATTAGGCTGACTCCCTCTCTCTCCCCAAACCCAACAAACTCTTTTTCTCTCTCTCTCCCCTTTAGACTAAAACCCAGCTCTCTATCTTTCTCCGTCAAACCCAGCAAGACCCCCCTCACAAACCCAAAATACACATACACACTCTTATCACACGCTCATAGTCGTTACGTTGCCCAAATTCACGCATTCTTATCACACGACACAGTCGTTACACTACCCAAATTCACGCACTCCTATCACACACGCAGCTGTTACGCTGCCCAAACTCACACAAAAATTACAACAAACAATGTCATTACGTTGCCCAAATTTTGCCAAAAACACATACAAACACAACAAGCACACATACACACATACACACACTCACATACAAACCCAACAACACACACACACACACACAGCTAACAACACACATATACACACATCGTCTTTACCTATTCCGGGCAAAGTGCAACATACCCGCATACACACACAACAACAACAATAACAACTACAAAAAGACTTTCTTTTTTGGAAGGACAAGGGAAGTACACGTGAATCGCCTAAGCCTAGACGTACCGGGTTCAGATACTTACGCTCCAAGAGGTAAGTATCAAATTTTATTTTCTGTCCCCATAGCTATTTATTTCAATCTGTAAATAAAATGTAGATATATATACTTCTTGGACATGTAAATATTCCTACTGTTTATATATGTATATTAAAGTTTATTTACCCTTTTGTTTGCAACTTTTAGCATAAAATAATTAGTCATATTATTTAGTTGGATTTTCTTTATATATAATGTAAATAATTTTGTTTTAGTTTAGTTAGTTTTTTTTGTCTTAATACAAATATAATTAGTTGTTTTCTTTTCCTTTGGCGTAGTTTTGTTTATAGATTAGCCTATTTAATGTCCGTTTATTTCTTTGTCTCGTTGATTTTTTTTTCATTTGCTTTATCAGATAAATAAAATCTTCTTTTCTTTTCCATATACATGTACACATATATTTTCTGGACTCGGTATCTCTCTTACTATAAAAGTAAAGCTTGTTTCTTACAATTTAATTGATAGACAAAAATAATCATTCACCAAATAAACTACCCACCATTTAATTAAGGACAAAACAAGTAAATTTACCATGATAAAAAAGTAATGTTGGACAAAAATAGCCCTAACTATAATAAATCACTCACTATTAATTAAAGTTGAACAAGTAAATTTGTCATAGGCTAATTAATTCCATGAATAATTAAATAATAATTTGATCCCTTGACTTGTACCTATTTTAAAGTTAGGTCCTACATTATTGAATTATATTCATTTCGTCTTGTATTTTGATTTTGTTATGATTTTCCCCCTCCTACCATTATCGTTACAATTATCGTCCAATATATTCTAAAATGACAAAAATACATTTACTCAAGAGACTAAAACTTTATTCGAAACTAAAAAATATTTAAAACTAAAAAATAATATAGTTTTATTTATTTATTTCTTAAATATATATGTTCGGGAAAGACATTATTAGATATATATATAGAAAATTATAACTATAATGATATATTTGTTAGTGAGTATCAAACTATTAAGCAAATCTGTAGCGTGTTTAGTTATTACATATGAATAAGCTAAGAGAAACGAGTTAAGAAAATGTATCATAATGTCATAAAGATGAAAAAAATGAAGAAGCAATTGATGAATCTATGCGTTTTATTATAAAATAGTGCTAAAATCTACTATTTACTTCTTTAAATTTTCAGACTACTACAACATCTTTTAAAACTATCAATGGTCTCTAACTTATAGATATTACAAACAAAACCAATGTTAGTAATCGCAAATAACTGGGTTCAAAATATTTTACTTATTTTCATAAATGGGTTCCAAACCTCTAACCTTTTTTAGTCTTAATTTGCTTACTCCTCTTCATCGGACTCGAGGTAGTTATGTGGCGACATGACCCGGGCCCGAGGTGGAACCGCGAGTCGGGCCGCCCAAATAGGGGGGAAACAAGTAAACACATAAACATGCAAGGACTCAATTTAAGAAAATGACGTGACGCAACGTTGGAGACGTAACACGCCTCGGCACCAAAAGGCCGGAATTTTTAAAACTTTTCAAACCTGATATAACAGTTAAGCAACTAAACAAAGTCATCGACGACACTACATGCCGGAACCCAAGCTAGCAGTTAAAGGACAAGAATTAGATAAGAGTTAATAGGATGCTCAGCGGAAGACTTATACGTAGTGAACTAATCAACATGATAACCAAAGCTCGGCTTACACATTACCGACATCAAAAGGATTACAAGTACTACAAGTGATAACACTACAAGTAGCTAAATAATGGAAGCAAGTACAAGTTCTACACACATTCCCAAGCATAGTCTAAATGACTTGCTTTAAAACTCGTCGTCCTTGCAAATTACAAAAGAAAGGAAGAGGACATCTAAACCACCTCTTCAACTGCAACGTCGGACCAAAAGAAGAATAAAAGAATCACGAACACTGCAAGCCTCAATGAGAAGGACCTGTTTTGCTAAGATCTAAAGCAGTAAAGGGGAATGGGTAAGTCATAAAGACTTGTAAGCTATCAATCATGCATGTCATGGCAATATGCAACATACAAGGCAAGATATCGTCATATAAGCATATAGAACATATATCCAAGATGCACGTTGTTTCACATAGGTGCTCGTAATTAAATCACATAGGATAAGGAAATATGGAGAGCCGGGACGCTACGTAGTTCCTGCATACAAGCGTTATCTGGAGTGTGAGGTGTCAGATGTTTGTAAGTACATCGACCTTCCGAGGAGATGCCCGAGATAGACACACCAATGATGCTCTAACGGTTACAGCAAAGGGGTTACTTCCCCACTGTGGCCACAGTGGAGGTGTGTGTGAACAAGGACAGGTATGCCAGCTGGACTCATGCAAATATCAAGTAGTGTTTGCTTAACAAATTCTCAAGTAGAGAACGAGGTCGACAAGAGCGATCTCGTTCATGACAAGTAATTATTCTCATCAA
The DNA here is from genome assembly GCA_013146195.2 of Codonopsis lanceolata. Lineage (NCBI taxonomy): Eukaryota > Viridiplantae > Streptophyta > Magnoliopsida > Asterales > Campanulaceae > Codonopsis > Codonopsis lanceolata. The sequence continues at coordinate 10,966,961 of CM028382.1, forward strand.
TCATCAAGTAGGATTGAGTTCGACAAGAGCAAACTCAACATGTCAAATATGCATTCTATTATATGACATTTAAATCAAGCATGGTAATCAATCTAATTCAAGAGTCTAGAATTATTATTCTTAGTGAAACGTATTTCGAACGTCATAGGGATTGATCATTGAGCCGCTATTGTTCAATGGCTTACTAAAATGGACTTCGTTGAGTCGTCTCTATAAATTCATCCAATAGAGTTTAAACGCTAAATGCATTCTAAACCCTTTTCTAAGTTCTCATATAGGATAGACTAGGTCATTAATCCAATTAACAACCATAGTCAAGAATTATTATCAATTCATAATTTATGGAACCTTAGAATCATTATTTCTAAAAGTTATTAAAAGTCAATAGTCCAAGAGCAATAGTTATTCCAAATGGGGCATAGAACACTTTTAATTCTAGGCTTATGACCAAATCAATAATATGAACAATTCAAAGTTTATGGAACCCTAGAATCAAAATCTCTAAGAGTTGTCAAAAGTCATTAGTCCAAGAACAATAGTTATTCTAAATGAGGCATTGAACACTTTTAATTCTAGGCTTAGGACTAAATCAACAAGATAAACACATCATTCAAAAATCTCATAAACTCAAATCATCATCAAACATGGCATAGACATGGTAGGAGCATGAGAATCATAAGAAGAGGGGGATAGCATGGCATTTCTAGCATACATCTAAGGGGAATCAATAGCTTACCTTATACCAAGGAAAAAATGGAGTGAACAAAATCTAATCAGATAGAATCGTGATCCTCGTCGATAGCTTCACTTTGGTGGTCTCGAATTGGCAATCAGAGTTCGGGAGCTCAAGTTATGAAGGAAACACACACTAATCTCCCCTCACCATTCACACACAAGAGCTTGGGAAGAGAGTGAAGAAAATGGCTTCAATGGGGGGTTTACTGGCTGATCACAAAGGAGGAAAGTTTATATATGACATGCAAATGTGGGTGGAAATCCACATGTCACAAGAAGGATTAATGGAAATCCACATGTCACATGGAGGATGAAAGGGATTAGGATTAGTACGTTGACTTAGTTAGGGCCTAAAACAATAGATTAGGGTCACTAAGGATGGGGGGTTTAATGGGTTAATGGTTCACCAAATCAAAAATGAAGAAAAATCACGTAGGCTGAATTTCTGGAGGATGCGGTCGCATCACTAATGGACCATGTGAGCGCATGGTCCTGTTGACAGTCAATGTCCATTTTGATAAGTTACTGGACAGTCAATCTTGTAAAATCGACCATAAATCGCTCACAACTCCAAATGAGGTGATTATTAATTTTTCTTAAACTAGACTCATTAAAATATATTTTAGATTTTTAAATTATTCCATTTGGAATTATATTCATCAAAATATGGTTACTACAAGTTCAAGTACAGAAGCTGAATTCTTGAAAACAGAATTTTGGCACTGCCGTAAGTCAAGACCTAATTGAGGTACTTAGACACCTTGGAAAATTACCAAATTTTGCAGGGAGTATCCTAACATATGCAGGTAAAACATACTAAATTTTTATAAAATTCTATTTAGTAGATTGGTACCAGAATATTCCCGAAATTTGCCCAAAAACATGACTGATCTGTGAAGAAATAAATTGGTCATCTTATTACCAAATGCAACAAGTCTATGAACAATGATTGTGCAAGCATGATAAATGCTACTCCCTCCGTCCCTAAATTATCGTCCTCATTTCCTTTTTCGTCCGTCCCAAAATAATTGTCCACTTTGAAACTTACTTTTTTAGAACATCACTTTTACCACTTTACCCTTACTTTTTCACTCTACTTTAATTATGGGTCACATATACATGGACATTAAAGGAAACTACACATTAAACTAATATAAATAATCAAGTCAATTACTTTTTCTTAAAATGTGCGCCGGTTCAACCCAGACGATTATTTAGGGACGGAGGGAGTACTACACTTGGTCTAGAATTCAAATGATTTTATCGCAAGTTGAAAACACAAACGATACAAGCAACGAAGACAATCTCGAGAAACCCTAAGACTCAAACGAAACAACAATGCTTCTAAACTCTCAACCATGCATACTATGATCAAGATTAATGTTATAAGTCATATATGAAGGGTACTAAGACTCCAATGAGACTTAGTTAAGTGCAAACATGCTAAGATGAATACTCGAAGCAATAACGACAAAGCATGCAACGCATATTAGGCATTCAAACGACTATGATCATAACCAACCTAATGCAAGCATGATATGAACAATATGAACTCTCTAACATGTTAAGGCATACGTTAAGCATACGTTGAGAGTAATGTATTTTTTAACTTTAAATTTAAATATGATACAAATTATAATTACAACATGGCTAACCTTACAACTAATTTTATAACTTTCCTTACAACTACTAAGTATTGTAAGGATAGTATTTTCCTTATAATTATACCAAATTACAATCCATCCCCCCAAAGTATCCACCAAATCACATAGTGCACCCTAACCTAAGGTTTGTCCCATAATGATATCTGACGTTATATTTTTTCATATATTCCACCTTAGCCATGACAACAATTAGAAAAGTTACGTTAAATAACATGTGGTCTTCCACGATGTTAACTCGAGGGAAATATTAGGAATTCGATGTAAACTTTGGGGTGCTTAAAGTTCAAATGTTAAAATGGAGCGGGGCACACAATTCCATTTTTTTCCCACTGAAAGAAAATCTAGAGAAAAGACCTACTATTTTTTCCGATCTTCACTTTCCACAACAAAAATTAACCCATAACCCGATCTTGGTTTTGTCCACTCCCTTCAAATTTTCTCTTAAATTTCTCTCTTAACCCAGATATAGATATGCATTTTTCTATTTCATTGTCAATTTTCTTATCTTGATAATGAAAACAGAGTAAACGAAAGATATGGAAAAAAAAAAAAACTCTTACCCATAGTTACACGTCTCCATCTTCAATTTCATGTATGAAATTGGATCCACGTACCCACCTTCTCTGGTGAAACCCATCCACCAACGAAATCAATCAATTTCTCATCCCCCTTCATCCTCTTACATGACTTTACATTTACTTTATCTCTCCTAATTCTTTAAATAAACCAACCTGACCGCCATGGTAGCTTCTATGAGGTCAAAATCATCTAAAGTCATAGATTCTTCAGCATCTTCTCAATTTTGATACTTTGTTTTGAACCATGTGCATATCGGCTGTATGCCCAATTTTCTCCCGCAAAATTGAAGAGTATTTCAATAAAACCCATAACTATTTCTCTTCATTCAAGCCCGTCTCTCTGTCTTTGATGAACTCGTCAATAAGGTTTATGAGTTTTCTATCAATTGCATGTTTTTTCAAGGGTTTTTAGTAAGTATACTCTATAGCCTTTGATTTCTACTTTAAGCATGACTTTTGCAGGGGAGAGAATGAGGGAGATCGGAGATGGAGCTTGGCTAGAATCGAAGAAGGACGACGCTAGAGTTATGATAGGTATGACCAGAGTGGGAAGGGTTTAGGTTGGATATGGGAACTTGCACCTAGATATGGCGGTGGCTATGGTGGGAGTAAATGGAGATTGCGGTTATTACGGTGGACCCGGAGATGGGAACTAACACCAGGAGAAGAGAGAAGGAGAGGGTGTGAGATTAGGGTTTGTACTTTTAATACATTTACTCGATTGTCTCCTTTCCTTGCAACCCGATCAAATACCCAATCTCAATGAATTTCATATGTTTTTTATGTTACAACAATTATTATTAGAGTCACCCTTAACGTAACACCGAAATTACTAACCGTAACACCATTTAATATGCAAAATGACAATAATATCTTTACTCCAATTAAAAAAAACCTAACTTCAATTAGAACAACCCTCCCCCAATTAATTTCAACCCATCAGTCCTTCATCATCTTCATCTTTCCAAACAAAATAAACCCTAAATTTCTCTCACTCCACTCAACTTAAGAAATTGATTTTAATCGCAATGTAACAACTATTATATATATATATATATATATATATATATATATATATATATATATATATATATATATATATATATATATATATATATATATATAAATATAATTCATATAAAAAACAAAATTATTCAACCAAAAAAAAAACAATCGCAAATGGGAAACGAATGTTTAGCAATACATCCGCTCGTGCACGACGACATTCTAAATAGCGGATATGTATTTAGAATGCCGTCGTGCACGAGCGGATGTTTTGAAGAAGATTCGCTACTCGCCAGCGGATGTTGCGAAGAAGATCCGCTACTCACTAGCGGGTGTTACGAAGAAGATCCGCTCCTCACTAGCGGATGTTTTCATAAAACAAATGGTGAACGATGGGCGGGACATGGTGGTGGGCACGAATGATATGGTGGTCGAAGACGAGTATGGGATCTGAAGATGAATGAAAGAAGAGAAGAGGAGAGGCAGAAAGGGAGATGGCGGTCTGATGTTTGATCTGAAGATAGAAGGAGAGGGAGAAGGAAATAAAGGTTTGGGGAGAGGGAGAGACTTGGGTCTATTATGGGGAGTAGATTGAGGGAGTTAATTGTGGGATAATAATTAAGGGAGTTGGAAGGAGAGAAAGAGGTGACGGTTGGGGAGAGACTTGGTTGCTGGGGGAATTAATTGAGGGAGTTAATTGTGGGATAATAATTGAGGGAGTAATGGATGAGGGGTAGCGAGGTAATTTTGTCTATTAAATAGTGTTACGTTTAGTAAATTAGATGTTACGTTTAAGTATTCTGTTATTATTATGATTATTGAGAAATATTGTTTCAGTTTTTGTTGAATTAAAATTATTATTTCTGGAAGAGAGGGTTGTGGGTCAACTTGTCAACCATGGTAGAAACTTATGGCTACATCGCTTGTGAGAAAAAGATGACTATGGCAGCCGATCCTAAGAAAAGAGTTGACATAAGAAGGTTAGCTTGGACATTTTCAAACAAAATCAAACGGATATTTTAACGTTAACGAGGTGAGGGAGAATCTGACATAAAAAGTCAATATGTAAGACTAACCGAATTAATTTTTTAGTAGTAGGACCAACAAATAAATTATTTATGTAAAGTCGATGGACCAAAAAATTCATTGAATATTTTTAAAATTTATCATTTTCAAAAGGTAGTTTTTTCTGTAAACACGTTTGAGAAACTATTTCAAAACAATATTTTCATAAACAAATTAGTTGTAAACGTAACATATTTTTAAAACGCTCTAAATTTGAGCGTTTTAAAACGCTACACAAATTTAAAACGATACATTTTAAAATGTTGTATTGAAACATTTTTAAAAGAGAAAACACTGCGTTTTGTCAAAACGCTTTCACCAAAACAAGCACTAAAACTTAATTGTAACGATAGCATTGTTTATGAGAATTAGTAAATATGCAAAATAGAAATGCATTAATTCTCCATTTTGATTACCCTAAACGCCGGGAATGGTTTGAGCTTTTCAACAGACAACAATCATATAATTATATAACAACACCATCGAAGGACATAAAAAGACAGTTTGGCCGAGTGGTCTAAGGCGCCAGATTTAGGCTCTGGTCCGAAAGGGCGTGGGTTCAAATCCCACAGCTGTCAAAATTCTAATATTTTTGTATAAATATATGTGTGTGTTTTTATGAACAACTAAACTTTTAGCCCGTAACCGTACCATAGCCACAGTGGACCACCCCTCACATCAGATATGTCTCTCCCTGCTACTTCCTCCTATTCTTTTTTCGTGTTTCAGAGTTCGCTAATACGAGTTCTTTCTTCACCGTGCATACAAAATGTTCGCGGAAACGCCAATATGAGGAAAACACTGAAGACAGCATTCCAAACTCAAACTAGTGAAAGGAAATCATTTGCTTGCTGTACATTCTTTCCTGCATTTTGGGTTTTTTAGTTTTGTTTTCGTGACTGGGACTTGTGATCTTTTCTTCACGGCGCATAGCAACTGTTTGTGAAAATGCCTATATGAAGAAACACTGAAGACAGCATTCTGAACTGAAAATGTGATAGGAACTCATTTATTTCCTGCACATTCTTTTCTGCATTTTGCGTTTTTGATGTGTGATTATGAACAAAAAGGGTCACTCGTTTTGGGATGAAGGTAGTATGTACTATGGTTGATGTTTCTCACTATTGACTTATTCAACAACCTGATTCTTTAATATATCTGTTTTTTCAGTTTGATACTTGTGTTTTTTTGCCACTGCAGACTGATGTGAACTAGAGTTTTATGGAGAAAGACATATTGCGATTATATTTTAGAATTCAAAACAAAGATAATCAAGGACCTGGTTGTGGATTATTGGCATAATGAATGCAGCGTTATCCCATTTCCAGCGGACCATACAATGTTCAACAGCCTTTAAACCTGATTACCAAGTCTTTGCAGCGGTCCTTAAATCGGCTGCTGCCAGCTCAGATATTAAACACGGGAAAGCTCTTCATAGTCATGTTATCAAACTTGGTCATTATTCATGTATGGTTGTTTCCAAAGCACTGCTTAATATGTATGCGAAATGTAAAGTGCTTGAAGATTGCCAGAGCCTGTTTGATAATACAAGTCAACGCGATGCAGTCGCATGGAACATTCTCTTGTCTGGGTTTGCTGGTTCCCGGGTTCATGACCCTGAAGTGATGAGATTCTTTCATGCAATGTATTCAGGCAATGACCCCATGCCCAACTCAATAACAATTGCTATAGTTCTTCCTGTTTGTGCGCGTTCAAGGGCATTGAGTGCAGGTAAGAGTGTTCACTCTTATGTGGTAAAATCTGGACTAGAATCCCAAACCCTTGTTGGGAATGCTCTGCTCTCCATGTATGCAAAATGTGGCCTTGTACAAGATGATGCATATAATGTGTTTCATGGAATAAAAGAAAAAGATGTTGTTTCATGGAATGCAATGATTTCAGGTCTCGCAGAGAATAACTTAATGGGCGAAGCCTTCAAATTATTCCATCAAATGCTGAAAGAACAAGTAGAACCTAATTATGCAACTATTGTCAATATTTTGCCTGTTTGTGCTGTTTTAGAGGAGAATTCTGCTTATCGTGTTGGAAAAGTGATACACTGTTACGTGTTGCACAGGACAGAAGTAACAACTGATGTTTCTGTTCTCAATGCTTTGATGAGTTTCTACTCAAGGATTGGACGAATGGTAGAAGCAGAAATCTTGTTCCAAAAGATGAAATTGAGAGATTTGGTTTCATGGAACGCTATTATTGCAGGTTATACCTCAAACAGTGAGTGGTTGAAAGCAATGAAAATGTTTCAGGAATTAATTCATGTGGAGATGGTAGCACCAGACTCTGTTACTCTACTTTCCATTCTTCCTTCTTGTGCCAATTTAGAGGATCTCCTGGCGGTCAAGGAGATGCATGGTTATATCATTCGGCATCCAGATCTACAGGAGAATACCGCACTGGGAAATGCTCTATTAAATTGTTATTCCAAGTGTTGTGACATTGAGGCTGCATTTCATGTTTTTCGGTCTATTAGTAAGAGAGACTTAATATCATGGAACGCTATGCTCGACGCCTTTGCATGGAATCATCTTGAAACTCAGTTTGTCCAACAGCTACAATGCATGTTTGAGGAAGGAATTAGACCAGATTCCATTACTGTCTTAAGCGCAGTCCAACTTTTCTCTGCTTTTCGCAGTGTGGATAAGGTTAAAGAAGTTCATGGTTTTTCAATAAAATCTGGCCTTTTGCTAGGTAATACTGAACCTACTCTTGGAAATGCACTAATTGATGCTTATGCCAAATGTGGTAATTTGGAGTATGCATTGAAGATTTTTGGGAACTTAGGTGGACGGAGGAATGTGGTCACGTGCAATTCAATCATCTCAGGATATGTGAATTGCGGTTCACATGATAGTGCATACGGCATATTCAAGAGCATGTCTGAAAGGGATCTAACCACATGGAATCTGATGGTTCGAGTTTATGCTGAAAATAATATCCCTGGTCAAGCTATGATACTATTCCATGAGTTACAGAATCAAGGAATGAAACCTGATGCCATGACTGTTATGAGCCTTCTTCCAGTTTGTTCTCAAATGGCCTCAGTGCAGCTGCTGACGCAATGCCATGGTTATGTAGTTAGGGCTTGTTTTGATGATGTCCAATTGATGGGAGCTATTTTAGATGTATATTCAAAGTGTGGAAGTTTAAATTCTGCTTATAACCTCTTCCAGTCGACTGCTCATAAAGACCTGGTTATGTTTACGGCTATGGTTGGAGGGTATGCCATACATGGCATGGGAGAAGAAGCTCTGAGAGTTTTTTATCATATGCTTCATCTTGGCTTAAAGCCAGATCATGTTATGATAACTGCTGTCTTATCTGCTTGCAGTCGTGCTGGCCTCGTGGATGATGGGTTGAAAGTGTTTCATTCAATAGAGAAGGTGCATGGGGTTAAGCCAACAATAGAACAATATGCTTGTGTGGTTGACCTCCTTGCTCGAGGGGGTCGAATTAATGATGCATATTCTTTCGTGACTGGAATGCCCATTGAACCAAATGCTAATATATGGGGGACATTGCTGGGTGCTTGTAGGAATCACCATGAGGTGGAGATGGGGCGTGCTGTGGCTGATCGTCTTTTCGAAACTGAAAGTAGCAATATGGGAAACTATGTCATAATGTCAAACCTATATGCTGCTAATGATAAGTGGGAAGGTGTACAAGAAATAAGGAAGCTAATGAGGACGAGGGATCTGAAAAAGCCTGCTGGATGCAGTTGGATTGAAGTAGAAGGGAGGAAAAACATATTTATTGCTGGGGATACTTCTCATCCAGTTAGAACTACCATCTACAGCACGCTGTGTACCTTGGACAAACAAGTCAAAGAGCTGTTTTAGTTTGGAATTGCTCACTTTTAAAACTTTGGCGTCTCAAACTAGCAAGCAGGTATGTGGTATTTGTTACAATCAACAATTTACAGAGTTTATCAATCTATATTTGATGTTGGTTCAGAGATGCACTATTGGCTTAAGCTCCCCATGAGTTCTTTAATTTATTCTTAGATGGTTATACCGATCTTTATGTAAATTTTTAATCGGTGAGATCTTGCTCAAAAGCTTGTTCAACTACTGACATGACAAGATTCTGGTCTGAAATCTATTTCAATTTATAGATGGATATCAACCTTATGCTTTCAGCCGATATAGACAAGTTGGAACCTAGATCGAGCAGTGCTTGTTGATCAAGATTTCTGTTCATATTCAGCCCATCTCCTCCATATGCTCTTCAATTTGGATTTTTATTCAAGGTAAGTTTTTTAAGCGACTAAAATGATGCATCTGGACTTATCTAATTTCATCTTTGTTCTGGCCAATAACTCCACATTCCTTTCAGCTGAGATCAAATATTATGGCAGATGAAATGAATTTATCATTTATGTCAAACCACTTCATCGGAACATCCCCATTACATATGCACCTGATGCAATATCGTCTGTTGTCTGAGGTATGACGGTCAGGTAAACGTTATTAGGTGGATAGATTGTGAGTATTGTTGGAGTAATTGACTAATTGGTATATAATTAATTATAGTTCCATTTCTTTGAGCAGTACTTAGTACTAACGACTCCTAGAGAACTTCCTTTGTCAGGGAGCACGAGACGCGAGTTAACCAACGATAGATTTAAGGTCCTTATTATGCTGCACTCTCCTTCTGTTTGATTTATTATATTGTTTGTCTGCGTCACATTTGTAATACTTGTTTTCTACTTCTGAATTCTGTGTTTAGGTTTTAAGTTCTTAACTGATCAATAGCAAGTTTGGGATGCACCAGAACGGGTGGGATTCTATTGTCCATTTCCATTAGAAGTCCATGGAATGTGTTAGTGCCAGCATTTATTTCTCCCTTTAACCCAGGTTAGGGTTGTGGATGAGGCCTGGATTCGTTTTGTGAAGATTTGTGGGTAGAAGATACCTCGCTTAAGATTGATTTTCCCATCCCATGTTTATTTCACCTCTTGACGGTTCATATGGCTCCTATTTCACTATTTTGTACAGAGTATGAGTTGGTGGTCTTTCCTGGGACTTCCATTTCTTTCACAACCTTAATAATCGAGAGAATAATGAGGTCTTTGCACTCATTGATATTCTTTCTCATTTACCCTTCCTTCCTGCCGAGGCTCTCAGGTTGGGCTTTGGAGGGGTTTAGGATCTATTCTCTTGCTCTTTCCATTCGGCCTTCTCCTTTTTCCATGTCTTCGTTCATTTAGAAGGCTGGTGTGTACACTTCAAAGTTAGAGCTTTTGAATGGTCTTTCACTCTTAATAAAGTCAACATAATATAAGCTGCAAAAGTGTAGACCAAAGAAGAATTTTTCTTCGCACTGGTGTGTGATGTGCAAATTCTTCAGCAGTCTCATGATCATTTGTTCCTCCAGTGTAGTACAGTGGTGCTCAGTTCTTGTGGAATCATTTGTATGGGGTGGCCAGTGAGCCATGGGTTTGTCCCATGTCTATTGCCTCCTTTCTTCAGGTGCATTTTAGAGACTTCAGAAAAAGGTGGAGATGACACTGTGCTTTGGCAATGTCAAGTGTTTGCTATCGGTGCCTTTGAACTGAAAGCCAGAGCGGAACTACAGAAAATTTAGAGATCAATCCCTTACGATTTTGTGGGATAGAGTAGCGTTAATGGCTTTCCTGTGGGCATTGGCTAGGGGTGCTTTCTTGCGGTCCCACTCTCAATTATTTAGCGTGACTGGACTGTGCTTCATTTGTAGATGCTTTCTTTGTATTCTCTTTTCTTTTAGCTTTGATCGACGTTTTGTCTGTCCTTTTGTATATCCTCTTCTTTTGATCTAATATATTTCTTTTCTTCCCTGAAAAAATAGAGTTGCAAGTCTGTATTCTTTCTATAATGAATATCACTCGATGAAATTTCTAGTCCTCCCGTATATCATATTCTTGTGAGTAGTCTAGTAAACTCTACAACAAATTTTTTATTTTTTTTTTTTGGGGGGGGGGGGAGTGTTGGTTTGTTAATGAAATAACAAAATAAGGGGAATTATACATTATACATGAAGAATAGCAGAAAGTTACTGTAGAACCATATAAACCAGGTTGAATTTCCAGATTATTCTTAGTTCTGCCCAGAAGCTAAAACCTGATGTTTCCCTTTACAAACCCAATGATGAGGTTTCGTTTGCACATTGGCAATGCTGAGATTAGAGCCTCATAAGTATGCCCTTACTAAGGATGTTATGCAAAACATTGAATGAGTTTAACGAGTACATGCTAGGTGGTGTTTGGTGTCCAGCTGCATAAGGTGTCATTATGCGGTGCACACCAAGAATCCCAACATTATAGTTGATACTTGAATGTTTCTCCAACCTGTGGAGCAATTAGTATATGATTAGTTGTGTCACAGATTTCTATGGATTTTTCATTTAGTTTGTATTTTAAGAGATCAAGAGTATTTGGGTAAATTAGTACAATCAGGGTTAGCATCTTAGGATTATGTATGGGTGTAAAAGTATCAGTTCTAGTTAGGTTTTGGTTCATGTTAGTCGTGGTTTTCCTATGGTGAAATAATTGCTTGTAGTTGCATCCCTTTATTGAGTGTGGATCTCAATAAACCCTTGTCCAACAACCATTGAATGTGGATTTCATAGGCCGTCCTGAATCAGTCACTCAATTTGTCCATTTGTGATTGCTCTGAATGAGTTCAATCTGTTCCTTTGTGTAGCTGCATAAGGTGTTAAAACAACAGTTAGAAGGAATGTGGAATTAAACTTGACATCACATGTGGTTGCAGTGTGATAGGACTCGAGATCTGTGGTGCGGTTTGATGATTCTTTTATTGTTTCATGGACCATAACCAAAGAGACATGTTGAGGTCGAGGTTGGATTTCGGGTTAGCAAGAGCAAGCAGAAGTTTTAGGATGCAGCTTTGATGAGCACCTGCTTGTTGAAACGAGAGAAAATAGACAATATGTTTTGCATGACAAGCCTTCAATTATTAGTGTCATTTGCCTTTTCCTTGGCATTGCTAGATATAGATTGGACCTTCTCACTTACAGCTTAAGCTTTTGGCTTTGGATGAGTAGGTAACAGGGTATCATTACCCAAGTTATGAGTTTGAATCTCCCATTTGCATTTGTTTTTGTAAGTTCACAGTCTCTTTGTTTCTGATGCACCTCGAATTATCTCTCCACTTGCAAATGGAGTTCGTACGTGACGAGTAGTGTTAAGGTCATTGTTCCCCCCCCCCCCACCGCGACTAGCAGCTTAAGCTTTTAGATGAGTTGTTGACTTAACAATTTCAGGCGGTTTGTGGATACGGTGATTCCTTTTATGGCCTTTTTGGGTTAGCTCCTACTAAGACATTTACTGTTGTCTCCCAGCTTTATGCGATCTCTTGTTGCTCCTTTCTGGCCGGATTTAGTTTGCGAGGACTAGGCTACTCTTTTGTGTTTTTTACTTTGCATATCAGCAGTTTTCCTTCCTGCAGTATACTGCCTGCACACATGGATCTATCCCTTGGCTGAGATATATTCTCAACAAACAGAAAGAAAAACAATGGAGTTAAAGAAAATAAAAAGGAAAATAAAAAATCCAACATGATGGTGTATCTCAACAAATCTATACTGCCTGCCTGCACTCCTGTTCTCCTTCCACTCCATCCAGTTTATGAGTGTTCTTAATTTGTGGTCATTTCTAGTCATTCTGGAAAAGAGATTTCTACGATTGACCTGGGAAGAAATCCTGAATATGGTTTTCTCTTGTAGCTGTTATATATGTAGATGCTTTCCTTTCTTTGTGCATAGAAATCTAATGCGGTAGATCCAGATCCATAGCTGTACCAACCTTCAGAAGGAGTCCCTTGAGTACTCATAATGAAGTGTTTTTATTATCTGTGCAATGTAAAGTAGATTGAACTAGAGAATCGAATCTGTCCATAGCTTTTATCCCAAAACTCCTTACTTTACCTATCAAGCTGCAGATTCAGCTTAATACTTCCTCTAGTTTCTTGATTTCGAAGGAAGTCATAGTGAATTAACAAGAAGCTGCACTGAAACTATCCAAGCATTTTGAAGAGGCTGTTTTAAGCTTTTGTCATTGTTTGCATGTCCTAAGTTCTGTGCTGAAGGAGAGAGAAAATGAGATTTATAAGAAGGTAGAAGATCAGAGCCTCTCTGATGAAAACAGGATACTGGGCCTACTAGCAGCTTGCTTCTAAATAGCTTGTCATGAAGAGGACAAGCCTCAAACTGTAAGTACACGTTACTCAGGTTTCTTATTCCCTTTTAGTTCTTCCTTCTTTTTAACTCCTTAACATTTGCATTTTCTATAGAAATTTACACTTTTACCAATGTAGCTACGAAGAAGGAGATCAGCCTTCCAAAAGAGTTCACTGTGATACAGCTTGAGCTAGAGATGGGTCAATCTGTGGAAATGGGGATGATTCGTGAGGACTTCTTAGTGAGTTTGTCACTAACTCCTGAAATTATTAGTTTCTTTTGTTGGTGTTTATCATTTTTATGCTCTTTTCTGGGCACAAATTCAATTTAACCTATGAACTCATTTTCCCGCAACTACACAGCTATCTTACTGTTTTCATTTGGGCATCGCCAAATAAGAAGCTAAGGCTGCACAAGAAGCTGTGCTGAAATCTGAGAACTGGATATAAGGTTATTTAACTTAAACCTTAGCCTTATTTCATGATGTTCTTTGATTCTTTTACCTCAGAAAAATGATCTATTTTGCCACCGTGCTTTACCAATTTTTACATTTTGTAACTATACTATTTCTGGGATGAAATTGTCATTGTGGTTTTGAAAGGAGATGCAATTTTGCCATCATCCCTAACTATCATCCAATTTCTTACAAGATTAATTTCAGTCGTCTCCCCTAAGGCTTTTCAAAATGTTGGGAGATATGTAATGATAGCTAGTGTTAGAAAATAGATAGTTTTTTGGTTCTTAATTTATCAGTCTCTTTTTTCTTTTTCTTTTCTGTTTTTTGAGGCTAAATAAAGAATATATTCTATGTATAAAAAAAGGAAAGAAAATGAAATAGAAAGATAAATACAAGAAGGAAAACATATACTGTAACACCCGGAAATTTTCAAACCATAGTTATCAAAAACTCTATGTTTGTATGTGTGGGTGTTAGAAGGTTACATATGTACTTGAGTTAAATTTTTATGTGCTAGCATGCTTTTAGATTAAGTGGCGTATGGCATTGTGTTAATACTCTTGTTGTTGGTTACTTGGTAGGATGAATTGTAGATTGGCAATGATTTGGCCATTTTGGTTACATTGGATTGGTATATTGATGTTTGAGTTCCTTGTATATAACATGTTTGTGTTTTGGGGGAGTTTGGTAAGCTTTGGATTTGACTTGTTATGTTGGTTGTGTTTTGGTTCTGGGAACCACGTCCTCTAGGACAAAGTGACCACATTGTGTTGGTTATTTCACAGGAGAGTTTTTTGTGAGAAAGCGGTCGCATCCTCTCGGACAAAGCATGGGACAAAGCAACCGCATTGTTGTGGAAGGCAGTCGCAATACAAGTTGTAAAGCAACTGCATCTTGGGCAGAAAGTTGGGTGTGAAACCCATGATCGAAGGCGGTCGCATTGTGTTTGGTAAAGCGACTACATCACTCTGGACGCAGTCGCATTGAGAAGAGGAAGCGGCCGCACCCATAGCAGGTTTTTGTTGTCCAACATTCTGGACACGAAGCGATCGCATCGTGTAGGGGCAAGGTGATCGCTTTGTCCCCTGTTTCAGTATACCTTTTTTAGTAATTAATCATATCTTCTCTCAAATAAACAGTTTTAAACTTCTTCAATTCCAGATTTGTTCAAACCAAAACACATACTTTTACACCTATTGAAGGTGAGATTGTGAGGGAAGGGTTTCTTATGTCTTGTTTATTTATCTCGCAAGTGTACGAATCAATATAAAGTATAGTGATTGGCAAATAAAGGTCGAACCACAAAGACAAGAAGCAATTAAAGCAAGCAAACATGTAACAATTATAACTAAGGGGGTTTGTTTGATTGATTCTATCTAATTTAACTAAACTAATTTATTCTACTAGTAATCTATTGATCTAAGGGCAACCATTTATTAGGAAGTAGGCAAACACAGTTTGTGAAGATCTGATTATGGAGGGGAATCTAGGAGTTAGGATTCACTTGTAGCTACTCTAATGCTCTTTTGTCTAATGTATCAATCATTATGTCTTGGGTTTGTTCACGAAGGAAAAGAGTGGTACGCTATGGGTCTACAATTTGCAAACTTAGTGTCACTAAGTTGAATTATATTTCAGTGTCCATCCAATAATTCAACCGAGGATATACCTGAAGAGCAAGAACATAAGAACATAAACCTAACTTATCACTTACATGCATCGATAGGTCTAATTTATCACAAAGGTGGGCCAATATACGACATATGCACATGGTCTTGCAGTTATCCGCACCCCTAGGTCTTTAGACTATTGTGATACCATTAATTAGAAAAAAGTCAAATAGCAAAGAGATTGATAAACTCTGTGATCAACAAGACTTGATTGAATAAGAAATTAATCTAGAGCAAAAGATTTGATACAAGTTACCTTCAATTCCTAGATATGAGCGGTTAGTTCATCATCAACGATGAACTAATCAAAGGATGAATGAAAGCATGAATGATCTCTACAAACTATGAATAAAAACTAATAAAAATTGTATACTAGTGCTAAATTTCGGGCCCTTGACTTAGGGCTACAAGGATTATATTTATACTAATAGTTTCATGGCTTAGAATTAGGTTAAGACTAAAATTTCGGATTTGTGAAGTCGGCGGTTTGCGGTCTCAAGGTGCTAAAGGCATGCGACCGCAAGGTCTTATGTTCCTCCGAGTGTATAAGAACCTTGCGGGGCAAGGTTCTGAGGGCATGCAACCGTAAGGTCTTCTGGCCTTTTTGTCCTTCCTTTCTTCTGACTTTGCACTTTGCACCCTTCTTCAATTCTTCACATAAAACCTTCAAGAATTCCTTAATTTCATCTAAAATCCTGAAACTTACAATTAAACTCCAAAACACATATTAGTAGTCAAAAGCCTCGTGGAATTGCTATTTTTAAGCTGAATAAGTACCCTCATAGAGGCGTATAAAACACATCTATCAGTTTTCATAGTGTTTGAGCTAGAATTTGAAGCTCCAATCTTCATCATTTGTGTGTGTGACCTTTGTTGAAGTTGCTTTACTTGTTGTGGGCTTCCTTTTGAACCGATTCAAAGTTCTTTTCATCCACTTCTTGAATTCTCCATTTTGAGGTAGGGGGATTCTTACTTATGTATGTTTGTCATTCATGAATTCATGCGTATTGGAAGTGATAATTGAATAATTATGGTGTATCCCATGTTCAAACATCGTCTAAATGTGTTTTTGAGTTTGAATAGCTTGGTTGAGAAATTCTTGGTATATATGTGAAGTAATTGATGTTATTGGAAAGACATACGGTGTGTTCAATTGCTAGTTGAAATGGTTATTATTATTTGAGTAATTGGTTCTGTTGGGATAGAATGGACATTTGATTGTGAACAACTTGGAGCCTTGTGAATAAGTTATTAGAAGATAACAATGGTTTTACTTTATAAATTATTGTATCCTAATTGTGCGATACATGGAAATGTGAATTGAAAACAAGTTAAATAGTTTGAAATTGTGAATGAATCAAACAATCGTGAAGAAAAGTATATTTGGCTTGAGATGTGAGAATTAAATTATGTACATTATGTACCCGTTTGGCATCGAATGACACCTCTAACCTGGTCACGGGGCGGAGAGCAGTAGAGGTTAGCAGCGAAATTTGATTTGGCCGAAACCCCTCAATCACAGCCATGACTGTGGTTAAGGTTACCCTTGTTTTGGTAATAGCTTTGTAGATCATGACTATTTGGGATTGTAGGGACCTGGCCCCGTGATCGAACATACTCGGGATTATGAGTTCAATTGTGATTATGTTCGAGACATCAAAGTGGAGTTTGAGGATTGCAGAATATTGGAGATGCATCTCAATCTTATATATAATGTTATTGAATAATTTGGCTATATGTGAATACTCTACATTGTTGCATGCATCGCTACTTATCATAGAATGTTTCATATTGCATGCACGCATAACATTATAAATACACTTGAACCCTAACTCTACTCACCCCACCCTTTTTGCTTTCCTTAGATCTAGTCAGGCGAGACATTAAGCGAGGCACTTGTGTCATTGGAGAGCTAGTGGTGGTTTAGACTTTTGGGATAGCTTCTGCAGTTGTTTGTATCATCTTTTTGAGTTGTACTTGTCGTCTTCTTTTGAGTTGTAATTGGAAAACCTTTTGTAAACAGTTTGAGTCTTTTTGTGACTCGGTATATATTGCAGTATCATCTTTTGAGTAAATGTTTTAATTATTAGGTATTGTGATTTTATATTGTGTTTGTTTATCGGTTGGATCGCATCCCGAGCAAGGGCCCAAGTAGTGCAGGTTTGAGGCGTGACATATATACTATCTAAATATGCACGCAATCAACCATGAACTAATCACAGCTTGGAATGAAGGCAGATACAAAACAGCATACCAGCAAGTCTGTACAACATAATGCAAACTTTTACATAAATAGTTGAAAACATCTACAATCCTCCATTCAAAATGTGGTATTGTTAAACTAAGCAACCCAATCTCTGGTATATAGAGGAACGAAAACTAAACAACTTGAAACCAACGTCACCATGTACTGTACAAATATACAAATATCCACAAGATACTTCCATACTGTGTGTAATTTGCGAGCTGAATTCCCTTGCACCACACCTTCCCCCCATATCACCTGAGATGGCAAAATTCATCATGAACCACAATGTAATAAAATAGAAACTCTTCACACACACACACACACACAGCCACAAAGATGTCAATGCGCATCATTAGGTTATTAATGAATGGAAACTGTGTATAAAAACTTGGAATGATTCTCATTAAGTTCAGTTGATCATAGAACCACCCCTGTCATGACCAAGTCATACAGCCAGTCACACTGTTCTAGTGCAATCACAATCTTCCATCCAACAAAGACTAGACCCACACTCGGTGACAGAGAGGAAAAGTTGTCCTACAATCCTAGCGGAGAAGCCAAACCCTACCCAGTACCCATAGTAAGCTTTAGTGTGGAACCGACTTAAATGTCCTAGAGGAATAATAGAGTAGAAGATAATGCCAACAATGAGAGGAAACACGAGCATGACAAGCAACAGCATCGATACAGGTTTTAAACAAAAGGATCTCCACCGCCACCAGTAGTATTCGTCGTGATTGTCCCTTAATTAAGTTATACACCGAAATCCAAAGATTTAAAGAAGCCAATGCAACTGGATTTTCATGATGTTGCAACAAATAATTACTTTTTCTAGTACAAAAAAAATGGCAATAAGAACTTTACTGAGATAAAAAGGAAGAAAAATAAGTAAACGAAAGGAGTATATATGAATATAAACAAATACCTGCACTTTTATCTCCATCCCCTCATCAACCTCCGTGGTGGGCCTCGTACCAAAATGAAGAAGGCGAGTTGGTGCAGGAAAACCAGACTCAATTCTCACATCTTGGCTCTCTTGAAAACTTGAATGTTACGCCTTGGGACCCCATACTGCTCGACAAGATATCTTACGAAATGGTCACTACCACCTCCTTGAATAATAACTGCACGTCTCTTCTTACCTGACCATATTCCCGATTTAAAAAGAAACAGGAGGGGACAAAGGAATCATCAAATTTAACACAATACATTTATTGAGTAAAATTGAGGAGTCATAAAGGTTTACGTACAAGCATAGAACCAATGAAAGAACAAAATTTCAAAGAAAATTAACCTTTCATTGTATTAAGAGTAAATTTTCTTACTTTCTGGTAATCTTCAGTACTAGTAAAATGTACTTTTAATGTGGTTTTTTATTTTATGTTCTCATTTTTTTTATAAGAAAGAAAAAATTGCATTAAATGAGAGAATTGTCAAGATTGCAGACGAGAAGTCCATCTACAAAAGGAAACAAGAGAAGAAGAATAGAACAAAGAAGGAAACAAATGCCAACAAAAACAAAGAAGAAAGAAATCAAGAAAGCACAGCACTCCAGAACTGAAAATGCCATCCACCAGAAGGCTTCATTAATGACATCCACAGAGTAGCAACCAGTTCCTCAAATTTCTGGATTTTCTCTAAATTCAAACACACCAAAGAATAGCAAAAACGCCACAATGCTGCAAAATGTCAAATCCGAACCCCTACCAAAGCCTCCAAGGTTCATTCGGAGAAAAGAAGATATCGTAACGGGGCTAGCTGAAGCTTCACCAAGAACCCTGGACTAAATATTCCAAAGAAAGCAAAGACATCAACATTAGAGGAACAAATGATCATGAGACTGAAAAGATGGCTTGCAAATCACCCACCAATCTGGGGTTATCATTTTGTAGGGTTTGCACTCCGCAAGAAATAATTATTACCAATTTCTAAAGAACCAAGAACCACAAAACACCCACACCTTAAGACTTGAGCTTTCCAAATGAACAAAGCAAAAGGACTAAAGATGGAATCCACGATCAAATTGAATAAGATAGAAAAGAACCAAGAAGAAAATAGTCCAAGTCCCTACAAGGACCACGTTCCAGAGTCATTCTGGGAAAAACGAACTTGTAGAGAACATTGAGAATATTATGGAACTCCCTGAATCTCGCTCATATATGTTACAAGAGAACAGGAGGCTCTTCGCAGGAGACAACCCTGCCTACCCCTAGAGACAAAAGCAAAAAGGCCTTATGGACCAAATAGAGACGGATATGAGGGAAAAGAGCATGCAAAGGACTGAAAAGGAGTATCCACAACCCAAATATCCTTTTGTAAACAAGTACGAGATTTATCTACCATAGGGCCCGAACAACCACCATCCTCGGATTCCCCCCAAGGGAAACTTCTAACAAGATGGGCCATGTCCTTTCATGTGATTCAATAAATTCATCTATAAAATTAAGATTTTCCTTATTAGCAAAGTGGGATATAACTGCAACTTGCTCAAAAACGAGGGATTATTAACTTCTTTTTGTATGATACATAAGTTTGGCCCCTTGGAATGGGGATTGGAACCAAGGACCTCAAGATCTTTTCTGAGTGCTCTTGCCATCTCTCACACTATTCTCTGACAACTAAGCACATCAGGAATTTCTAACGCACCTACCTGCAGCCTCCGCTGACACAATATAACTGGCAACTTTTTTGGATCTACACTTGCCTATGATAACAAAGTCCAAACTAATCATAGATATTCCAAACATTCCAAACCAATTAATTATCAAACAGAACAAAAAAACATTCCAAACCAATTGCTCCATGCACATACCAGTGGGTTGAGTTTCTGCCTTCTCTCTGGACGTTTGCAAAGAGAAGCTTTAAGTGGGGTCCCCTTCTCGAAGATTAAGCATGATTTGAATGCTTTGCTATTTTAGTTGTTTTATGTTGTTTTCTCTTTATGTCTTTTCGTTTCTTTTCTGACGGACTCCTAGTTCGTCCTCTTGTATCTTTTCGTTGATCTATAAGATTTCATCTTTTATCAAAAAGAAAAAATTAAACATACCAAACCACCAAAGACTCAATACAAACTAAATGATTTATTTTAATTGTCCAAAATTACATTAACAGCCAAGTTGCTTGGACTCCCGTTAGCCTATGCCAGAAAATTCACAGCTAAACTGGATAGGTAAAGGTTTAGTGATCCAATATGACGTATGAATAACCAAATGGTCTTAAATTTCGTAAATTATTTATCTGTAGTCTCTGTTAGAACAGTCACTATCTTACTCATAGAAGGGAAACATTGTAAGCGCCAACTGCAAGCGTAGCCACAAGAATTGGCAAAGATCAGCACTATACCAAGGACTTTCAAAAGATGATTAATAGATCCCAAAATAAAACTGTTAATTGTAGTTACTTTTAAGAGCAAAAGGCCAAATGTTTATTGTATGCCCAGAAGGGAAGATACCTGGAAGTGCGGCTACTGATGTAACACAAGAAAACTTTTTCTTCAGCTCCGACGCCAATGTCTCAGCATCAATCAAGTATAATTCAAATCCGGAAACTTGAGTCACTTTCTTGTTACCACGCCTCCTTCCAGTCATTATTTTGATCATCTTTAAGGCACCTTTTCGCAAAACCGACTGATTTCCTCGTTTCACTAGGTGATAAGCTTGCATTCGGTTTATAAATGTAGCCACCAGATCATTCTTATCAATTTCATAGGGGCAAATGGATCTTGGTTCGCCAACTCCTTCAAAAAAAACATTGGATAGAGGGGCATCCGGGACCACAACAGACTCATCTGCCGATTTGACCAGATTTTCATAGTCAGAGACTTCTGAATCACTGGAGGAGGTCATTAAATCATTCTTATCAATTTCACATGGGCAAATGAATACTTGTGTGTCAACTCCTAAAAACAGTGCTTCAGATAGAGGTGCATCCAAGACCACAATGGACTCATCAGTAGGTTTGACCAGATTTTCTTTGTTAATGTAGCTGAATATGATGTCAGTGACTTCTGAGGCAGTGAAAAATTTCTTCGCATCAGCTCCAACAGAAGCAAAGATGTGTTTGACAAAAGGACTTGGTTTATAAAATTCTGCCATTTCCTTTATCTTATGTGAACATCCCCCATTGACGATATGATCAGCATCTTGGTCATTTTTGTCTGATTGCCGATTTTCTAGCTTGAAGGATGTATAGTCTGGATGATTGTAGTTAACAGCACACAGCATAGCCTCTTTTTTATATTTATCCTCTTTTACCGAAATCTGCTAGTGTCGCATTAGTACGGGAAGAAAATACGACAAAAAGTACAACACAAAGAAGTCAACTACACAATTGATTTCAGCTAGCAAGTAGAAAGGAGCATGTTTTGAAGAAAAACAAATCTTATAGTGTTAGAAAGATGGTATCAACCATTTTATTCAAGAGAGTCAATAGTAGTGAAATAGCAGAAATGACAAACCAATTCCACCTGACCTGTTAAGTGGAAGCTAAAGCTTTAATACCAATTCTTGTGCAAGAAATTAGAGCAGACACGAAAGTAAAAAAATAGCCAAGCACATAAACACAAGATTTAACATGACTTCCCAAAACAATCATGATCAAAACCAACCGACCAACCATTTCATTAGAATAACATGGAGTTACCATAAAAATGAGCTTTGATGAAAACCCCACCACGTAACAAACTAGGCAGTCCCGAAAATCCCAAGCAAGAAGAGTGGAACAAGTGTTATTCCCCAGGAGCCAACAATCCCCCTAAATTGGTAGTGGTACCACAAGAAACGATCAAAACAAGGGACGTCAGCTTTCTAATCCAAATACTTTCTCGACATGGAGATAGCATTGTCAAAGAAAGGTATTTTTGCCTCTTAATTCAAATAGGTTCTTGATTTACTTAAGGAAACAGGCGTGCTTGGTTATATGCCAGCAGAAACACCATGGACTCAACAAAGAAGACAGGAACAGAGAAAGTAGTGCACCATTGAACTGGGGGAGATATCACAGACTTGTAGGTCAACTCATTTATCTTTTCACACACTGGACCTGACATTGGATATATTTTGAGTGTTGTGCGTCAATTTATGAACAATCTTACAAATGAACACCACGAAGCCATGTTTAGGATTTGGACGCATCTTAAGATGACTCCTGGAAAAGGCATATTGTACAAGAAGGATGATTCTAGAGACAGAAATCTATTCAGATGCAGACTGAGCTAGAAACACTTCAGACCCAAGGTCAACCTCACGTTATTGCTCTTTTGTTTGGGGAAATCTTTTTTTTTATAGGTAAAATATGTATAAATATGAGCGTCAAAACATGTGATGCGTCCTTTGTTGGGTTGGGTTGGAGTGGGTAATGGGTTGAAGCAGGTCGCGACCCGCCACAACCCAAATAGTAAACGGGTCAAATGGGTTGGGGCAGAAATGGCTTGGGTTAAAACAGTTACATATGAATACACAATTGTCTAAATAATTTCCACCAAATAGAATAAAAAATAATTCTCTTCTTATTCTAAATTATATATATATATATATATATATATATATATATATATATATACTCACCGATAATATAAAACAATCATCATCCCAAATTGGGATTCCCAATGAAGAGAAATCAAAAAACAACAATAGCATAAATATATATATATATATATATATATATATATTTATTCATTTACATACATACATATATAATGGAGGTGTCAACTAAGAGAGAATTTTAGCTACTTCTCCAAGGAAGAAACAAGAAATGAGAGAGAGAGAGAGCAGGAAATTCGAGTAGCTAACTGAATTGCTACATACGAATTGAGCGTATATAGGAGAAGAAATTTGGGAGAATGGATTGGAATTTAACTAAAGAAGAAGAAGAATTCAATAGATTTAGAGTGTGAAAATCAGTGTGTGTGTGTGTGTGCAGAATCAGATTACATGAAATGGATAATGGCATTGATTTTGTTGGATTAGGAGAGAAAGAGAGAGAGAGAGAGAGAGAGAAGACAGTTGTAAGAAGTGGGGCAAAATAGTGGGGTTGAGTCGGTTGACATGTGTGAATCGGAGAGAGAGAGAGAGATTAAGGACCAAAAAGAAAAAAATTCTTGATTCATGTCCTAAACCCCCATGCATAACCATCAATTTTTTAACAACCAATGTCGGGATTTTTTTAATTAAAATTAGTGGGTTGCTGGACCGTCTTAACCCACAAAATTTAGTGGGTTGAGATGGGTGACCCGTCTTAACCCGCAAAATGTAATGGGTTGGGTTGGGTAATTAACAGGTCGGGTAGATTAATGGGTAATGAGTTGGAATTGTCAGGCCTAACTAGGAGTATACAGATTACTCAATACTAAAGCTATTCAGATTACTCAATACAGATTGATCTGTCGCCGAAGACAGTATCTCAATTGGTCCAACGAAACCTCAATATTATCGAAGATTCTTCTATTCCTCTCTTTCCAAATGGTCCACCAAACACCCGCCGGAATAGCACTCCAAAGAATATTCCTCCTACAGTTGTACAGCGACCAACTCAAAACTCAAAAGCATCCCCTGAACAGAACTGCATTGCCGAATATCTTGTGCACCATGACAAAACCAAACAAATTGAAATAGATGGACTTTTTGTATCAAAGAAGATTGACGAGGAGGTGGTGCAACTGGTTTATGTTCACGAATTGCTGACATCCTTACCAAGGCTCTTCCAAGAACTAACTTTGAAGGACTGAATAGCAAGCTGGGTTTGCACAACATCTACAACCCAGCTTGAGGGGGAGTGTAGTATTCTAGTAATTTTAGGGATTGTAAATATTTGTAATTTATCTCAATCCTTTTCTAGTAGAGGATTTTTAGGAATTTTTTATTTGATTATAGCAGATTTCTAGGCTGAAAATCATAGCCTGTTGTATCTATAGATTCTATAGTACTCTCTCTATTCTATTGAAAAGAGAAATTTCACATCTCTGAAATCTTCATCTTCAAAAGAGAAATAAAATCCAAACGGAAATAAAGATACAAAGGAAAAGGCTGAGAAGGTGTTGCAATTTTCAGCCTTAGGTGCAATTTTCTGGGCTAAAGACAAGGGACAGGTGCCGACAGTGGGGCACGCATCTGGGAGCAGCACATCTGAAAGCCCTATTCAGTCTAGGGGCAATTCAGTTAATGAAGATCAAGTTTTTAACCTGGGTAAGCTTGGTGGGATTGCTGGTGGGCTCAAGGCTGATCCAGTAGATGTAGTAGGACCTTCTAATTTTGGGTTGGGCCAAGTGGCTGATGATCCGATTGTTGTTGAAAACCTTGATTGTGGAGTGGGCTGTTTGAGTGGACCTTATCCTTCTTTCTTTGTTTTAGAGGAGGAAATACAATTAGGAAAGGCTGGAGGTTTGGACCACATGGAGACGAGTAAGGAAGTTGAGTCAGAGGCGCCTCGCAGCTCGCAGGAAGAAGACAGGGAGTTCGTGACTGGTGCTGCTGCGATGGGAGTTAACGACATTGGGGAGGGCTTAAGTGATGAAGGGGAATATTGTCGAGTCAATTGCGAGGAGTCTCTTCCCCAGCCTACGACGCATTCTCGTATAGAGGAACCGAAGGATTTTTTGGAGTGGATCAGTGATAGAAGTCTGCGTCAAGGGTCTGCGAGATCAAATGAGATTGAAGACAGAGGTTTCGATGGGGAGAATACAGTGTCGATGAAAACAGTGATTACCCAGAACAATTCTGGTAAGACTACACCAGATTTCGAAGCAGAAAATACGAGTAATGAGAATGATTGTTGTTTGCCTTGTGACCAGTCAGAAGACTCTGTAAATGAGGAGAATAATACACCAGTGTGCTGTACCCCTCTTGCAGTAATCAGACCTGAAGAATTGTGCGAGATGGCGTATCTCACGGACAGAGAAATAGATGATGATATTTCGGTTTGGGTTCAACGGAGAGCAAAGAGCTTTGGGAAAATTCTGGGCGCGTCGGGCACAGGTTTTGAGGATAAAATTGTGGATTTACTGCTCGACATAGAGAAGAAATGGAGATCGTCTGGGGAAGGCAGCAGCAAGAGTTTAAACAAATCGCGGGAAAAAGGCAAGAGGGAGCTTAAGCAACTGTGCTGCAGCCTAAACTTTGAGATGTTAAAGGGGCAAGAAGGAGAGGGGAGGAGGAAAAAAACTGGTTGCTATGCATCTTAAAATTTTGTCTTGGAATGTGCAGGGATTAAATGATTTAAGTAAGAGAAACTTGATTAAAGGTTTATTGAGAAAGTGGAAGCCACATCTAGTTTGTTTCCAAGAAACCAAAATGGAGAAAGTCGACGTTAGGATTATTAACAATGTATGGGGAACGAGATGGGTGGAATGGGAACATTTAGGGGCTGTAGGGGCAGCGGGGGGTGTTCTGGTTATGTGGGATAGTAGAGTGCTATCAAAGGTGGATTCTCTTATAGGCGTTTTCTCGGTTTCTTGTTTGTTGAAAAAAAAATGACAGAGTGGGTATTCACAGGAGTATATGGGCCTTGTAGTGGTCCTGATCGGAGACATTTATGGGATGAGTTAAAGGCTTCAAAATCTAAATGGGATGTCCGTGGTGTTTAGGTGGAGATTTCAATGTAGTGAGGTTTCGCATGAGTGCTCGCTCGCGAGCCTTTTCTAAGGAGATGATGGAGTTCAATGATTTCATTAATCATATGGAGTTGGTGGATCTCTCTTTAGGTGGAGGAGAATTTACTTGGTTCAAGGATGGAGACCGTAATCAATTTTCAAGAATTGATAGATTTCTAATTTCAGGGGATTGGGAGTAAAGCTTCAGTGGTGCGATTCAGTCTTGTTTGCCTAGAGTCTCCTCGGATCATGTTCCATTGCTGCTAGAATGTGGTGGTTTTGCGAAAGGTAAATCTCCGTTCCGATTTGAGAACATGTGGTTAAGAGAAGGGGGGTTCAAGGATTGGGTGATGAATAGATGGAATTCTTACATGGTGGTTGGTGATCCGAGCTTCAAGTTGGCTAGGAAATTGAAGTTATTAAAGGAAGATTTAAAAGTGTGGAATAGGGACGTCAATGGAGCGGTGGACATCAAAATTAAGGCTATTTCGGAGGAGATCGGTAGGCTGGATGAAAAAAAGAGCCAGTTGGATGAGGCCGAGGATTCCCACAAGATAGAGCTAAAGCAGAGTTAACGCGCTTACTCATCAATGAAGAGATCACTGGAAACAAAAATCACGGGTTCGGTGGCTCAAAGAAGGTGATAGCAATACAAAGTTCTTCCATAGAATGGCTAGTATTCGAGGAGTGGCTAAGCGTTTAATTCAAAAAATCAAGATAGATGGTGTAGAGCTGGAAGAGAGGAAGAGATTAAGCGTGGTATAGCGGGTTTCTACCAACGGCTTTACGAGGATTGCGGGTCTTGGAGACCTAATTTGGACGGGTCACTTTTGGAAGATTAGAGGAGGCGATTCATTTCTTTGGAGCGTCCTTTCACCGAGGAGGAGGTGGTGGCCGAGTTAAGGCTTATGAGTGGTGATAAAGCACCCGGGATGGATTTTCTATGGCCTTTTCCAAAGATTGTTGGGAGGTGGTCAAGGGACATTATGGAGGTTTTTAGTTTTTCTACACCAATTCGCATTTCGAGAAGAGCCTTAATGTTGCTTTCATTTCGCTGATTCGAAGAAGAAAGGCACTACGATTTGAAGGACTATAGACCCATTAGTCTAGTCGGGGTTTTACAAGCTCTTAGCGAGGTCCTTTCCCAAAGGTTGAAGAAGGTGATAGGTAAGATTGTCTCGGAGTCTCAAAGATGCTTTTGTTAAGGAGAGGCAAATCTGGATGCATCACTTCTAGCTAATGAGGTTGTGGACGACGGACTGAAAAAAGGTGTTTCGGTCTATTGTGTAAGTTGGATATTGAGAAGGCATACGACCATGTCAATTGGGACTTTGTGATCTATATGATGGATAGAATGGGGTTTGGGGATAAATGGAGGAGGTGGATTCACTTTTGCATCTCTTCGGTTCGCTTTTGCTTTTGGTCAACGGAAACCTTCCGGATTTTTTCATAGTTCGAGGGCCTACGCCAGGTGATCCATTATCCCCGTTTTTGTTTATTCTTGTGATGGAGGCTTTGAGTAAACTATTGGACAAGGCAGTCCAGGGGGGATTTATTAGCGGTTTTAAGGTGGGAGGGAGGGGAGTCGGAGTTGGAGGTATCTCATTTGCTCTTTCGGATGACACTTTGGTTTTTGTGGGGCGAGAAGGCTCAACTGGGTTATCTCCGTATGGTGCTACTATTTTTTCAAGCTGGGCTCGAGTAAATATTCTCAAGAGTGAGATTATTCCAGTAGGTGTGGTGAATGACATTGGGAGCTTAGCCGGCTTTTTTGGGTGCAAGACCGCGACTCTCCCTTCCTTATACCTTGGTCTTCCCATTGGTGCCCCGGTCAGAAGCAAAGCTATGTGGGTTCCGGTTATAGAGCGGTTCGAGCACCGTTTGGAGGGTTGGAAGAAACAATTGCTTTCCAAGGGGGGTAAGTTGGTTTTAGTCAAGAGCACTCTTTCAAATTTACCGACCTATTTCCTTTCTTTGTTTGTGATGCCTGCCTCTATCTGGAATAGACTCGAAAAATTGGAAAGAGATTTTTTATGGGAAGGTTGGTCGAGGAGCGGAAATTCCATTTGGTTAAATGGGATAAGGTTTGTACTAGAATGCAAGAGGGAGGGTTGGGGGTTAGGAATCTTAAAGTGTTTAATGAGGCATTCTTTGGGAAAGTGGGCGTGGAGGTATCTCACGGAAAGGGAGGCATTGTGGAGGAGATTGGTGGTGAGTAAGCATGGTTTGGGGGATCATGCGTGGTTTCCTGCGGAGGTTGTTTTGCCTTTTGGGGTGGGGGTGTGGAAGGGCATTAGAAAAGGGTGGAGATCCTTTGAGAGGTTTCTTGCCTTTTAGGTGGGAAGTGGAGAGACAGCTTAGGTTTTGGGAAGATAGATGGTGCGAAGAGAGGAAGTCAAGGTGGATTTTCCGAGTTGTTTGAAGTCACTAGGGATAAGAGCATTCGGTTAGCTCGGTGATGTCAAGGGAGGATGGTAGACCTACTTGGAGTCCAGTTTTCAGGAGAAATTTTCATGATTGGGAGGTGGAGCCGCTGCTGCGATTTCTTGAGTTGCTACAGGCTCGAAGATTGATAGGGTAGAAGATAGTGTGATCCGAAGGCGCCTAAGGGTCGTATTCACGGTTAAATCTAATTACTTGAGGTCGTTGAATTGTGAGCAGAATTTTTTTCCTTGGAAAGCGGTGTGGAAATCAGAGCGCCCAAGAGAGTGGCCTTCTTTGTATGGGAAGCTATGCGAAGCTATTCTAACGGTAGATAATCTTCTAAGCGGAATATTTATTTAGTGAACAAGTGTTTCATGTGTAAGGCGGCGAGGAGGCGTGAACCATCTGCTTCTTCATTGCCCTGATCTGTGGAGTTTGTTGTTGAATCTTTTTAAAGTGCCTTGGGTGATGCCGAGTTCGCCACTGCTGAGGTGTTGGTCTGCAGAAACAGTGCATCGGGATTTGGGAGGCCGCCTTTGGCGCTTGTTGGGCTATCGGAGGAGAGAAACCAACGGGTTTTCGACAACGAGGAAAAGTCTATTCCAGTCTTGAAGAATTCTTTGCTTCGCACTCTATTCTCTTGGTGTGTAGAGGCTGCGAACTATCCACCGGCTTCGAAAATGACTTTTGTAGAGTTTGTAAATAACATTTCTAGTGGGTAGAAGCTCTTGAGCTTTATATACTTCTAGTATACTATGGATGCGTCACCTTTTTGACGTTCATATTAATATACTCTTTACTTATCAAAAAAAAAAAAAACAAGGTTGACTTTCTCATCACAGATACAGAGTAACTTGCTGATGCTAGTTCATAGTTCCCCACTTATGATGGAAGTCTAACTACTCAAGGAGTGTCTCAACTTCAATGTGTGTCAAGGATACACCAAACAACCAACTCCAAAGAGTCCAAACAATCGCCCTATTTATTAGAGTGTGAGTTGTCTCTTAGAAAATAATGTATAGACAAAAATAACACTACATTTAATTAACCACTCGAATTGAATTAAGGATAAACAAGTAATTTGTCAAGGGTTAATCAATTCCATGAATATAGACCATAATAACCCTACATCGAACAAATAACTCAAGATGAATTAAGGTCAAACAAGTAAACTTTTGATATCTCCCTATATATAAAAGTGTGAGTTGTCTCTTACAAAATAACGTATAGGAAAAAGTAACCCTACATTTAATTAACCACTCAAAATAAACTAAGGACAAATAAGTAATTTTTCATGGGTTACTCAACTCCATGAATATAGACCAAAATAACCCTACATCTAACAAACAATTCAACACGAATAAAGGTCAAACAAGTAAATTTTTCATATCTCTCTATCTCCCTATATATCTCCCTATATATAAAAGTCTAGTTTGTTTTTACAAAATAATGTATTACAATAATAACCTTCCATTCCACTCTATGGGTCCATGCTTGAAAAGTGTAATAATTATTTTTTTTATAAAGGTAAAGTATATATAAAAGAAGAACGTCAAAATTGGTGACGCATCCTTAACATAGAAGTATACACTACACAAAAATATACCCACTAGCCAATGTCAAAGATATTCACAACATCTGCACTAATGTTATCACTATGATTCATAGGATGATCTGCCCCTACACTCCATTCAAGCATGTTCGAGAACAGCGATTTCCTCAAAGCTATAACATTGAACCCTCTTCATTATCGAACGCCCTTCGATTTCTTTCTTTCCAGATCGTCCAGCATAACGGAGCAACATTCCAAAGCCTATTTTTGCTCTTGCTCCTCCCAAAGTAAGACCAATTCCAGAAGAGGTCCTTGGTAGAGTTTGGAAGCACCCATGATATGTTAAACAGACCAAAGAGTCCCCGCCACTGGACAGTGTAGCATCAGATGATTAACACTCTCCTCATCCCCCTTGCAGAGATAGCACCGGTTAGTAAACAGAAGACCTCTTTTCCTCAAGTTATCACCTGTTAAAATGGCTCCGTATGCTACCTCCCACACCAAAAGGCAACTCTGTTTGGAACCCCAGATTTCCATATCAACCTCCACGGGAATAAGTTTCTATCGGTGCTGT
Organism: Codonopsis lanceolata; assembly: GCA_013146195.2. Taxonomy (NCBI): domain Eukaryota; kingdom Viridiplantae; phylum Streptophyta; class Magnoliopsida; order Asterales; family Campanulaceae; genus Codonopsis; species Codonopsis lanceolata. Next base: position 10,997,707 of record CM028382.1, read on the forward strand.
CCAACTTTGAGTAATACCCTTTCACCGAGAACACTTTACTTTTGACGTCTTCCCATGATACTTTATCTGCTGGAAGGCCAACCTTTTGAGTATATAATAATTCAAGCGATCTCACGACTGACTCAATCTCCGAATCTTGAAAATTTCTGCGGAAAGAAGGATTACACGAGATCCTTCCCTCCTCCAAATTAAGCACGGATTTTATAGAGCACTCCTTTTCTCTAGCCACAGCAAACAGATTTGGGAATAATCTGCACAACTCCCCTCGATCGCACCAGTTGTCATACCAAAACATCACTGAAGAACTGTCACCAATTTCAAAGGAGATATGTTAACGAAATTATCCCAACCTCTTCGTATACCTTTCCAAAGACCCGCCCCAAAAGGTTCATTGATTGCAGCAGGAAACCACAAATGATTTCCCTTTCCATATTTACTCTCCACCACCTTCCGCCAAAGGGCCTCCCTCTCCGTAAGATAGCTCCACAACCATTTCCCCAGTAGAGCTTCATTGAACAATTTTAAATTTTTAACCCCAAGCCCTCCTGCCTTAGGACTCCTACAAACTGTCGACCATTTTATCAAATGATATTTTAAAAAGTGTAATAATGAAGGGATATATAATTGCATTAGAGTTGGTTATAATTACTATAATGCTTTAGCATAATCAATATGTTAATATCAAATGTGGAGGGTAAAGTGAAATGTTATAGAGATTGTAAACACAATTTTTTTAGAGTGGACTCTTTAAGTGAAACATACTAAAAGAGTATATTATCTGTGTGTTTTGTTAAAGAAGAAAGCTAAATTTATAGTCTGCTCCCTTGAATTTTCGGACTATTCTTCAAACCCCTAGATATTTAATAATCTAGAGCTAGTGGACATTTTATAGCCAATTGATCTTCCCAGAAGACAATTAGTCTAATTTCCTCCGCTAGCTAGATTAGATTATGATGAAGTGTGATTTTGGAATACAATCTTAATCAGAGCACAGATCCTCCTCCATAGCGTTTGTTTGGAAAGTTTCTTCATTTCATTTCCATTTCCTCCTAAAAAACACTAATTTTAGGCCTTCAAAACGCACCACCTCTTTGTAGGACATAGAGAGAGGGGGGGAGACGATGAAGAAAGCTGACGAAACACTTTTCAAAAATCATTAACAATATGTGCAACGCTCTAGTAACATAAAATGTGAAAGCCTGTGCAGCCACAATGATCTTAGTGAGAGTGAAGAGATATTTTCCTGACAACTAAAACATTGAATTCAAGAGACCAGCTAAACATCTGGTTGACAGTTGCCTGCTTGAGTTCATATTTGACAGCCCATACAGTATTTAAGCACAAATGCAGTTACAACATCTCAAATTTTGTGTTATGTACTAACATACCAATCCTGCAGAAGATTTCAGTTGTAACCACTTCAACAACTTCTTGTGTGATGATCTCTTGATATCTAGCATGATGTCCGGAGGTCTACATCGTAGAACATGATTTGACCTACGCAGACACAAATAACAACCTAAGACACTAGGAAACGAGGAAACATGAACAAAACATGGTTTCTAGTTGTCCCTAAATCATACAAAATGTTTGTCAATTAGACCAAGATCAACAAACATAATGCAGTCCATATCTGTAACAGTAAAAAGTTGGTATCGGTTCAACTCAGGCTTTGACCAAACTTATTGGGTGATTCCTCCATAGAGATACTCTAAAATTAAAAAAAATAGTCATGATACTCTGATTTTCTTGTGGCAAGAAATGGACTCATTAAATGAATTGTATTAGATCGGAGCATGAACTTCAAATTTACATCTCCAATTCACACCCATCTACACATACATGTACATAGGAGTATGATGGTAAAGCAAATGATGCAAACATCAGTCCATATTATGGAGATCAGCGTACATCTTACCATAATGTACTTGCACGCATCGGAAGATCTTTCTTGCTAACTGTAGTGTGCAAGGCTTGCAGGAGACATTGGTCCAAAAGTACATCCATATCCGTCATAGACTTCTGATCCTTGGCGCTTAGTTGATCAAATGGAACATTTTCCATTACCCTCAGATCAACCATATTGGACATTAGATTTTCGACAGTACTTTCAAAGTCATTCAGCATTGTGGATGCAGGATCAAAATGGAAGTGCCAACTGTGGCGGCAATAGCCTCTTGAATTTCTTTGATGTTCATGCCACTTTCATGGTAAATTGAAACATCTTGCTCAAATAGTTCCATGTCCTGACAAGATAATATTGAAGAGGGATCCTCCAACACAACATCTTCCAAGAACCCATCATTTGGCACGTAACGACCTTCAACTGATTCCCTAAAGATAAAATAAGCCAATTATGTAAGTCAAATATTTCTACTCATTATATAAATAGTACATACAATGCGAGAAAAGAAAGGAATAATGACTGTTTACATCCTAAAATTTTAGGCTCTTATTTGGCTACACGAGGATTCAATGTTTTTTTTTTTTTGGCAAAACCCATCATTTGGCCATCCAACTTTTCAAAAACTTGCAAGACCGCCACTGAAAGTTTGAAACTTGCAATGAGGCCACTGTACATTAGTTAGGCTCCAAGCGAGCCCATTTTTTGGACGGACGTTAGTTTAGCCATTAAATTTAAGTCAAATCCCTATTTTTCCCTTTAAAATTGAAAATTACCAAGACCAAAGCATTACCCTTACCAAAGTCAACCACACCAAATCCCTACCCATGAACCATCAAATCCCCCTTTCCATGTGAGAGGGAGTTCCAAAATCCAAGGCTCAAATTTGTGCAAGAAAGAGATGACAACCGGAAGATGTAATTGGAACTGGAATTGGTTCCGGCTTAGGTCAGAGATGAAGGTGGCCGTAACAGAAATTGGAGATGGAGAAGGGAGATCGGAGAAGACACAGCATAGTTGAGGATAACCATGGCCGGATCTTGATCGATGAATTGTCGGGCATGGGTGTTAATGTCAACCACAGTTGATGATAACAATGGCCGGATCTGGATATGACGACGGCGGGAAGAGAGAGGAAGAATTAGGCTGAAGGCGATATGAGATGTGGGATGTTTTGGCCGGTATTCGGCTTTGGTCAGACATGGTGAGGGAGAAATCGGAGGTGTATTCGGCTTTGGTTAGACATGGCGAGGGAGAAATCAAAGAAGGTGTATTCGGCTTTGGTCAAACATGGCGAGGGAGAAATCAGAGAAGGAGGCTCGCTGGCTAGATCCCTCTATTTCACTTTCTCTCCCTAAAGCTCATTCCCTCACTCATCACCCCCGACAACACCAATAGTAGTTGAAGATCCACCGACGGCGGTTGGGTTGGTGGTTTTGTAAACAAAGCCGCCACTGGCATGCCACCATCCTCCTCCTCATCGTCATCATCACCAACCCCAACCTACACCAGCGATTTCAGCTGAACAAAATACAGCTTCTCTGACGAAATGGGTGGTGGGTTTCCTTCCAAATCAGTCATAAATTGCTCTTTCGGGAGCGAGACATTCTTAAAATCGAGACATTCATAAGCCGCCATGGAAGCTGGGTTTTGAACTCAATTTTTGATATGTAATACATAGGGATAAGTGTACCATTAGTCCCTGAACTTTGGCCGAAGCCATCATTAGTCCCCAAACTTCAAAAAGTTTCACCACTGACCTAAGTAGGTCTTTTTTGCTCATAGAAGGTCCCTAGCCCTAACGCCGTTAGTTTATTTCCGTTAAGTGAGCATGTGCCACTCACATGCACCAAATAAGGGGGCAATGTATAACATCATCAAAATATAGGGGTAATGTGATCCATTTAAGGAATTAGGGATTACTCTTTGACAATTGACAATCTGATTGTTTAAAATAATTATATTCATTGTAAAATTATAGATTAATTAAATTTTTTAATTAATTAGAAAATTTATTAATTACAAATTTTAAGTTTCAATTTTATGTTTAAACACTAAATTATTTATTGACGAGTTTTATGAAGATCGGGTGATTTAAGAGCTATGCACCGACGACGAATTGCTCCATCTCTTCTCCGATGTAGACCGGAAAGTGACTTCAAAGACGCCGCAACGCGAGAGAGACGACGAATGAGGAAGAAGCTAGGGCTAACCATATGGATCGACGAATCACCGACCATCCAGTTCATATTCGCCGCCCAGCCTCAAAGATCACCCACTTTTTCTCTCCTACTGTCAGCCTCCCGACCGGCCTCTGTTTCTCTATGCCGACCCCATATAGCAACCGACATCTTCCCTCAACAGAGCCGGCAAAGCTCCGCCTTTTCCCAAATCTGGAAGGTCTCCACATCCAACAGGCCGTCTTGGCCCGCCCGCATCTCCATCTTCGCCCCGCCGGAATTTCAATCTCCTCCATCCATCTCTCCTGATCTCCCTTCCTCTCGCTCAAGACTCCACCATACCCGCCCCAAACTTCAGCTCTCTCACGCCAGATACATGCGGGCAAGGCCCTGTGCACACCCACCTCCATCTCTGCCTCTATCACCGCAGACCTTCATCCAACCCTCGCTTCTCCACACCTTGGCCGCCCGCATCTCCATCTTCATCCTGCCGGAATTTCAATCTCCTGGCCTCCATCCATCTCCCTGATCTCCTTCTCTCGCCAAGACCCACCATACCTGCTCTAAAAGCTCTCTCACGTCAGATGCGGGCAAGGCCCAGTACACCCACCTCCATCTCTGCCCTCTATCACCGGACCTTCATCCAACCCCGTTTAGCTCCCGCCATTTCCTCCATGTTAGGCCGCTCAAACTCAGTCCAACGATGTCTCCTTATATTCACTTTACCCCCTTACTTTGATTAAGTTATACATAACCCCCTTAGTTTGTACATGTGAGTGGCACATGTTCACTTAACGGAAATAAACTAACGGCGTTAGGGCTAGGGACCTTCTATGAGCAAAAAAGACCTACTTAGGTCAGTGGTGAAACTTTTTGAAGTTTGGGGACTAATGATGGCTTCGGCCAAAGTTCAGGGACTAATGGTACACTATATATACATACATATATGTGTGTGTAATTATATTTTTCGATATATAATTAATATATAACAATATTTTCATTTCGACCCCTTTTGTTTCTAATTTCATATAAAGTTTTAGTATTTATAGGGGTAAAATAGGTAATGACATAATTTAACGGCCAAATTTAACATCCATTCAAAAAATGGGCTCGCTTGTAGCCTAACTAATGTACAATGGCCTCATTGCAAGTTTTAAACTTTCGGTGGCCGCCTTGCAAGTTTTGAAAAGTTGGGTGGCCAAATGAGGGGTTTTGCCTTTTTTTTTTTTATAAGTAAAAGGTATATAAATGAAAGCGTCAAAACAGATAACGAATCATATGTACAAAAGCAATATACAACCAACCACTTCTAGCCAACAAAAATGTTATCCACAAATTCTACAAAGGGATTAGATCCTTGTGGCAATGAAAATTCAAACATGGATATTTTCATCCAACTTCAACTATTAACGCTGGTCAAGAAATAACTGGAAGGTAACATTACGCAATAAATATTGTGAAGGCTTTTGCCAAATAAACAATGATTATCTACCCCATTGACGAAATCAAAAATACAAATGCCCATCAAACTAAACCGAAAAACAAAAGGATACTACTATATACCAATATCACTCAAACTTACGAGCAATATTTTGAATGCATTAAAATGACGAACGTTGGTGCATGCGACGAACTACTGTGTGTATGCCTGGGAGCTCAAATGTGGCAGCCATTTACTTATTGATGAGACTAACTGAAAGGCAAAGAGACTAAAAGGACATGCGTAGGGTTTATATTAACTTCAAGACAACAGCGAGCCAAACGAAATTATTTGGTTGATATTACAACAGGAGTTACAGTAAGATAAAGGGACGTTATCAGTGACATACGGACATGTACACAGAACTGTGACTGGAATTAAAACTACCCACATGAGAAACTTGAGTTTTACTGCGTTGTCCTCCGTTTCAAGGTACCCTCTTCTCTTTTAGAAGAACTTTTTAATACACAAATTAACAGTGTTGATGTAGGGTGGTAGTCCAGGTAGTCCTGCTAAAGCCTTTGGAGTAATCAGGTCTAACACCTGGGCACGTCTGATTCAGGCTACAAAGAAGTTGGTTGAGCTTGTTCTTGTGGCAAAGAAACTTGGTCAAATGCATTGTTGATGATGTGAATTCATAGTGGTCTATAATGGGGTTGAACCACAAATAAAAATTTCGAATTCTATCAAAATTTGCATGAAGACATAGCATCGGTCTTAAGCACTCCATGGCCTCTTTGAAAAGGATGGTTAGGAAGAATTGACAAAAGCCCGATGTTTTGTTATTGTATTCCAAGTTATTTTGTTACTAACCAAACAAATATAATAGAAATTTTCACTTAATTGGTAAATGGTAATCACATTCACATCTATTTCTATGGAATCTCATTACTAGTAATTGATTCCATTTTTGTGTACCAATCGAGGCCTAACAAAATAGACTAGGGTGCTCATCGAGAGAGCGTGTATGCTATACAATCTTACTCTTTAATAGAAAGAAGTTTGTATAAATACTAACCAAAGTTTTGTTAATTTTCCATAGTGGGATAGACTCTTTTCTAACCAACTCCAATACTATACTTTAAGCCTTCTATTAACTTTGTCATTAAACAAACGAGTCATTATGAAAATCGTGCCGATAAATAAAATATTGTTAATTTTTTGCCCCCACTGATTTTTTTTCCTGGATAAGGGTAAGATAATCAAATGAAACAAGAGCATTATGGTCAAAAAAAAATTCTAAAGATGATCACGTGAGTTTCAGGTGGCATTTTTCCTCAACTCATGCGACAGTACCGAAACAAAAGGTGCAACCAAAGAAAACGTTATAGCTAAGTGGGGGCACATTGCTTTAATCGGTATTTGGAAGTTGAGAGGGTACGAACCCAACCCATGGTTGTAGGGGGTTATCTGTAAGTTACCCTAATATGTATTGCTTATATGATAGTTAACGCATCATCTCAAGATTTGAGCTACACTTACCAAAGTGAATCTCTGTAAAAATGAATGATATCAAGAATAATTCCCTGCAAGCCAACTTTTAAAGTCTCACTGCTGCTCCTCGTGGTAGTCCCAACCTAAACAAAGACAAATAAGAGAAAAACTGTCAGAAGGTCTTAGTACCTTCATTGCAATGCATCTCAAGAAGCACACAGTGACGATTTCAGAAGCTTACTGCAATGGGAGCAGGATTACCAGGAACTTTCACAGACCATATCCCACCAGCTAAAAATGGTGTTAAACCCTTTGACGGTATATAAATATCAGGGAACGTCAAATTTTCTCCTCCAATGACTGCACGAGAATCCTCTGCTCCTTTCAGCACAAAAGCAGGCAAGAGCTCGGGAACCTTCCAGAGAGCAAAGACTGACAACACCAAAATTGAAAAATATCAAGCCCAAAGAAGATCCTACATAACAGGCGAATAGAAAGGTCTTCTTGAAACATGGAACGCAAGTTTTACAAGGGATCACAATACAAATAATCCCAAGGCAAGGATGAATAGACTAAGGTCTTCTTGAAACATGTTTGGTTAAAATTTTTCTCATGGCATCAAAAAGGATGAATTTTCAACAGTTCAACAAAGGTAATCAATTAAAATAATATGATCATCCAACAAGAAAATAAAAGTAAAAAATTACTTTTGTAAGCAAAACAATCATCAAATATTGTTATTTAAGACAAAAATTAACATGTAGAAATATATTGTTTTTTTTTCTTCAATAAATGTACATTTCCCATCCATCTTTCAAAATTGTCATACTTTTTTATTTGTCTTAACGTAATATTTTAATTTATCAAGCTACATCCAGAATATTGAAAATTACCGATAAGTAACAAAATGTAAATATAAATTTTTACCCTTAATTAACTTTTACCAATTAATTTAAAAGTATATCGACCTAGTAATACTTGTAGCGTTTCCTAATTAACTTTACCGGTGAAAAATAGAGATTAATTTAAATAACAAAACATGTTATCGGGTGTAATTAACATTTACCAACTATTGAGCATAATTAACTTTTACCTGTAATTAACAAAATGTAATAATGATTTTTTACCTGTAATTAACTTTTAACTAATTAATTTAAAGAACCGTAAAAAAACGGTTGTGGATGAAATGGAATCCTGGTCATTGATTGTCTTGTAAACTGGTTAATGAAATAAATCAAACCTCGGCCGATAATTAGCTTTTGAAAGAAATTCTAAACCAAAATGACCACATTTCCCATTAACAAATGGAGGATTGATGAGAAAATTTATCAAACTCAAAACATATGGAGATAATAAGTCATCAACTCTACCACATGATGCACATGCAGATGAATTTGGGAAAAGCTGACCTTTCCTCTAGCTGTGTAAATTTAGCCTTGACGCCAATATTTTAATTGAGAATAATGCCCTTCATAATCAACACAATGGAGGGAATTCACCTTACTTTCTTTCTTTAATCTTTTCATTGAGCGCACAACACTCTGTTGCATGAATTTGCAGTCCTGAATTCAAATTCACCCAAAACATGGAGCTTGAAAGGGAGAGGTCAAAATTCATCACACAAAAAAACTCCCTTGTTTTGATCTGTAAAGCAATCAATATGTGCAGATTCAATTTCATTGATTACCCAGCCTTTCGAGTTTAAAGATTGATAGCCCAAAGGAGGAAAAATATGATACTCAGTCTCTACAGTGGAAATGGGGAAGGCTAAACTTCGTTTAATGACATGGTGTTCATATCAACTTCAGAGGACCATCCAACACAACTTATAAGCAATTGCTCGGCAGTACCAATTTAATACCCTGTGCAGACTCAAATTCTTACTCTATATGTTATCCACATTGAGTTGCAACAGAACTCATAGCATGCAAGGGATTACATGAACCCTACAATGTTGCCAACAATTGTACAAACTGTGTATGTGCTCTAGCATGTAAAGAAAAGTCAAAAAGTTTAAAGCAAACCAAATGCCCCATAAAAGAAGCCAAGAAAACTTGGTATTGACATATTGTAGACATTGAAAGGGTAAGCGCAAGAATCAGTGGCCAAATTATGACATTTTGGATGGTCAAAATATTAAACTTTGAGGACCAATCCAAATCCAAATTGGTTTCCGAACGATTTGGCCTCCCAGGATCTTACAGAAGGAGTGGGATGTCTTCAATTACCCAATCTGGGATAATATATAGCAATTACCTGTTGGGAGTATTTGTGTGCCTCGGCTATCAACTTCGAAAAACATCGGAAAGCCACCTTTCAAGCCGTACACCAGGGCTCGGTTCAGGTACTTTGAAACAGTTATTTCCACCTAAAGTTTGACCATTCAAGGAAATGGTAAACAATGCTACAGGATGTAATGTTATCCTTACAATAAACAGAGAAAATGATATTGTTTGAGCAGAAAATGATAGGTTAAGAATAAAAGCAGATTCTTGTTTATATTTGGGTTATCAAATGCAAAGATGCACCACAACTTCTATGTAGGACATCTTATCTTATTCAAATAACTACCAGTATAGAGCAGGATAATCCCAAATGAATCACACTGCATATTAAACATACATTATTAACTCTATAGAGATATCAAAAGGTTTAAGGAAGAACTCAATAAAAACTAAAATCAAATATGAAAAAAAAAAAAAAAAAAAACTATAAACTTTTCTTCACTCTCCAACGTTTATTGAGTAGAAAGTAATCCTTCAATCAACCTTCTTCTTTTAATTTCCTAAATTGCAAGTACAAAAAAATGAAGTCACTTGCCAAGTGAGTGAAAAGGAGACCCATCTCGATTTATGTAAATAAGAAATTAGGAAAATCGTCTAAAGGGCCAAGTATAGGTAAACATTGGCAGTAGAAGTGCATCTAAACAAAAAATAGAGGAAAGCTCTTAGCGGACAAACTTCCACCGAGAATTCACACTCTACCACTAAAACCAAAAAGAAGAAAGAAAGCAAGACTGGTCAAAAGCCACGTGAGCTTAATCGTACACCTCGTAGGATCAAAAAATGCCTAAGGGCAAATCCAATGGTGGTACTTGCCCCATAGATATCAAAACCAAATTTCAATACCTATTGACCACTACTCACTACCCATGGATATCAAATTATCATCTCCAACTACACATGCCCATACGGTTCACGGTTCCGATTCCGGAACCGCCGGTTCTTGACATAGGGTATTGCGAACTGGATTCGAACCATGAACCTTCATGGTTCGGTTCTGAACGTGGACCTTAAATTCGGTTCACGGTTCCAAGGTTCCAAAAAAATTGTTTTTACTTTTTTTTGCATTTTTTGATTTTTTAAAAAAAACTATCTAAATTAAAACCTTTATGCACCCCCACGATCAATCTGGGCTGTCCGTTTGAATTCTAACTGTTTTTTTAATTTATTTTACTATTAGAACCGTGAAACCGGTGGTTCACGGTTCACTTGGACAGTTTAGAACCGCCGATTCACCAAAAATCAAATACTCTAACCTTAAAAGACTGTTCGGTTCGGTTATGGGACGATTCGGTTTAAACCGTATGTGCATGTCTATCTCCAACCATAGGAATCAAAAATGTACGGCAATTTGATACCCTTCATTTTTTACCATTGGACTACCTAGTACTCACACATAGGTATCAAAATTTGCTTTTGACCCTTATTGGACTTTCCCTAACATAAAAGAATCAGTCATTTGACAAGAAGCTATTCAGTTTCCTGTGAACTTCCCAATTTCTCCCTTGACAAGCCCACATAATGCAACAAAAGCACATCATCCCAAATAAGCTTCACTAGTTCTTACCATCTTCAACCCCAAGCTTGAAGCAAGTGAGAGGGAAGGAAACACCAAGGGCAACTCACTTAAGCAAAAGCAATATTCCCATCATTTCATTTGAAAAGCAATAATACTGAAGCTTAACCTAATACGTCAATCAGAGATTTTATCAATATTGAGTGGACAGCTTATGTGTATCTTATTTGCCAGTATTTGATTGGCTGATTTGAAAGTTAGAAACATTTTCTGGATTCGGTGGTTGTGACCATAGTATTAATCTAGAAAAGTCATGTTTCTTTCCTTTCACTTCCCTTTGAGATGTCCCCTACTCCCCTTTAGAGAGTTCATTTCCTAAAAATAAGGTTAACCCTTCCGTGCTCTAACTTTGACATTCATTTATCCCAGAAAGAAGTTAAATTATCAATGAGACATTATGATAACATGACCACTCCTCAGAAGTCAGAACAACAATGTATTACTAAAAATGTTTGACTTTACCACTCTGTTTATTTCCATGTAAAAAGGTTCTCAACCACTAATTTCAATTTTACAATAAGATCTAGAATTAAAAGTTTTCTTCGATCACCGGCAATAAATGTATTCACAACATCAAAAAAAATAATGAGGCACTATATTTGTCATATAACGTAAAATAATAATATCCTCCCTCCGTTATGGGCAAATAGTAACGTTTGAAGTCAAACTTTTTAAGAAAATGACAATTTTAGTAGCCCATTGGTAATAAAATGTGACTTTTATGCCTTAATTTATGAAAGTGAACTCTTTAAGTAAAAGATCTGAAATAGAATAGTCGACTCAACCGGTACGGAGGGAGTAATATTTTATTCATAGTGAAAAAGTACTTTCCAAATGGATGGAAGGTAACTCACTAAGAGCATCCCCATTGTTGAGAATTTGGTATTCTTAACCAAATTCTTAGTTAAGAATACCATTAATCAACAATGGGAGGTATTCTTCAATCTATTCTTATCAGAGAGAAAGAAAAATTCTTCCGGAATAATTTTTCAAACAATGAAGAAGCCCAGCCGCAATGAGGAAGGTGTGGTGCACTGCTTCTTTTGTTAAGGCGTGTGCACCACACGCGCTGGCCAATCACGTGAAGAGGAAGATGTGGGTCCCAGCTGTCCGCCACCATTGAAAAACCGATTTTTCAAATTTTTAAAAAAAAATCCAACCATTTGTTTGCCCATTTGATTTTTAATTTTTTTTAAATATCCAACGGTTTGAATAACATGAAATTAATTATTTATACAGAATTATTTTTAAAATTATTATTTTTAAATTAATTTATCTCTTAATTAATACATTAATTATTTATACAGAATATTTAAATAGGAAATATATTAAATAACGTGAAATAAATTTATTTGTAAAGAAGTATAAAAATAAAAATGAAGTGTAAAGTTAATAAGGTGAGAGTGGGACCCAGTTAAGAATATGTTAAGAAGAGTATATAATGGGAAGATCCGAAGATATATTCTTAAGTGGGTAAGTCGAGAAAAATGTATAGGTAGCGGTGGGAACCAGCTGGGAAGATATATTTTTAAATAGGTAAGAAGAGAAAAATGTGTTGAAGGAAGAATGTGTAGGCGGAAGTGGGAACCGGCTAAGAAATTGTGATGCTCTAACTTGTTACCAATATTCTTAATGATTAAACAAGACAACTCATACAGCATCAAGAACAGGGAATGGGATCATTATATATGCAGAACCTAAACCAACAATATTAATAATAATAATAATAATAATAATAATAATAATAATAATATTTTTATTATTATTATTATTATTATTATTATTATTAGAAAAAAAATGAAGCAAAATTAGTGTATTTTTCTTGACTGATCAAAAAAAAGGGGGAATTGGGTGTTGAGAAAACTAACCTTTGGAGGGAGTAAGGCTTCAATGTCATGATCTGAAGCATTGGGAAAGGCTTCTTTGATGGAGTTGATCAACTTCTTCCGCTCTGCTCCTGACAATCTATGCTGCGATTTCACCTTCATTGTTTTCTTGAACATTTTTTCTTTCTTGTTTGGGAAAGATTTTCTTGCTAGTTTCTAAAAATTTCTGGGAAACGAGATTTCAAGTTTGCGTTTATTGTGATTTTTTTTATTTTTTTGCTTTTTGTTTCTCAAAGGAAGGATCTAGAAGCGTTGTAGTTAAAAGGGCGTCAACTGAGAGTCCATCCGTTGGAAAGTTTGGAACCTCTGCTTCGCGTTGGGCGGGAGACTGGTATCTGTACAAAAAAAAAATTGTACGGCTTTATTCTCTAGACATACACTAATTATTTGATTGGTTAATCAACGTCGATCGGCAAAAAGTTTATTTTTCTATTTTTAGATGATAATTTACTCTTTATTTTTAAAAATTAATATGTAAAAGTCATTTTATTATTATTGGGCTACTCAAAGTATCATTTTTTAAAAAATTTGACTTTCAAACGAGGACTGTTTATCCGGAATGGACGGAGTAACATTCATCTGACATTTGTAACGTCAACTTTTAATCAATTACGCATTTAATACTTATTTTTTTACGAAAATTGTGTGCAAAAATATTTATATTCATAGTATTTCTTTCTCCTTGTAGGGTTACTATATGGTTCATGATATTGGGATTTGAAACCACTTCGATTGAATTAAGTATTAGAGTTGAGAATAATTATTTGCATAGATTGCATTTGACTCTTGTAACACTGCATGTTTTGTGCAAACTACTTCTTTCGTTCCATCCAAAAAATTTATATTTGAAAAGATTAATTAATAAAAGATACTGTATATAACTAGTATAAATGATATACATACACGTGCAACTTTCAAGCTGACCATACATACCTAATTCACAAAGTAATTCAAAAGTAGCATATGGTTAAGGAAATAAAAAAAAAGGCGAATTATCTAAATTGTCCCTACACTTTACACTTTTTTCCAAATTTGTCTTTGTACAAAAAGTTTTAATATAAATGATCCTTTCGTTCACTTTAGTATTATTATTTTTGTTAAGTCAACATGCATGCGTCTCACGTAATATAGGCTCGGGGTAAAATAATTATTTACTTAAGAAAGTGCACGGATCAATTCTATGACAACATCATCTCATACTTATTTACAGAAACCTGATAAGAGTTACACATACAAGCAACATAACAAGAGTGTGTGTGTGTGAGAGAGAGAGATAAGGGTAATGCACTCGAGGAAGAAGAAGGGCAAAGGCACATATTCCAAGACAAAAATGGGACTCTAATTAAAGTTCTTATCTAAGCAAGTTAAAGAAAATGAAAATAAAAAAATTACCATAGTTGGAGCCAAAACCCACATGGGCATCAACTTAAAGATTGAAGTTGTGTCCAGTAAAAAAACCAAAAATCCGCTTCTAACAACACAACTCGTTTTTAAAAAAAGGCAAAAAAAAACCCAAGAGATCTACAAAACCCTGATGGGTTTGATAGAGAGAGAGAACGAGAAATGGCAATAAGAATTCCGACCAAAACAAGTAAGAGAGCGATCAGATTATGTTGTGTAAACGATTGCCAAAGACAAAGATTGTAAATCAAAGCTAGGGAGCACATCTGAGGACAATCGTCGCCTCGTCGGAGACGACGAGATATCTAATTTGAACAAAGCTGAGTTTTTATTGAACAAATGTTTGTAATTCCTTATATCTTAATTTGAGTTCATGCTTTCGCTCTCCCTTGCTAAGTTATGTCAAAAAGATAGCTGTGGCTATGTCCTCCGTTTCCACAACGAGGGTGCCTTTGGAAACCCGAGTAGCCCTTCAGAAAACGTCGTGAAGGTGAGTCTCCGGATGCCATATTAGAAGAAAGTGATTTTCATTCTATCGCCTTCTCTCTCTTTCTCTTTCCTTGCGCCTCGGGAATCAATGGGGATGGTGGTGGCAGTCATGGTGGATCGGAAGTGAACGGAATGGAATTGAAAAAGGGGAAGAAGAGGTATAAAAATTATAATTTACTACTAAATTACATTGATATCCTTGTATCTAGTTTTAAAAAGCCAAAAACATTATGAGTATTTTTGTCTATTCAAAAGAAAAAAATGCATAGACAAATTTAGCCCTGGCCAATACACGTGAGACGCATGTGCATTTGACCTAACGGAAAAAAATAATAATGAAATTAGACAGAAGGACCAATTGCGTCAAAATCTTTAGTAAAGGGACGACTTTTAAGAATTTGTGACAAATTTGAAAAAAAAATGTAGAGTACAGGTAATTTGCCAAAAAAAACCCTCCAAAAAGACGGTTCAAAGACATACGTTACAGTGCACAAATTCAGAAGACTTCCGGTCTTCCATGCCGCTCGTTCTCCCTGCTTTGCCAACCATTGATGCTTTATATTAACATCACGCGAGGTTTCACCTGCATATTGATAACCCAACTCACAGCTATAGCAATTCCTGATCTGTTTAGCAAGGGTGAATATACTGTGCCAACACAAAAGGCGCAACTTATAGCTTCTAACCTTCTACCTCATCATGTTTGAGTGCATTATGCCCATTCACACTAGATTGGATGCAACAACCCTGCCGCTGGAAGTAGCCACTCAACTCCTCTATCTTATTGCTGCAGCCAAGATAGGGGAGCACGAAACCAAAGAGCGTCAAGGTTCACAAGCAGCCAGCCGATTGAAAGACTCTCCAACCACGTGATCGGCTTGTCGATAAGCCGTTGATTCCTCTCCACGAGCAGACACACCAGAACTGTGCATTGCACATTTACTCCTGAATAGATTTGAATGCTTTACACAAGCAAATGACAAGTTAAGAGTTCAAAAGACCTCATTGCAAGAATTTCTGGACAATGATGCAACAAGGAAGTAACATTATAAATCAACACAGATTCCAGCTAGCAACAGTCTGACATTAAGTTGTTGCGTATTGCTTGCGTATATTGCATCGGATCTCCACAGGAACATAATATCAGCCAGTAATTCAATATGTAATATGTTAAACCCCCAAATCCTCTGGTTTGCATAACCCAGTTTTTACAAAAGATACTGCATCCGACTTGAGCTTTTGTACCTTGAAGTTGAGTCAAACCACACCCTTCACGAGTCCATCAATCGTCATCTATTGAAGCTATTACAAGCAACAATTCTCCTTCGTGTACATCCGTCTTGAATGAAAAAGGAAACTTTTCTTATCTGCGTGCATAACTTCATATAATACATTAATTTGCCCTGTCCGCTACGGTATTCAATTACGTTAAACACTTAAAAACCCTCAAATCCTCCAGTTTGCTTTATGAACACCATTTTCCTTTTGTTCATAACCCAGTTTTGACAAAAGATACATCCCACTATGCATACAACACCTTGGCTCACCGGCCTACCACAAGCCGACCCAAAAATCCATGAATAAACCCAAAAATCCATGAATATTGTTGGTGCCTAATAGTAGTGTGTGACCACCATATAAAACACGTTCAAGCCCCACATCTACCCGATGTGGGATTGGGGGTATTACATATACACCTTTCATCATAAATTGTACAGTTGGGTGCCACAACATCAGAAGTGCTTATGCAGAGTGTTCGGCAACCGAGTCTCCCTTCCCAGCATCTTAAGTTCACATACAACATACCATATCAAGATTAATCAGATGAATCTCCAAACATCATATAATTAAATCCAAACAAATTATGATTAAGTTGAGCAACAAAAATGGGCAATGAAGCAAAGAGCAAAAATAAGTCTTTTTTCCTTACAGTTACCCATTTGAGTTTTTTTTTTTTTTTTTTGGGCAAACCAAGAGTTGCACAATATGAACAAGGACACGGACTAAAAGCTTAGCAAGATAATATTTTCCTGCAAATAGGATTGCACAGCGCAAGTCGGCAAGTGTATATAACGAAGGGTATAAGATTCAGTATGATTCCCATCCTGTTTGCAGTTTGCCTGCCAACAACGGAAAAAGAAACCAGAAATGCCTTTCAAAGTACTAAACCAAGTCTACATTCAACATGCAAAAGACAACTAACCACATATTCTACTTCAATGCATATAGCTACTGATTCCATTTAGCAGCAGTCCAGTAGCATACGCCTTCCAGAATACATATGAAGGGATCTGAGGAGGAAAGAAACATACAAAAAGTTATTCAGTAAATCAGTGTGTCAAGGCCGGCACATCCTTTGACTTGCTTCAACAATCTCCTTCGCCTTTTGTTCATAGCCGAGCTTTTGCAAAAGTTAACAGTATTATTATCACCATACGAGCATTCCACTTGGTCTCTTGTGCCATCAAATTGACTCAAACCCAAACCCCCACATCATAGCAACAATCCTTATTTGCATAATTTCCTTTTCAATGAAAAAGGTGATTCCTCATCCGCCTCATCTTCAGGAAATTCATCCATGAGTTGCATAGAGTTACGATGATTTGAGAAAATAAATACACTTATGTAAGAACCAGAGATGCCATATTCAAGTTGAAACCACGACCATATTTAAGAGATTTAAGCAAAGAACCTATTTTATATCTTCTCAAAAATGTAAACTCAAAATGTGAATTCAACAGAATTAAATCCAATTTTGACATCCTCAAATTATCAATGGAACAGAGATACTACTGCATTAGCATCATCCAATATCAAGAAGTATAAGGCAACC
Organism: Codonopsis lanceolata; assembly: GCA_013146195.2. Taxonomy (NCBI): domain Eukaryota; kingdom Viridiplantae; phylum Streptophyta; class Magnoliopsida; order Asterales; family Campanulaceae; genus Codonopsis; species Codonopsis lanceolata. The sequence continues at coordinate 11,015,171 of CM028382.1, forward strand.
CTACATTCAATTGTCTTCATTTAGATAAATACCATGTTGCAATAAAAGAAGCAGCCTCCAGCTATTATGGAACTTTGTCGTCTTATTCCTGATTTAGATCGAATTCCCTCCTTTAAGATTTCTAGTTTCATGAATCCACCCACTATCAATCGACTCGATACTTCCTTCCAACCCATCATCCAAAAAGTCACCAATCCGTTTCACCTTCCCACTTGGCTGCACCGGATAGTTCCCAGAAAAGCACGCGTAACAAAAATTAGGAGAGTCACCACCCAACATCTTCTTCAAACTATCAAAGGACAGAAACGCAAGTGAATCTGACCCAATAAAGCCTCGAATTTCCTCCACGCTCATCCTGTTAGATATCAACTCCTCTGAACTAGGTGTGTCCACTCCATAATAACACGAAGCAATCATCGGCGGGCTAGCAATCCTCATATGAACCTCTTTTGCGCCAGCTTCCTTCAACAACCTAACAATTTTTGAAGAAGTCGTCCCCCTCACAATCGAGTCATCCACAACCACAACCCTTTTCCCTTCCAAAACCGCCCTAACCGGCGAAAGCTTAAGCTTTACTCCAAAATCCCTAATCCTCTGCGATGGCTCAATAAAAGTCCTCCCCACATAGTGTGACCTAATCAAACCCTGTTGAAACGCCACCCCGGCTTTAGCAGCATAACCAAGAGCCGCAACCACTCCAGAATCTGGCACAGCTATAACAACATCACAATCCACCGGAGATTCAGTGGCAAGAATCTCTCCAAACTTTCTACGCGACTCATAAACCGACTTCCCAAAAACGACTGAATTAGGAAGTGCAAAATAAATGTGTTCGAAAATACAACTTTTTGGCTCGGGATGAGGCATTAAACAAAGTGATTGCACCCCATCTTTATCCACCATCAAAACCTCGCCAGGATCAACTTCCCTCTCATATGTAGCCTCAATTAAATCCAATGCACAAGTCTCCGACGCAAACACAATAGACCCATTACTCCTTCTACCCATAACTAAAGGTCGAAAGCCGAACGGGTCCCTAACAGCAACCAATTTATCTTCAGTCAAAAACACCATTGAATAAGCTCCTTTAAGTTTTTCACAAGCATCAACAATTCTTAAAAAAAATGGTCTTGCTTTAGATATAGCAATAAGGTGCAAGACAACCTCAGTATCAGAACTAGTACCAAATATTGAACCATTTTCTTCAAGTTGAGCTCTAAGGGTTTGATAATTTACCAAATTTCCATTATGGGCCACCCCAACACGGCCGAACCGGTACCCGGCGACGAAGGGTTGAACATTTTTCAACATGTTGGAACCGGCGGTGGAATATCTGACGTGGCCAATAGCGTTGTCTCCGGGAAGCTGTTCGAGTTTAGATTCGTTGAAGACCTCAGAGACGAGGCCGACGCCGGTGACGGACTTGAGGATGCCATCGGGAGTGGCGGCGACGATTCCGGCACCTTCTTGGCCGCGGTGTTGGAGAGCGTGGAGAGCTAAATAACAGAGACGGGAGGCTTCTGGGTCTCCGTAGATGCCGACGACGCCGCACTCCTCGCGGGGCTTTTCATCGTCGTCGTAAAAATCATCGAAAACTGAAGACTGGGTATCATCTGGGTTTGATTTGACGACTACTTTTATGGCGGGAAAGGCGCGGAGGATAGAGAGTTTGTGGCGGGTGTGGATGACTGAGGAGAGATTAGTACATGGGGTATTACCCAAGAAAGTGGGGGAGTGTTTGGCGAAAGAAAAAGGAGTGATCTTGTTGGAGGTGGTGACGGCGGTAGTGGCGGTGGCGACGACGGACATGACCTGGGGGGTTTAAAGAGGGAAAGGAGGAGAGATTCGCGGGAAATTGAGGGTTAAGGCTCGACTAAGTTTTGGTCTTTTTATGCTTCGCTGTGTGGTTTAGCAATGACACCAGTTGTTTCAAGACTTCAAGTCCGACCCAATTACTGTGAGCAGATGGGTCAACAAATTAGCAAGACTAATTTTAAATTATTTTAATATATTTTAGTTTTATAATTTTAAATTTTATTATTTAGATTAACGTTAAACCCCATCCGTTCTACCCAAATAGTTTATATTCGAAAATTCTGCTTATTAAAATATATTCCATCCGTTCTAGGTAAAGAGTATCCATTTGAATATCAATTTTTTAAAAAATAACATTTTTAGTAGTCATTAGTAATAAAATTATACTTTTATATTTTAATTTTTGAAAATAGATACTAACTAACATTAAAGTTGATCATAATTACAAAAATATTTGCACATATTTAATAGGTTAATAGCAAATATGATGATAAAGTTGAAATGTTATAAAGATGGTAAACATATTTTTTTTAAATAAACTCTTAAAATTAAATATCCCAAAATAGCATAGTGAACTATTTACCCGAAACGGAAAAATAAATAAATATATATATATATATATATATATATATATATATATATAGACACACACACACATATATAGATGAATGTTCTTTTAAAGTTATTTTGATTATTTTACTGGCAATAATTAAAAATTGAGTTTATAATAATTAATAATTGAATTTAGAAGTAATTTAACAAATGTTAACATGGCAAAAATTTAGAAATACCGTTTTGTGTGTACTTTTTGTAAAAGAGTGATGTTTCGTCTTACTAATCATAATGAATAAGACGGTCTCACAACAGTCATACTCTTTAAACAAAAAGTATCAATATCATGCTCCAAAAATAACATTATATTTAGATATAATTGCATATAATAGACTAAATTTTAATGCTCCTTGGGGTGGCTCGGTAGCTTCACAAAATGTAGCGCCTCGTTCGATCCCTTCTTCTTAATTGGACTTGCTCCCACATTAGTGGTACTGTGGTAGGTTGTAAACTTATAGAAGATTATCGCTGATAATCATACGTGATCTCAACAATATTGTTATTTATCGTTACTTTCTAGGGCTTCACTGCATCAATTTCCCTCTATATAGTCAAAATATACACTTACTGAAAAGCATGGGTTTCTCTTCCTGGGCAGCGAAGTCAAAGAGCATGGTAGTTCATGCAATGAACTTGATAATTCAAGTATCAAAAGGTATTATTTTCTTTCATCCCAAAATTATTGTTTTGCATTTTTTTTCGTCTTTTCAAATAATTATATATCTGTTTGAAAATTTCTTTTCAACGACATCATATTTATTATTTTACATTTACTTTTTTATTTTAATTTAATTATAGGTCAAATACACATAAGCTTTAATTAAAGTACATATTAATAATCAAGTTAATCAAGCCAATTATTTTTTCTTAATCCATATGTCGAATCAAACATGACAATAATTTTACGACGGATGAAGTACTTGGTAATGCATGTATCACTTGTCAGTGCAATGTAAGTGGCATGATTCATAATTTTCCGTAAGAGTTGTATAGCAATTACTTAAGGAAGTCATGCCACTTCCACCTCTTCTAATGGAGTATCAAAATACTCCTCCATCTTTCAAAGGTAAAATTTTTTAAAAAGTCGGTTTTATGAATATTTTATTTAATACAAATCTTATTGATACGATCCATTGTGTATTGATGAATTGAGTTGTAAAAAATAATTATTTTATCTTACGAACTAAAATTCGTAAAATAATCTTACGGATTAAAATCCGTAAGATATTCTTAGGGAAAGACCTACTCATCATTTTCAAATAAGGATTCCTCTTTTACAAAATATGTGTGATTGTGTGGCACGCTTTATAAGTTTATAGGACAAATGGATTGTGCCTCTTCATGAGTTCATGCCATATTGCTTACAGTTAGAGTCTAAATCATATATATATATATATATATAGGCAAAACACACCTCTGGGCCACTGTACTTTACAAAAGGTTGCAATTAGGCCACTGAGACTTCAAAATTTTCGGAATGGCCATGCTTAGACTTATCTTGCACGTTAATCCCTTTTTGGATGGGCGTTAAGTTTGGGACGTTAAGTTAGGTTAAATGCCTATTTTGCCCCTGTCTTCATCTTCATCACTGTCATCTTCATCCTCATCTTATCTTCATCTTCATCCCTCTTCATCTTCATCCTCTCAGCCATAGCAACATCCCAATCTGAATCCGGATCTTCATCTTCATCCCAATCGACCTTTCTCTCTATTCTTTGAACTGTAAATCTGGATTTTCATAGCAACCCAGATCTCGATTTTCACAGCTAACTGTAACAGATCTGGGTTTGTTACAATCACCACCAACAAAATCCCAATGCCCGACCGTCAAGGTGTTCCTTACCACCTCCTCGGCGAGTTTGATCCCTCTGACCCTTATCTATTTTACGTAGGTCCCACCCTCTGATCCCTCTGATTTCAGGAGTATCCGACGACTGGCAAAACTCCTTTTTCTTTCCTATAAATACTTCACCCCGCCTCACATTTCTGCAATTGTATATTCCTTCTCGATTCTGCTTCTTCTTAATCATGAAATCGACTACAATGATGCATTCATTAATGGGTTTGATTCATTTGTTGTTTCGGTTCATTATAGCTTATTGTCTTCTGCTATTCTGGATCCTATGGATTTTTAGCCCTTCAATTGATTCGAAGTCTCAGAAGATATGCACGGTTCCAATTACTTCGCTTCACAGGACTTCACTTCCGACCCTTGTAACCGGCGTTCATGTGAAAGCGAAAAGGTGATCGCGTTAAACCTCGGCGACCCCCGCCAGACGCCCTGGTTTGTCCGGCGGTCTTGATCTGCTATTGGAAAGCTTTCAGGGTTAGCGGAGTTCACCGTTGTTCTGGTCGGATCATGGGTGCTCTCCCTCCGAGTCTATCCCGGTTGAAGAACCTCCGTTTTCTCGCCGTAAGTCGAATTTCATCTCCGGTGGGATTCCTCGCTACGTTGGGTCGCTTTCGGGAATTGCGCACGCTTGATCTCGATTACAATCACTCACCGAAGTATACCTTGGTCGGTTGGAAGTCTGCCGGTGTTATCTAACGTCATTCCGGGTCATAACCGCCTCTGGTTCGGTCCCATCTTTTGTGTCTCAATCGTTGACCCGGCTTGACCTTAAACATAACCAATTATCCTGGTTCGCTTTCGCCGACTTCACTACCTCCTTCTCTCGCAGATCTTTCACTCTCCTCGGAACCAATTTACCGGTCCGATGGACCGCCTTCTATCACGCCTCAACCGTTTGAACTATCTCGACTGAGCTTGAACCGGTTCAACGGCCCCATCCCTGAACTTATTCACCTTCCCAATCTCTAACCTCCTCGTTCAGAGAACTCATTTACCTGTCTTGTCCAACCGTGAATGAAGTGGCAATCGGGACTGCTGATCTCACTACAACAAAGCTATCAGTCAAGTGGCTATCGATGAAGAGGGATGAAGATGAAGACAGGGGGCAAAATAGGCATTTAACCTAACTTAACGTCCAAACTTAACGTCCATCCAAAAAGGGATTAACGTGCAAGATAAGTCTAGTACAAAGGGCCATTCAGAAAATTTTGAAGTCTCAAGTGGTCTAATTGCAACCTTTGTAAAGTACAAAGGCGGAGGTGTGTTTTGCCTATATATATATATATATATATATATATATATATATATATATATATATATATATATATATATATATATATATATATATATATAAAGTTAGTGAGGAGGATTATGATTGTGTCACTTCATCACCTTTTGATAAATCTTCAGTCTAAAACATTCATGTGGAAGTTTTAAAAACTTTTAGTTTTCTAGCCATTAGTTAATAATAATACATAGTAATAATCAATATAATAAGTGGTATTAGTATCAGTATATATAATTTCTTCTATTGTCAATAGTATAAAACTTATATTTAAAAAAATTTACAACTGACATTACTTATAATCAATGTGGGATAAAACTCTTCAAGGTTAGATATTATTTCTAATGACTCACTTTTAACATTATACTTTAAGTTTTGATATCTTATTCATTCAAAACTTGATTTGGACAAATAAATATATTATTTCGATGTTCTTACCAAATAAAACACATTTGCACAATTACTTTTGTCAACAAACAAATGACACATAAAGAAATTTGTGCCTCGAGTTGCACAATTTCTCTCACTAAAAACACTAATTTTTTTAACAAGTATTATACTTTAAGTCTTGATATCTTATTATTCAAAACTCGATTTGGACAAATAAATATATCATTTTGATGCTCTCACCGAGTATAACGCATTTGCACAATTACATTCGCCAACAAATAAATGACACGTAAAGAAATTCGTGCCTCAAGTTGCACAATTTCTTTCACTAAAAACACTAATTTTTCAACAATAGAATAGATGTATCTCACATTGGTTAGAAATTGATGTTGATTTTAAAAATACTATTATTAAGTATCAATAGAAGAAATGCATCATACATTGGTTGGAAAGTAATGTTTATTTTCAAATATATATATATATATATATATATATATATATATATATATATATATATATATATATATATATATATATATATATAAAGTTGGTGAGGAGCATTATGGTTGTGTCACCTCGGCCTCTTTTGTTAAATCTCAATTGTGAGGGCATGACTCTTGATTTCATGAAGACTTTTTATATTCTAGACATTAACTAATAATAATGCTAAGTAATAATTAATATAATAAATGGTATTATGATATATGTATATATATTAATATAAGTCTTTTAACTAAAAACTTTTTCACAATAACATTTGATAAAAACTCTAGCTAATTGGATTAAGAATTTAAAGAATTTGATATTGTGTATTTAAGTTGACCAAAACCAATGTCAATATAGGGGGGAAGGACCTTTTGCTAATATAGATCTCTAAATTTGAGCATTTTATTGATACATGCATGAGCTCATGAGTAATTCAACATATTTTTATTTGACGATTTCTTTTCCACCATTCGTTCTTACGTTTTATCGGCTAGTATGGTGGTCGTGATGGAAAAGTTTTGCGTACTTCACTTGAATTTTCATTTTAATTTACTAATGTCAATTCTCTTGCTTGGGGATCTCCTACTCAAAGAGACAATTGTCTTCTTCTCGCGGCTTTTGATCAGGTAGAGACATCACTAAGTGCTCGTTTGTTGCAGCTTATTTGGAGTGACTTTTGGCTTTTGACTTTTGAAAAACCATATTTAGAGTGTTTGTTTCAGCTTATAAGCCAAAAGCCAATAAGTGAGGTACAACACCCTTTATGCATGAAAAAGCCAAAGCCAAAAAGCCAAAATTTTGAGCTTTTTTGGTTTTTTTTTTTTTTAAAGATGAAGACAACTATTTATTAATTAATATTTGATTATCCCCATTTCATCATTTTATGAAATATACATAAAAATATGAATATTAATTTTGAAGTTTTTTTTTTTAACAAAAAAATATAACAACTCATAAACAGCTTTTCAACATCTGTAACAAACAGTCTATCATGCAATCAGCCAAATGTAATTCAGCCATCGGCTTAAGCTATCAGCCATAAGTCATAAGCCATCAGTCACAACAAACGAGCCCTAAATAATTCATTTTTCTCGTCTTGTCCCTCATACCATAGTTAGATTTTCCAGTTTTCTTGATCATATTGATTAAAGATGTCTCTTCTAAACTTTCTTCGTGGGATTATAATCTTCTAGATTTGTTTTAGGTTTCTATTATATATATGGTTTATGGTTCTTGATTATTTTTTTGTTATAATAGTTTTTTTTTTTTTTGCTTTGATTTTTGATTTTTGATTTTTGATTTTTGATCTTTGATCTTTGATTTTTGATTTTTGATTTTTGATTTTTGATTTTTGATTTTTGATTTTTGATTTTTGATTTTTGATTTTTGATTTTTGATTTTTGATTTTTGATTTTTGATTTTTGATTTTTGTATTTTTCATCTACTTGGGTGATAATATATTGTTTTTAATTGATTGTGATCTTTAGTTTTCACATTAATTTTAGTTTTGTTTTGATTTTTGTATAACTTTTTATAGTATTGGTTTTTGTTTACCCCTCCCATTGTTTAACTTATTAAAAATAGATTAAATAACAATTAGCCCATTTTAAATGGAATTACAAATTATTTTATCAAATTAAATATTAGTTAACCTATTATAAATGTGACTATATATTATTTAACGTATCAAAAAAGGATATTACAAATCATTTATGTTAGATTTATAATTAATTAAAAAATTAATGTATTTAAGTATTGAATATGCAATGTCATATTTACCCATTTTCTTTGTGATTGATCATCATAACAGTCCGCCCCTAAGGGGGTGGCCCAATGGTAGACAGAGGACTTCACAAAGTGTGAGGTCGCAGGTTGGATCGCTTCTCATGCCCCCTTAAGAGAAAAAAAAGTATAAGGATCGTCATAACAATCCCACAATCACTAATAGTATAAGATATTAATCATTTTGGCCGCATATAAATTGGTTTTTATTTTGCTCTTGATTTTAGCATTTTATTTATTTTTGGTATCAAATTTCTTGCGTGTTATTTATTGTGTATTATCCATAAAAATACTTTTAATAAATTAAAATCTCTACATATTTGTTTAAATTCTATTACTTACAAGCAATACTATCAAAAGTATTTATTTTATATAAATATTAACATATAAAATAACAAGTATACTTGATTTTATCTTCTTCTTCTTTTTTTTTTTTTTTTTGCGTGGGGTAGTAATTTCATATTAATCCAAACCAATCCATATGCTCGCATTTTTAATAAGATTCCGACTAAAAGCATACAAGTACTATAATGAGCTTCTTCATGAGTCTTTGACAACCGTGTGTAGAGGTAGAATCAATGATTTAACAAAATAAAAAAAACGAATATAAAATAGGATTTCTAAGGGCATAGAATACGAACTCAAAACTCTCATTAATAGAAAAACACAAACTGTGAAAATGAAATGCAAAGGGTCTTTGGATAGAGGAGGTTGAGAGAAAGAGAAACAATAATTTGGCTATAATTATGTTATTAATGTAACATTAAAATGATCATCAATTTCATTCATTAGGGTATTGAATATGTACAAGTTAAAAGGAAACATTAAGAATTCTCTTAACTAACTCATGTAATTATATTATAGCAAGCATTTACTTTTTATTTGGCTACTATAATAATTATTATAATAAAATGAACATAATCAATTACAATTACTTAATTGACCAAATGGAGATATGTTCAATCACTCATGAGTTCATGCATATATCAATAACATGCTCAAATTTAGAAATCAACTAGTTTTATACCCGTGCGTTAAACGCACGAACATATATATTTTTCAATCAAATTATACTCGGTTAAATTATAATCAAGCAAAATGAAGACAAAAAACAAAACTAAAAGAAGAGATTATTTCAATGAATAGAAAAATATCATTTGATTCATTTGATTAAAAATTATTATGAAAATAAAGAAATATATGTGTCAGTTGATTAACAATAATAAATAAATAAATTGGAATAACTGCAATTTATGAAAATTAAATAAATAATTAAAATGAAAATACAAAAAAATGTGTATCGCATTGTATGGATTTTCAGTAGCAATACATTGATTTGAATTCGCGATGCATCAATTTAAAATCACAATGCATCGCTATAAATTGGAAATAGACCAGTTTGAACGTGAGGCATCGATTTAAAATTGCGATGCACTGCTATGGAATGAGAATGACAATTACATAATTTTGAATCATGCATGTCAATGTATGAACTGATGCTTATCACAAACGTGTCCGATTCATTAAAGGTTTACTCGTCCTTTCACATCAAAAATGTTTTTTTCGATTAAAAAAACATAGTGGACAGTGGTTAAATATCTGTCAAAAGAGACCGACCCAATTTTCAACATATTCTTTTCAAACCTTTAAAAGACAAAAAATATATATAAATGGGTCTGACGTGTTCATAACCCGACACATATTTAATTGAATAACAAAACTTACTATAAACAAATTTAATTGACGATGATCGATTGAAAATTGACTCAAATAATTCTATTTGTACTGATTTAAGCCTGTTTATGGCTTATTTCAATATCAATTAATCAATACCAATTAAAAAGACAAATTTAATCTCTTGGCTTTGTTATTTCGCCTCACTCATGGATATTAAAACGACTTCATTTTAGAGTGTATATATATATATATATATATATATATATATATATATATATATATATTAAAAACTCTTGTCCTGAGTCTCGCTACCTCTTATCATGATATTTATTCCAGCAACGTTGCTTTCTCACCGAAGTTCTATTTACTCATTATCCCTCTTCCCATTCTCTATTCTCGAAAATATAGAACTCTATAAAGGGGGATCATCAAGGTAGCTTTCCAAGTGAGAATACTTGGCCACTCTATAATTTGATGTAAATCTGATTACTTTTCGAATACAACGACAAATCAATTCGTTCATGATTAAATGGTCAGTTCATTCTTTTTTTAAAGAGATGTAACTTTGCACTTTCGAAACATCTCCTCTTTGTTAGAGGAAAAATTATGTTGCAATATTGTTTGTTTCGTTTTGTTATTTACCATTATATAGTTCTTGTTACTTGAAGTATTTGTTAAATTTTATTTATTTCAAATCGATATATTTTTTTAAATATGTCAGTCATTTATAATTAATCATGTGAATTCGTGTTTTAGATAAACTTTTGATGTTTTTTAAATTTTGAATATGATGAAATGGACAATAAAATTTCAAATCTATATATTTTTGTTGGTCAGTCATATATTTAATATCAATAATTTTGTTCATAATATTTCTTTTAAGAACTTTGATCCGATGAAATAGACAAAAAAAAAATCATATATTTCATTTAGTTATAATGAATTGTGAGTTTTTGTGGTTTCATTGAAAGTATTTGTTTTAAGGGTGGGGATAACCACACCCCAAAATCATATTTCTACACCCCACTTGAAAATATTACACAAATGTCATCGAGCGAAAAGATGTAAAAACCAACCAACCTCCTACGCTATGATATTGTTCGGTCATGGAGTGATGAAATGGCCGAGATTGGTTTGGCCACCATGAGTCGAAATGGTTGAGGTTGGTTCAGCCATCATGAGTCGAACACTCGCATTTGTGTTCTACCAGTGTGAGATGCCGCGACATCGGAGATGGGATTTGCAGGTGGCTGGCGATGAAGAAGACGACCGGACTGTAGGGATGCATAACGGAGGTAGGAAGGCTAGGGACGCGGAAGGAGGAAGACGAACGGAAGTGGGAAGTCGAGGGACACAGAACAGAGGGAGGAAGACGAACGCGAGGGACGCGAAACGCGAGGAAGATGAAGGTGTTGCCAGACTGAGGGAGGAAGACGGTGTAGACAGATGTGGGAAGGGTAAAATTGGTAGTTAGGTGGGGTGTAGAGTGAGATGTGGGAAAGAAGTGGGGTGTAGAGATAAATGAGGTATAGAAATAGGGAATTTGGGTGTTTATATATATATATATATAGATTAGTCATTCAGTTAGAATTAATTGTGAGTATTTGTGATTCACTTCAGTGAAATTTCTTTTGCAAAGTCATCCATGATTTTTCTGAAGTTTATTTGGCAACAGTGGAAAACTAACAGTTGTATGCATAAAATGTTGTGTTTGGGTAACAAAGCAATGAATGCAGTGGTTCTAGTTCATAGACTCTAGTTTCAAAGAGTTATAAATATTTGAATTTGTATTATTTAATTATAGGATTCATTAAATGTTTGTTATAAATATGGGTTACTATTTTAGGATGCAAATTTTGGCGGGAAATTACTATTTTTAGACTACCTAGGCTTTATATATATATATATATCAAACTTAAATACACAATATCAAACTCTTCAAATTATTGATCCAATTAGCAAGAGTTTTTAGCAAAGGTTGTTGTGAAAAAACCTTAAGTTAAAATACTTATACTAATATATATACACATATATCATAATACCCCTTATTATATTAATTATTAATAAGTATTATTATTAGTTAATGACTAGAATACAAAAAATCTTCATGAATCAAGAGTCATCAATTGAGATGTAACAAAAGAGGATAAGGAAACACAAGTATAGTGTTCCTCACCAACTATATATATATATATATATATATATATATGCACACACACACACACAAAATTGTAAGGTTTTTGCTATTCAGTTTATAATTAAATGAAATTGGAATACCATATCATACGTATATTTATATCGTATACTATATTTTATAAAATAAGAATGTATCATATATTTATAAATTTAGTGAGATAAAAAATAAAAACCTACCCGTGCAGAGCACGGGTTACACATTAGTTCACTAGAAAACCAAAAGTTTTTAAAGCTTCCACATGGATGCTTTAGAATGAAGATTTATCCAAAGGTGGTGAGGTGGCACAACCATAGTACTCTTCACAAAAAAAAAAAAAAAAAATATATATATATATATATATATATATATATTTGATAAAAGATTTTTACCATTATTACCAATAGAAAATGTAAATCTTACATTGGTTAGAAAATGATGTTGAGTTTAAATTATTTTATATTATTACCAATAAAAGAGATGTATAACACATTATTTAAAAAGAAAATGTTAGATTTTAAAGTCTTAAAATTAAAGACTTTCACTTTTACAAGAGATGTATCTCTCATGGTTATAAAATATTTTACTATTATTACTAACAGAAGAGATGTATCACACATTGGTTAGAAATTGATTTTGTATTAAAAATACTATTATTAATTACTAATTGAAAATAAAGAAATTTGTGTCTCAAGTTGCACAATTTCTTTCACTAAAAACACTAATTTTTTAATAAGTATTATACTGAGCTACCCGGCCCAATTAGGCCCAAGCCAGGAGCCACGTGTCAGGCGTGTGTATCTTTCGAGCAAGCGAACAAAGATACACACGGTAAAAAATCTCTCTGCTTTTGGTCGCTACATAGCAACGCCGATGGGAGCTAGCTTACGCAAATAGCCGAGGACACTCATTATGTCCAAAGATAGCGAGACACTCATGTCCGGAAAGATCAAGATAACAGTTGAGGGTGGCTACGCCTCGAGCAATAATCGACCGACCATAAGCCATGACTGCGGCGGAGTTAATGCTCGTCATGGGCGATTAAATCACGCGATTAATGCCAATCATGGGCGGTTAATGCCAATCGTGGGCAATTAATGCTAATAATGGACAGTTATTCATGATCATGGGCAGTTATGCCTCCGGCACATATAAAAGCTTGGCGAAATTTAGAGAAAGGTATAAGCAATCGATTCTCCACCAAACTCGTCGAATTATTTACTTAACGGCCACCTGTCTTGATTCACACGCCGAGGCCTTTGCAGGGAAGCCCCGCCCAGCTTGATTCACGTTTGTTCTTTTTTATTTCAGAGTTGGGCTCGGAGGATCTACGAACACGTTGAAAGCCAGGTGTTTGGATTGGGCTTATCAAGTGGGTCCAGATTATCTTGGACACATCAGTTATACTTTAACTCTTGATATCTTATTCATCCAAAACTCGATTTGGACAAATAAATATATCATTTCAATGCTCTCACCGAGTAGAATACATTTGTGCAATTACTTTCGCCAACAAACAAATGACACGTAAAGAAATTCGTGCCTCAAGTTGCACAATTTCTCTCACTAAAAACACTAATTTTTTTAACAAGTATTATACTTTAAGTCTTGATATCTTATTATCCAAAACTTGATTTGGACAAATAAATATATCATTTTGATGCTCTCACCGAGTAGAACACATTTGCGCAATTACCTTCGCCAACAAACAAATGGCACGTAAAGAAATTCGTGCCTCAAGTTACACAATTTCTTTCACTAAAAACACTAATTTTTCACTAAAAACTTTTACAACTAACATTACTTCTAACCAATGTGGAATAGACAAGTAAGTGCAGCTTAGTGGTAAGACGCTTCACCCATATCTAATAGGTCGTGGGTTCGAGTCACCTAGGGGGTAAGTGGGGAACCACTATTGATCCTCTTTATTAAAAAAAAAAAAAAAAAAAAAAAAAAAAACAATGTGGAATAAAACTCTTTAAGTTTAGACATTACTTTTTATGACTCACTTTTAACATCATACTTTAAGCTTTGATATCTTATTCATCTAAAACTTGATTTGGACAAATAAATATATCATTTCGATATTCTTGCCGAGTAGAACACATTTGCACAATTACTTTTGTCAACAAACAAATGACACGTAAAGAAATTTGTGTCTTAAGTTGCACAATTTATTTTACTAAAAACACTAATTTTTTTTAATAAGTATTCTACTTTATGTTTTGATATCTTATTCATCCAAAACTCGATTTGGACAAATAAATATATCATTTCGATACTCTCACCGAGTAGAACACATTTGCGCAATTATCTTCGCCAACAAACAAATGACACGTAAAGAAATTCGTGCCTCAAGTTTCACAATTTCTCTCACTAAAAACACTAATTTTTTAACAAGTATGATACTTTAAGTCTTGATATCTTATTATTCAAAACTCAATTTGGACAAATAAATAGGCCAAAATACGAAAAAGACCCTGAAGTTTCCACCAAATTCCATAATGGTACCTAATCTAAGGTTTGTGCCATACGCATATCTGACATTACAAATTGTCCCATAGTGCACCCTAGCCCTAACGGGCGTTAGAAAACTAACAGAAAGTTAGCATGTGCATCTCACATGCAGGGGTAATTTCGTCATTTTCATCAAAAAATTTCTTTAAGCTTTTATTTCTAAACAAGAAAATAAAACAACAGTGATGGAAACTTCTTCCCATTGGCTAGCCTTGAGCTGCCCCTTTTTCAAGGAATACCATTTTTCTTGGTAGGTTTGAATAAGGTTGGTGGTCTCATCGTGGGTCCACGGGAGGGGTTTCTTTGGCAGAGAGGCTGCAATGGAGATGGCGGTGGACATGAGAGCTTGGGGGGTTGTTGAAGATTTGGGGGAGCTTGGCTCCGAGGGTGTAGGGGAAGCCGAAGGCGATGGTTGACTATGGGGCCGGCCTCGGGGATAGGTCGACCTCGGGATTTTGGTCGAGGATTGTGTGGGGATGGCGATGGTGATGGTGAAGGTGGCGGTGTTGGGAGTGAGGATTGCATGGGGTGCCGAGGAGTTGTGGGGGATTGGTAGGGGCTGGGATTTTGATGTAAATCTAGGGTAATTTCGATGAACGAGGTGATGATGAATGCAGTGAGGATTGCGAGGGCGAAAGAGGATACAAGTGGTGATGAAGGAGATGGGGAGTGGTGGTGAATAGGGGTTGAAACGGGGTTGGTGTTTGGCTTTGGTCCGGATCACGATCGAGCGTGGTGAAGGTGTAGGTGAATGATCGGGTTGGATAGGGTCAATGACTGACCAGATCCACCGGGAGTGATGGTGACTGCCATGTGGAGGAGGCTTCGAGGTTAGGTGAAGCGAGAC
>CM028382.1:11030706-11139399 GCA_013146195.2 Codonopsis lanceolata
TTTCATACATAAACACACACAATCACACATATTGAAGGTGAAATTTGGGGAGATAGGGTTTTTGGTGTTCTAGCTTGGATTTGATAGATTGACCTAAGGAGCGTTCATAGGCAACAAAGAGGTCTGCATGCTTACGTAAAGAACGATGGTGACCATTGCAGAAAATAATCACATCATCTACGAAGGCCAAGTGAGAAATTATAGGACATCCACGAGACGTTGAATAAACCATCGAAGGATTCAAAACATGAATTCACTACGACTTAGGACCACGGAAGGCTACGATGAACAAGGTGGGAGATAAGGCCTCCATCTTACACATTTAACAGCAAAAGGTAGTAATACATTTAACGACAAAAGCGACATACTTTCATAGATAATGACTTACACATTAAAGGACTAAAAGTGACGCATTTAAAGATAAAAGTGGCACATTCAAGGCCAACAAGTGACACAGTTTTCATTTATAAAATATGTGGGTGCCTTTTTAATTTTCAAAAGTTAAGGGTGATGCTGTAATTTCTGAATCTTTTGACTCATTTAACATGGCTAGCTTCATCTTACGAATTAAGACCAATAAAATAATCTTACTAGAGACATGCTCTCTATTTATTATGTGTTTTACAGCCAAATGTTGAGAGAACCCTTTTTAGTCAAATTTGTCATTATTATTTTTTGTTTAATTAATCAAGTTTATATTACAAATCATGGTAGATTTTTGCAAGATTCTCATTTTGCCTTTTGCATATGTGTATTTCTTCGACATTTCAATGGTGAAGACGATCGAGGCAGTGGTGGTGGTGGTGGTTCTGGTTGTGGGTGAATAATATAAGTAAATAGTGTTTTTATTTGATGAAGATACGGGCACTTTGGCCATTTAAAAAAATTGACGGGAATCCTAACGATAACATAGAGAAGAGGAATCTAACCAAGAAATGCAAGTATGCAACATAAAATGGTTCGATTTGAAACAAATTATGAGCTGAACCGCATGCCATTGGTTTGAGAAAATCAAACCGACTAAACCGTTTAAAGTCTTGAGCAAAAACCAAACCATGATGGTTCGACTTGGTTCGACTTTTCCTGCGTTTCTTTGGTTTCATGGTTGTTCTCAATTTAGAAAGAGTTATAGTCATTCAAAATTTAAGTAAACCAAGAAAATATTATAAAAACACGCTAAAGAAAATACTAAAAAATTAAATATAATACAATTATATTCATAAACTCACTTTTAAAAAAATTGCACAAACTTTCAAATAAAAGGATTAACATTTTTAATTCTTATAATCAATAAATTGAATACAATATAATAAAAATACAATAACGTACATTATATTAAAAAAGTTTATGTAAATTCAAAAAGTCTAAAGGCAAATTCTTAAATACTAATATTAGCCTTATAGTTTATATAGTATAAAATATTAATAGTATAAGAGTACTTTAAAGTATAAAGGTTAGGAATTCTAAAAATTTGTTGTTTGGCTTAGTAAAGTTCGACTTGTGGTTCGGCTCGATGGTTCGACTTGGTGGTTCACTCAAAATGGTTTGGTTTGGTTCGGTTTGGCTCGACTCGACATGTCAAGCCGCAAACCAAACCAAACCAAATCGTTCGACTTCCCAAAATCTCAAACCGAGCTAAACCATATAACACCCAAAACCGAACCAACCCGCATGGTTCGGCTCGGCTCGGCTCGACTTGGTGGTTTGACGACTCGAATTGACACCCCTAATGCAACATGTAGGACTCAACTAATTTTTTTAAAAAAATGGTAGGACCAAACAAAGATTTTTTTGAAAGTCAAGGGACCAAAAAAATAATTATTTCTTTTTATTTTCAGAAAATTCCCACAAAAAAAAAAAAAAGACAAACAAACGCCAGATAGGGTTTTAGTGTATCCAACCCTAAATTCGGGTCTATATATTATAGCTTTGTCATAACCCTAAATCAATCCTCAAATTCTTCTCTCCAGTTTCAATCTCCGCCCCTTTCGCCCGCCCCCCCCCACCTTCCCCCCAACACACCCATTTCCCTAAATTCATTAACAAAGCCTGATCTCTCGAACAGGTGATTAAATTTCTATTTTATGGATTATAAACAAAATAAAATATTCTGTTTTTGCCCATGTTTTTTTATTCATCTGTGTTGTTTAATTAAATTTCTTGTACAGATATTCATGGAATGTGAAGATGCCGTTAACTAATTCTCTCTTAGGGTCCTCCTGCTGGAAAATGATGCTTCTATGGCCACCTGATTTGAAGGTAAATTTCATTCAACATAAACAAATTTCATTTTTGGACAGTAAGCCAATTTCTGTGCCTTTTTTTCCCCAGAAACTGAAGATAGAAAAGAATTTTTTGTTGACTATTACTGTCAGACTGCGATGCCAAAGTTCTGAAATTTATTAGTTATCTGATTGAGATTCTGTAGACTTGAGAGCTGTTCAAGATTAATTTTATTATTTATTATTTAAACAGGCAAAACGAGTTAAGCTCTTTTTTTCTAAACCTTTTAAGTGCGTCACATAATGATCTCTTTTCCTCTATTTCTTTTGCTTTGACAGGGTCAAAAGACGAGATCGTTGTTCATGGCATTTCAGTTTAGCTTGTAAGTTGTCAAAGCTTTTATTTATTTAAAATACAATGACTTCATTCCTCTGTTTAATTATTAGCGAACTCATAAATGAGCAAATGCAACTGCCGCAATCTGTTAAATAAATTAACGATGAGTATTCTAGTCAATTAAATTGAGGAATATAATACCCCTTTAGGAAAGGCATGTTAATGGACATATTGATGCTTATACGGTGGCTTGGAACACACAATCTGATCAAACGATTTTGGGCAGCACTTGACCGAACAAACTTAATTAGAAACAGTCCCAAAACCTTCTAAAAACCCTTCCACAACACTTGTCTCATTTAGGTAATCCTCCTAGAAGACTAACCTCACAACCCTAGCCTTTAATTCAACTTCAACAACCACCAATCTGCCGCAATAGAAT
Source organism: Codonopsis lanceolata (assembly GCA_013146195.2). Classification (NCBI taxonomy): domain Eukaryota; kingdom Viridiplantae; phylum Streptophyta; class Magnoliopsida; order Asterales; family Campanulaceae; genus Codonopsis; species Codonopsis lanceolata. The sequence goes on from CM028382.1 coordinate 11,033,708, forward strand.
CAGGAGGCTGCTCCTCGTTTGGACCTACTACATGCAACAAAATCGAACACAAAAAGAACCGGATAGAAACGGGTGCACCGGCTAGGCTTCACTCACCTAATGTAAAGAATCCCAATGACTTAATCACTTTAGGCTTAACTCACCTTCAGAAGATGAAATTGATTTTAGAAGAACAACCTTGCCCTTTTGAAAGAATTGCTTCTTAGCCGAAAATTGAACTTACCAAAGTTGTTCCTTATAAAGGATTAAAATAAACCCTACAAACTTAAACTTTCTCGAAAAAATAAAAGGAAAACAACTTTCCAAAAATGAAAAGGAAACTATCTACCTTAAACAAGAAAGGTAACTAATTAATTAAAGCAAACAATGTTGACTTGGGTTTAGGCAGCCTCCTCCTTGCGCGCAAATTAAACAGCAAAGACTTCAGTCCATTTTGGCATGTGATGTGTCTCAGCCACTCGATACAATGCAAGTCACGCCCATGCACCTAGACAGCCCATTGCCGAACCCATGCAACTCGTGAGCAGTGCCTAACACCACCGTGTCTTAACCTTTAGATGCTTCTATGGTCTTGTCGCTTAACTCTCTAATTAATGGACCCGCATCATACTCTCCCTATTTGAAAGGAATTGTACTCAATTCCTCAAGGTTCTCATCGACACATTGGGTGACAAATCCCCCACATTGATTGTTGCGCTAATGTAATAATCTCCAGGAGGTCCATCTTGTATGTTATCCCCGACTCGCTCTACTATTGTAAATGGCCATTCAGCCTTTGGCATTAACTTGTTCTTGCGTTTGTTCGAATCTTTCCTTACTTAGGTGCAACCATACTAGATCACTTGGCCGAACACTACCATCTTCGATTTCGTTTGATCATCAAAGCTAAAACACAAAAGAACCGTATAGAAATAGGCTCACCAGCTAGGCTTCACTCACCTATCGTAAAGAATCCCGACGACTTAATCTCTTTAGACTTAACTCACCTTCAGAAGATGAAATTGATATTGGAAGAACAACCTTGTTCGTTTGAAAGAATTGCTTCTTAGCCAAAAAATTGAACTTACCAAAGTTGTTCTTTATTAAGGATTAAAATAAATCCTAGTTCCTAAACTTTCTGAAATAAAAAAGGAATACAACTTTCCAAAAATTAAAAGCTATCTACCTTAAACAAGAAAGGAAACTAATTAATTAAAGCAAACAATGTTGACTTGGGTTTGGGCAGACTCCTCCTTGCTCGCAAATTAAACAACAAAGACTTCAGCCCATTTTCTGCACATGATGCGTCTCGGCCACTCCATACAATGCAAGTCACGACCATGCACCTGGACTGCCTATTCCCGAACCCATGCAACCCATGAGCAGCCCCTAACACCACTGTGGCTTAACCTTGAGTTGCTTCTATGGTCTTGTCGATTAACTCCTCTAATTAGTGGACCCGCATCATACTCTCCCTTTTCGAAAGGAATTGTACTCAATTCTTCAAGGTTCTCATCAGACACATTGGGTGAAAAATGCCCCACATTGAATGTTGCGCTAACAGAATAATCTCCTGGTAGGTCCATCTTGTATGCGTTATCCCCTACTCGATCTACTATTGTAAACGGCCCTTCAGCCCTTGGCATTAACTTGTTCTTGCGTTTGTTCGGGAATCTTTCCTTACGTAGGTGCAACCATACTAGATCACCGGGCTGGAACACTACCATCTTTGATTTCGGTTTGATCATCGGGCTAAAACACAAAAAGAACTGTATAGAAACGGGCTCACCGGCTAGGCTTTACTCACCTATCGTAAAGAATCCCGACGACTTAATCTCTTTTGGCTTCACTCACCTTCAGAAGATGAAATTGATATTAGAAGAACAACCTTGTTCTTTTGAAAGAATTGCTTCTTAGCCGAAAAACTTAACTTACCAAAGTTGTTCTTTATAAAGGATTAAAATAAACCCTACTGCCTAAACTTTCTGAAAAATAAAAGGAATACAAATTTCCAAAAATTAAAAGAAAACTCTACCGTAAACAAGAAAGGAAATAATTAACTAAAGCAAACAATGTTGACTTGGGTTTAGGCAGCCTCCTACTTGCGCGCAAATTAAACAACAAAGACTTCAGCCCATTTTCTTCATGTCATGTGTCTCAGTCACTCGATACAATGCAAGTCACACCCATGCACCTAGATAGCCCTTTCCCGAACCCATGCAACCCATGAGCATTGCCTAACACCACCGTGTCTTGACCTTTAGTTTCTTCTATGGTCTTGTCTGTTAACTCCTCTAATTAATGGACTTGCATCATACTCTCCCTTTTTGAAAGGAATTGTACTCAATTCCTCAAGGTTCTCATTAGACACATTGGGTGACAAATCCCCCACATTGAATGTTGCGCTAACAGAATAATCTCCTGGTAGGTCCATCTTGTATGCGTTATCCCCTACTCGTTCTACTATTGTAAACGGCCCTTCAGCCCTTGGCATTAACTTGTTCTTGTGTTTGTTTGGGAACCTTTCCTTACGTAGGTGCAATCATACTAGATCACCGGGCTGGAACACTACCATCTTCGATTTCGGTTTGATCATCGGGCTAAAACACAAAAAGAACCGTATAGAAACGAGCTCACCGGCTAGGCTTTACTCACCTATCGTAAAGAATCCCGACGACTTAATCTCTTTAGGCTTCACTCACCTTCAGAAGATGAAATTGATATTAGAAGAACAACCTTGTTCTTTTGAAAGAATTGCTTCTTAGCCAAAAAACTGAACTTACCGAATTGTTCTTTATAAAGGATTAAAATAAACCCTACTGCCTAAACTTTCTGAAAAATAAAAGGAATACAACTTTCCAAAAATTAAAAGAAAACTATCTACCTTAAACAAGAAAGGAAATAATTAACTAAAGCAAACAATGTTGGCTTGGGTTTAGACCTCCTCCTTGCGCAAAATTAAACAACAAAGACTTCAGCCCATTTTCTTCATGTCATGTGTCTCAGTCACTCGATACAATGCAAGTCACACCCATGCACCTAGACATCCCTTTCCCGAACCCATGCAACCCGTGAGCAGTGCCTAACACCACCGTGTCGTTACCTTTAGTTGCTTCTATGGTCTTGTTAGTTAACTCCTCTAATTAATGGAACCGCATCATACTCTCCCTTTTTCAAAAGGAATTGTACTCAATTCCTCAAGGTTCTTATTTGACACATTGGGTGACAAATCCCCCACATTTAATGTTGCGCTAACTGAATAATCTTCTGGGAGGTCCATCTTGTATGTGTTATCCCCGACTCGCTCTACTAATGTAAACGACCCTTCAGCCCTTGACATTAACTTGTTCTTGCGTTTGTTCGAGAATCTTTCCTTACGTAGGTGTAACCATACTAGATCACCGGGCTGGAACACTACCATCTTCGATTTCGATTTGATCATCGGGCTAAAACTCAAAAAGAATCGTATAGAAACGGGCTCACCGGCTAGGCTTCACTCACCTAGCGTAAAGAATCCCGACGACTTAATCTCTTTAGGCTTCACTCACCTTCAGAAGATGAAATTGATATTAGAAGAACAACCTTGTTCTTTTGAAAGAATTGCTTCTTAGCCGAAAAACTGAACTTACCAAAGTTGTTCTTTATAAAGGATTAAAATAAACCCTACTGCCTAAACTTTATGAAATATAAAAGGAATACAACATTCCAAAAATTAAAAGGAAATTGTCTACCTAAAACAAGAAAGGAAACTAATTAATTAAAGCAAACAATGTTGACTTGGGTTTAGGCAGCCTCCTCCCTGCTCGTAAATTAAACAACAAAGACTTCGGCCCATTTTCTACACGTGATGCGTCTCAACCACCCCATACTATGCAAGTCACGACCATGCACCTGGATAGCCCATTCCCGAACCCATGCAACCCGTGAGCAGCACCTAACACCGCCGTGTCTTGACCTTGAGTTGCTTCTATGGTCTTGTCGGTTAACTCCTCTAATTAATGGACTTGCATCATACTCTTGCTTTTCGAAAGGAATTTTACTCAATTCCCCAAGGTTCTCATCAGACACATTGCGTGAAAAATGCCCCACATTGAATGTTGCGCTAACAGAATAATCTCCTGGGGTATTTACATAAATGGCCAAGTCAAAGATGACTTGGTCAATTGTAGCCTCACTTAAAAAAATATTCTTTTATGGCTTGGTTTATCGATAAACCACTGATATCGGTAAACCAGTAAAAATGCACCCCCTTAACATCCGAAATCATTTGTCGACAGAGTGGTTGACAGATCGACCACTTGGTCGACCAAGTGGTTTACAGTAGTTTATTGATAAACCAGTGTAAGCCACGTGGTCGACAGTGTGGTCGACAGACCGACCACTTGGTCGACCAGTGGTTTATTGATAAACCAGTGTAAAACCACTTGGTCGACCAACTGGTTTATCGGTCGACTGCTGGTCCCCAAGTGGTTTTTTGGTCAAAGGCTATTTATGTTCCCCAAGTGGTTTTTTGGTCAAAGGCTATTTATGTTCATCAATCGGGTCAAATGACCATATTTGACTAATGCCACATAATCTCCTCGTAGGTCCATCTTGTATGCGTTATCCCCGCATCGCTCTACTTTTGTAAACGACCCTTCAGCCCTTGGCATTAACTTGTTCTTGCGTTTGTACGGGAATCTTTCCTTACATAGTTGCAACCATACTAGATCACCGGGCTGGAACACTACCATCTTCGATTTCAGTTGGATCACCGGGCTGATACACAAAAAGAACCGGATAGAAACGGGCTCACCAACCAGGCTTCACTCACCTAGCGTAATGAATCACGACGACTTAATCTCTTTAGGCTTCACTCACCTTCAGAAGATGAAATCGATATTAGAAGAACAACCTTGTTCTTTGGAAAGAATTGCTTCTTAGCCAAAAAACTGAACTTATCAAATTTGTTCCTTATAAAGGATTAAAATAAACCCTCCTGCCCAAACTTTCTTAAAAATAAAAGGAATACAACTTTCCAAAAAATAAAAGAAAACTATCTAGCTTAAACAAGAAAGGAAATAATTAATTAAAGCAAACAATGTTGACTTGGGTTTAGGCAGCCTCCTCCTTGCGCGCAAATTAAACAACAAAGACTTCTGCCCCTTTTCTGCATGTGATGCATCTCAGCCACTCCATTCAATGCAAGCCACGCCCATGCACCTGGACAGCCCATTCCCGAACCCATGCAACCCGTGAGCTGTCCCTAACACCACCGTTCCTTGACCTTGAGTTGCTTCTATGGTCTTGTCGGTTAACTCCTCTAATTTATGGACCCGCATCATACTCTCGCTTTTCGAAAGGAATTGTACTCAATTCCTCAAGGTTCTCATCAGACACATTGGGTGAAAAATGCCCCACATTGAATGTTGCGCTAACAGAATAATCTCCTGGTTGGTCCATCTTGTATGCGTTATCCCCGCCTCGCTCTAATTTTGTAAACGGCCATTCAGCCCTTGGCATTAACTTGTTCTTGCGTTTGTTCGGGAATCTTTCCTTGCGTAGGTGCAGTCATACTAGATCACCAGGTTGGAACACTACCATCTTCGATTTCGGTTGATCATCGGGCTAAAACACAAAAAGAACCGTATAGAAACGGGCTCATCGGCTAGGCTTCACTCACCCAACGTAAAGAATCCTGACGACTTAATCTCTTTAGGCTTCACTCACCTTCAGAAGATGAAATTGATATTAGAAGAACAACCTTGTTCTTTTGAAAGAATTGCTTATTAGCCGAAAAACTTAACTTACCAAAGTTGTTCTTTATAAAGGATTAAAATAAACCCTACTGCCTAAACTTTCTGAAAAATAAAAGGGATACAACTTTCCAAAAATTAAATCAAAACTATCTGCCTTAAACATGAAAGGAAATAATTAATTAAAGCAAACAATGTTGACATGGGTTTAGGCAGCCTCCTCCTTGCGCGCAAATTAAACAACAAAGACTTCAGCCCCTTTTCTGCTTGTGATGCGTCTCAGCCACTCCATTCAATGCAAGTCACGCCCATGCACCTGGACAGCCCATTCCCAAACCCATGCAACCCGTGAGCAGCCCCTAACACCACCGTGTCTTGACCTTGAGTTGCTTCTATGGTCTTGTTGGTTAACTCCTCTAGTTAATGGACCCGCATCATACTCTCCCTTTTCGAAAGGAATTGTACTCAATTCCTCAAGGTTCTCATCAGACACATAGGGTGACATATCCCCCACATTGAATGTTGCGCTAACAGAATAATCTCCTGGTAGGTCCATGTTGTATGTGTTATCCCCGACTCACTCTACTATTGTAAACGGCCCTTCAGCCCTTGGCATTAACTTGTTCTTGCGTTTGTTCGGGAATCTTTCCTTACGTAGGTGCAACCATACTAGATCACCGGGCTGGAACACTACCGTCTTCGATTTTGGTTTGATCACCGGGCTCCACACAAAAAGAACTGGATAGAAACGGGCTCACCGGCTAGGCTTCACTCACCTAACATATAGAATCCCGACGACTTAATCTCTTTAGTCTTCACTCACCTTCAGAAGATGAAATCAATATTAGAAGAACAACCTTGTTCTTTTGAAAGAATTGCTTCTTAGCCGAAAAACTTAACTGAGTTTATTTAAGCATTGATATTTGTGTTTGAACGTACCATCCAACTTCAACAACACTAAACGATTAAAGCTATATCTCATAATATTAATTGTTACACCATTTACAATAGTTGGATTATATTTTTGGAAGGTTAATTAGTAGGCTTCTAGTAGACTGATATAAAATCTATGGATGAATTCTATTCATCCACATACTCATTAAATCTCTCCTCTGCAGATTTCTCTAGCTCGTTATGGCAGAAAGGAAACTAGCTAAAGAAGAGAGAAGATGAAGCTGCTCGAAACATCACCTTCTCCAAGCGTTGCCGGGGCCTTTTTAAGAAGGCTAGTGAACTTTCAACATTATGCGGTGCTAAACTAGCCAGCCATAGTTGTCTTCTCCCCTGGACGGAAGGCATTTTCTTTTGGTAGTCCTCGTGTTGAATCTGTCATAAACAGATATCTACGCGTTAATCAACTCGAGGATACAAGCCCAAAATATTTAGACTAGATCGTTGTTCAAGGCATTTCAGTTTAGCTTGTATGAATTTTTACTAATTTATTGACTAAAGTTTCAAATACCATAATTCCATTACTTTGATGTTGACTATTTTACTGGTATACTTTTGTTGGCCAATTAATTGCATTTACTAATTCAATAATACAATATATGAAGCATCCAAAGGATATATCCTAACCCAAATCCAGGGCTGTTCAAAAGTTAACAGTGAGGATGTGTCAGAAATTGCAAATAATGATGGTGTATCGGAATATTATAGGTCTAAGCTGATGTCGATATCTTATACACGGTGTACCGGAAAATTATTGGTCTAAGCTAATCATATACTTCAATTAGATTTGAAGTGAAATAGCTATCTGTCAGGAAATTAATGCATAGGTCGTCTTGAGTTTGGTAATTTTCATATTTAGTGCACTGGCATAGGAGACTTATCCGAAATGAAAAGGGTAAGGGATCTTAATATATTACATAGATTCACAAACATTTAAGTTTCACGATTTTTCTTTGTAAAACTTTGCTTTTGTTTTTAATACATCATTATTGCCTAGCTCTCCATTTATTGTTCATTGTAATACTCTGATAATTTTAGTATAATATATTAAATTATAATAATTAATATTATATTTATTTTTGGCTAATGTAATTGTTTAGACCTATTTAGTAACCAATTGAATTGGGTCGGGCTTAGCCCACTTTTGACTATGATTTTAATATTGATTCCTTAATAATATTTACTTAATTAAATTTTTAGTCCAATCAACTTTAGAATTTTGGTTAAGGTTTAGAAGACCTAATAGGGATTAATATATAAAGGGCCGAGGGTTCGAGTAAAGAGAACACTTAAAAAATAATCATAATAAACAGAGCGGCGGCCGACTTGGAGGAGAGGTCTTGAGCGAGAGAGAGAGAGGCAGCGGCAGTATATTTATTTTTTTAAGTATTATAATTATAATTAATTAAATCATGGTTCTAAGATGTTTCTTGCTGTTTCGCCTATGTTTTTTTTATTCATCTGCGTTGTTTAATTATATTTGGAGACACCGCTAATTAATTCTCTCTTATTGGGATCATCATTCTGAAAATGTTGCTTCAAAGACCACCTAATTAATTTTAAGGTAATTTTGATGGAAATTTGGTTTCATAGAATTCCGATGGTAAAACATACCTTCGGGCCACTGTACTTTCTAAAAACTTGCAATTAGGCCACTGAGACTTCAAAATTTTCGGGATGGCCACTGTACCAGACTTATCTTGCATAGTAACCCATTTTTTGACGGACGTTACCTTTTGACGTTATCTTCGACTGAAATATCCTTTTTACCCCTTAATGCCCTTGTTGAAGGAATTGTCGGTTAACTTCATCTTCTTCCAACAGGTTTATGATACGACTTTCTTCATCTTCTTCCAACGAGCTCCTTCATAGCAAAAACCTGGTTAATCTCCTTTTGCGACTTTCTTCGTCTTTCTTAACAATGTCGGCCGAGTGCAGATCTCCAGGCTTGAAGGGTCTTCATCTTCATCGATATCGACAGAAAACTTATTGGTGTAATCGTAGGGTTGCCCTATTCACATCTGGGACTGAGAAGAACCCAGGACGACACTTCATACGATGCCCGAGATATATGATAAGTGAGTTTGTTTTACACGAAAACCCGAATTTTTTAAATTCACAAAACCCCTAAATTTTGATTTCAAAACCCTATTTTTTGAATTGGTAAACAACTCTAATGTTTATTTATGTATTTGAATTTGATTTTGATTACGATTACAAATTGTGATTTATTCGTTTCTATCTCTCTCAATTTTGGTTTGTCTGTTTCTTCTTGTAATAGGAGAAAGACCAAAGTTGTGGATTTTATGCATGGGTTGATGACAAATTCACAAAAAGGTCGGTGGAAGTGATAAACGATTTGAAGAATGTTATCAAGGATTTGAGAGAGAGAGATTCTGACTTGAATGAAGAAAAGGGAGAATTTGGGAGACTTCAAAAAAATTGTGCTAAGAAAAGGGATAAGATTAGGAGATTGAAAGGGTGTATTGTACAATATGGTAGAAGAGAAAATGTATATGTTTTTTTAATAGCCATGTTGATGATTGTCAATGGTGTCTTATTGACATCATACTTCAAAGTCAATGTAAATGGCAAAATGTTATTGCCTTAAGATTGTGAACAATATGCAACTATCAATGAGATCATTATGTTTGTCTTAATGTTGTTGTTTGTTGACCAAAGTTGTATAGAACACAAACCTTTCCAAAACAAAACATAAATATACCAATTGCAGACACCAACAAACACAAGAACACAAATTGTATCAAATTGACACCAAAGAGAACAAAAACAAACACCAACCCTACCAAAACAAAACAAAAGCAGGCCGTTGTTCCTACCAAAACAAAACAACAACATAACACAAACCCTTCCAAAAGCGTAAATGCAACACCAACCCTACCAAAACATAAATGACAACATAAATGACCAACCCTACCAAACGAACAAAAACAGAACACCAACCCTACCAAAGCGGAACAAAAACAAACCACCAACTACAAACAACAAAACAGAACACCAACCCTACCAAAATATAACGGCCCGAACACAAACCTAAGCAAAATAGTTGGTAGTTGGTTGATACACTATATCAGAGTTTCTTTACCAAGCCACCTGTAACCAGGGTTTCTTTACAAAATACCAAACCACCTGTAACAAGGGTTTCTTTACAAAATACCAAACCATAGTTTCTTTACAAAGTACCAAGTCATAATAACTAAGTCATAACCTAAAAACTACAAACATATCAACCCAGTGCTTTCTTAGATTTGCTGACTCCTTTGTTTCTTGTTTTTTTGTACACCTTTGGAGGCTTTGGTTCAACTAGAGCTGGCGCCTTCCTTTTTACCCTTTTAGGAACAACATTAACTTCCCCTCTTTCCTTAGCCTCCTTAGCCTGCTTGCAAGATCTAAAATTATGCCCTATTGCTTTGCAAAAGCTACAAGTCATTGACTTCCCTTTTCTACTAAGGCTGTTTGGATCTTTCTGTTTTTTTTCCTCATTAGGATCTTTAACCCTACATTTCTTAGGTCTCCCAGGCATCTTTTTGTTTGGTGGTGGTAGGAGAGGCTGCTGTTTTGATGGTGGCCATTGATTCTCACCAGTGATTGGATTTAGCAAATTTGAGTAGGTACTAACACATGTCTCTTTCTTGTACCAGTTGGAGACATAGTCTTCTGGATCTCCTCCAATCTTGTAAATGGCAGCCATGGCATGAGTGCAGGGAATACCACTTAAGTCCCATTCTCTACAATGACAAGTCCTAGCTGTAATGTTAACACCAAAGGCATCCTTCACATACTTCACTTCAAATTGATCACCACCATTGTAAACCACAGTCCACAGTTTAACATCTTCCTTGTTTTTCTCCATCTTCTTCCTTATCCTTGGGCAAATATTATGTGAGTACTTTGATATCCGATCTTTTCTCTTACGAATCCTCACCATCATTGCCAATCTGATCTCCTCAAGCATATAGATCAATGGTCTAGTCCTTGCAGCTAAAATGCTCCCATTGAATGCTTCTGCAATATTGTTCTCCACATTATCCACTTTTGAATGTGTGTCAAACCAAGCCTTTGACCAATGGATAGGATCTGTTTTCACAAGATCCTCAGCTGCTTCTTTGTCTAAATTCTTCAGTATCTCAAACTCTGCTTTGAATTTTTCCCTTGTGCAGGCCATTGCAATACTCCAGAAACATCTTCTATACTCCCCTCCCTTGTACTTTTTCCTCCAGTTGCTGTAGATATGCCTAGCACACATTCTGTGCTCAACATTTAGGCAATAAGCTAGCAATAGCTGGTAACAAACCCTACAAAGCATACAATATGCAAGCAGTTAATAAATGTCATCAAAAGGAAATTAACTAAAACTATAGAAATACCAAATATATTACCTTTTGTTGATCAGTAATGATTGTCCATTCAAATCCATCTCTCATATCAAGGTCATCTATCAAATGCTTAAGAAACCATGTCCAGTTTTCCTTGTTTTCCACCTGCACTACAGCCCAAGCAACATGGTACATCTGATTATTTGCATCCTTGGCAACTGCAGACAACAGCTCTCCCTTTTGTATTCCTTTAAAAAATGCTCCATCAATCCCCAACATTGGTCTACAATTCTCCATAAAAGTTGTCTTCACTTGATCAAAACACACATACATTCTCCTAAGAAAGGACCCTTGTCTGGGATAGGGCTGATATGCTCAATGATGATTGTACTACCTGGATTCCTATTCTCGAACTCATCTTTATAACTCCACAACTTTGCATAATGTTCAGTCAGTGAGTCATCCAGGTATTGCAATGCTTTTTTTCTTGCCCTACTAACCATGCAGTCACTCAATTCTACCTCAAAGTCCTTCAACACATCAGCTTTCATATCTTTTAACTTGTAACTGTGGTTTCTTCTAAAGGTGTCAAAATAGTGATTTGCCAAAAAAGAAGAACTTAGATGCCTATTCTTAAATGCCATCCCACATTTATGTTCAGGATTAAAAGAAGTAATTTACCAAAACTGTTTTTGATTGAATCCAACCCAAATTCTCCAAGGACATACAACTGAGTTCATGCAAACACCAGACATCCTAAACTTCTCATTTCTGATCCATTTAATATCATATCTATTGTCCAAACCATACTTGATGACTGCTTGCTTAAATACTTCCTTTGTTTCAAATTGAAGCCCAATTTTTAAATGCACATGTTTCATATCTGTGAGAACATTGAAAATAGGATATTTGACACCATTCTTCCTTCTCAGAATGGTGTCAACTTCTCCATGAAATATTTTGTCATCCTCCTCATCACAGTAATCACTATCAGATGAAGTATCTTCAGTCATTGAATCCCTGCCAGGATCAATCTCATTAGCAGGTATAGGGTCAGGGGTAAGGTCAGATGTATGGGCAGGGTCATATGTATGGGCAGGTTCAGATGTATGGGCAGGATTAGATGTATGGGCAGGGTCAGAGGCAGGGGCATGATCAATCTCTCTGTCCTTCTTTCTTTTCCTAACATTCAACTTAGCAACCCTGACTTGCACAAGTTCTTCATCACTATCTATCAAATCATCTTCACTTAAACATGGTTCCATATGACATCCTTCATCTTCAACCTCATATGGATATACAGATGCAATATCCACTTGTGTCATGTCAGGGTCATGTTGACTAGGCTCATGTTCAGATTCAGGTTCAGGTTCAGGTTCTAGTTCTAGTTCAGAAAAGAAAGGCTCATGTCCAGGTTCAGGTTCAGAAAAGAAAGGCTCATGTTCAGGTTCATGTTGACTAGGTTGAGTAAATTCTGGTTGAGTACATTCAAGGATATCTGGCTCAAGTTGCCTATTTTCAAACTCATGTTGCCTATTTTCTTCCTCAGGTTCCCTATTTTTAGGTGCACTAAATTCATCTTCAAGCCAACTCATATCAGTGTCATGATCATCGTCATCTACAATCACAGGTTCCTCAACATTGTCATCTACACCCACAGGTTCCTTAATATTGCCATCTACAAACACAAGTTCTTCAATATCATGCTCAACATACATGTATATAAACCCCACACACTTACTTTCTTCCACCATTCTTAAAACTCCCGCATTAGTATCTATTTTTGACAGTCCACTATCAATACTTTTAGAAGGCAACCTATACCATAATTGCTTAACACTTCCATACTTCAAATAAAATTTAACGTCTTTTTCTACTTTAAAATAATTTAGAGTATCAAGATCAACTTCTGCGATAAATTCTAGAGTCCCCCCCCCACATACTTCAGTTTGTTATCAACCCTACGAAATACCCCCCATGTATCAAAAATATTCCAATTTCCTTATAGTTGTCCATTCTGCATAAATATAAATAATGGCATACTATCAAAACAATGGACCACATAAAGTAGGCAAAACCAATAACACTTTAAAACCATGTTGCAGATGCATGCCTACTACAATATTAAATAACAACACAATATTTTAAAACCCTGTTGTGGTCCCAAAATGTATGATATTTTAAAGAAACCACAAATTATGACTCAGGTTTACCACAGACATTGAAACCCCAACAGTAGTATAAAATTGACACCCTAAATAATAGTGATACAAAATTAATACTTTACCATTTAACAACCAAAACAACAGACATTGGACCACGTAAACTACTAAATACAAAAACCCTAACACAGAAGCTATGAACATAGAAAGACAACAACTCGTATTTACCTCGTAGCTTCGATTCAATGCTATAAATAGAAATGAAATCCAGAATCCTTCGCTGCTACTTAATGCTTACTTGTTGATTAAGTGATATATGAACGAAGATTGGTTGTGATTCTCAATTTCGGCTCAAATCGCTCAAATCGCAAACCCTAACATTTGGGGATTTTTTTTCGCCGATTGATCGATAGTTAAGTCCCGTTCCCTCCAACTATATATACAAGGGCATTATTGTCCATTTTAAGGGGTAAAAAGGGTATTTCAGTCGAAGATAACATCAAAAGGTAACGTCCGTCAAAAAATGGGTTACTATGCAAAATAAGTCTGGTACAGTGGCCATCCCGAAAATTTTGAAGTCTCAGTGGCCTAATTGCAAGTTTTTAGAAAATACAGTGGCCCGAAGGTGTGTTTTGTCTTTTAGTAATTAGTAATATATTAATAGATAATAAGTACTCGTGAAACGCATAGTTTTGATAATATTTTTTGCAAAAGTTTTTTATAATGAGACTATTTTTAAACTTGCTATTAGTAATTAAATTTTTTAATTAGAATATTTTGAACAAAAGTAAAATAAGATAGATATTGATCATATGAATGGATAATTTAAATATTTGTGTATGAATTTTCTAGAAAAATGAATTTAAAAATGAAGTAATATATATATATATATATATATATATATATATATATATATATATATATATATATATATATATATATATATATACACACACACATACACACACACACACACACACACACACACACACACATATATATATATATATATATATATATATATATATATATATATAATTAATATATTATTAATTAGTATTTTTGTTGAAATTAATTATTTTAACATAAAGTCACCAAGTGGCATCATTGGGTTCCGTTAGTAGTAATTAATAATTAATAGATATAGATTAATAGAAGAACTAATTCACATAAAAATTGTCCCGTGAATAACTTGTATTAGTTAAATAGTGGGGAGATGAAAAATTGATGAGAATTGAAAAGTTTCAGTCAAGTTTAAGTTGTCTATTTATAAAAAGATAAAATCTACTTTTAAATTAAGTTATTTTTTATAAAAAATTCTTCTAAAATTTGAAATACTTCTTTAAACACAAATTGATTGTTGAACCTCTGTGATTACTATCACTACACAATCACATATCGAAATTCAATACTTTTGAAAATTGGTAACTTTTGACAAAGTGACATACAACTAAAAATAGGCTCTTTTTAAAAGGAGCCCAACATTTAACTAAGGGCCTCGATTAGTATATTGAATGAAAATCAATTTCATAGAATTGATTACTAATAATAAAATTCCACAAAAATAGAAGAAAAGGTGAATCCTAAAACATGTTTGGAAACATAAGGAATGTGATTACTGATTACTAATATAGTACAAACTAGTACTCTTGCTCGTGCCGATGGCACGACGCCAGTTTGAAAATTTATCAATAAAAGAAACAGATATTATAGAAATGAACTACTAAAAATATTATTTTCTTAAAAAAAATTGACTTTCAAACGGGGTCTCTTTGCCCGTAACGGATGGATTAAATTGCTTAAGTTAATTACGATAACCGTTAAAAAGAAAAAAAATAAATATTTCAAATTACAAAACTTACGTTTTTTAAAAAAAAAATTTAAAATTTGTTTACAAAATTACGGGTCGGAAAAAAATTAAATTGATTAAATTAATTACGATAACAATTAAAAAAATACAAATACAAATTTTCGCAACCATAAAACTGTAAAATATTAAGTGTAAAATCGTAATATCTCAGTAAAAGAGTAACTAATTTTCGCAAATCAATGGACCAAATCACGGCTGAATCAAGAAATAGTAAACTGCAGGGGCCCGGAAGAAAATTACATTGTGGCCGCAAGGCCTCTGACCTTGAAATCGCAAGGTTTACAGAGAATGGCTAAATTTTGAATGCCGTATGAATGAAAGGGATTGCATTATTCAGAATAAAAAAATTATTAAAAGAAAAGGAAAGAAAGGGGAAAAGGCGGCCCGTATCTCTCTCTCTCTTCAAGTCCATTCCCAAAAAGAATTCAGACGGCCTCCTTCATCTTCTCCGGCGAAACTCGGCCAGCATCAAGGTCAGCCCTGCATCTCCATCTCCGCCCCTTTATCTCTCTCCTCTGTTCGATTCCGACCCCAAGCATTCCAAAGAACGTTAAGCTGTGTTCGAGGTTCGCTTCCTTCGTCTTCATCTCCATCTCTCCATCCCCCATCTCCATCTCTCTCCTCCACCATGTCCTCCGCCGCCCCAAAAACCAAGCAACCCCGTTCGCCCAAAGCCTCCACCGAAACTCCAAATCAAATAACCCCAAATCTGGCTGCCATCCTCCATGGCCGCCACCCATCTTAAATCGCCTTTTCTCCCTTCCACCATATTCAGCGTTCTCTCTCTCCTTCATGCCAAACCCAACAGCTGCTTCTTCTCCGGCCAAGTCTTCTCCCTATCAAAACTCCAACCAATCAGTCCTCTCCATCGATTCCCGCTCCCAGCCGTCATCCGCATCTCTCAAGCCTCGATTTCGGCCCCTGTTCATGCCTCATGTCCTCACCCACCTCTATCTTTCTACAGCCGTGCTCTCTCCTTCCGCCTCTGTTCACCTCGATTCCGGTGAAGCAACTTCCAGCCTGATCAACTACGTCTCTGCCGCCGGGCATCGACAACAACCTCCATATCACGACCGGCTTCGAATCTGTAATCTCCATCCCAGAAGCGGGTCTGATTAATTGCTGCAATTTGGAATTATCAGTATGATGAATATTCTTGATATAATTCTTAGTAAATTTCAAAAGAAAAGGGAGAGAG
This sequence comes from Codonopsis lanceolata, assembly GCA_013146195.2. Taxonomy (NCBI): domain Eukaryota; kingdom Viridiplantae; phylum Streptophyta; class Magnoliopsida; order Asterales; family Campanulaceae; genus Codonopsis; species Codonopsis lanceolata. The sequence continues at coordinate 11,049,940 of CM028382.1, forward strand.
AGGGGTAGTTTTTCAACCGTGAATAGTGGGGGGAGTTGGAGAGAGAGATGTGTAGTTTTTCAACCGTCATTCACACATGTGAACTTGGGCAGTGATTATGACCGTAAGATCTTCGTAAATGAATCAATCTCAGCCGCTCTTTATCTAAAGTCAATTGCGAGCGTGCGATAATGAGTCCTATTGTATTATAGATTCCTATCATATTGTTTGGTTAGAAACAAAACAACTTTGAATGCAATGACAAAACTAAGACAATTGACAATATTACCCAAAAGTAGACAAGTACTTGTTAATGACTTTCATGATAAAAATGTGTCATTAATGTTATAATGCTCCTCAAAATATCAAGTTGTTCATTCTTTTGTAATTTACGTGAACATCAATAAATCAAGAAAAAATGTTTTAAAAACACGGAAATACAAACTTGAGGGTGATAGCTAACCTAACCCGATTTAAGGAGGACATATGACTTAGACCTTGAAAATGAAATATGCATCAAAATTACAAAAAAGCCAAGCAACTAAAGTGAAAACAATTAACATACCCTAAGAAGAGGAAACCCAGCAGCATCCAACCAGAGATCACCTCTAATGGAATGATAGAGATCGGCCAATGAGTCAAAATAGGAATCCAAACAAGTATCCATGGCTAAGTTAGGCAAACAATCTGCAACCATAGTAGCCTCTCTAGAACAATGCCAAAATGAGAAAAGGTGAACACATGGTCCTCCAAAATGGCACGAATAACATAAGCACACGTCCAAGGAGGGGAGTGATTGTCACACCCCAAGCCTTCCCTACCTGGGCCTTGGCTCAGGACGTGAGCTAAATGTCAAACAGAAACAAAATAAAGCCATAGTAATCAATTTTTAGCACATTAACACAAAAGATGATATTCCTCTACACTGAGTGACAAAGGAATCAAAAGTTTTACAAAAGATTTCAATGTACAACTCAAAAGAAGACGACAAGTCTTCTTGTACAACTCAAAAGATTCTATCAAAACTATTGCGGAAGCTACCCCAAAATAACCAACCACTAGCTATCTAGCGTCACAGCTACCGTGCTCCTTGCTTCACCTGGTTGGGATCTTAGGAAAATAAATAAAGACGGGGTGAGTTGAAACTCAATAGGTTTCAGGTATGCTTATATATGTTATGTGTGTATGCAACATGATACATGCCATAAGGGTTAGAGATGCACATAGCAAGATAAACTGCACATATTACCAGAGAGTAAACACATATAACCAAATTATTCAATAGAGGAAGTAAACAAGTTTGAGATACATCTTCAATCAACTAGAATCCCCAAACTCCATGATTTCTCGAACACGATCATAATCAACACACATAATCCTGGGAACAATCAGTCACGAGGCCAGATCCCTACAACCCCGAACAATCGTGACGACAAAGCTATTACCCTAACATGGGTAACCTTAACCTTAGTCATGGCAACGACTGAGGGGTTTAGGCCAAATCAAACTTCGCTGCTAACTTGCATTGCTCTCCGCCCCATTACCAGGTTAGAGGTAATGTTTCATGCCTAACGGATACTTCTACACTTATGAACCGCTTTAGCTCAATACCAAAGATACTTCTCATTCAAATTTGTTCAACGTATTCTCAATTTCTCATTATCACATATCACACAATTAAAATACAATGGTTTATGAAGTAAAACCGTTGTTACCTTCGATAAGATTGTTAACAAGGTTGAAAGTTGTTTAAGATCAAATTCCCAATCTATCTCATCACATAATCAGTTACTCACATAAAAATGCTCAATTCAAATTGGGACACAATACATGTGGGACTTTCAATAACACAAATTTCACCATATATATACCAAGAACTTCTCAATAATTTATTCAAAACTCAAATTCACACATAGACAATGTTCAACATAAGATATATATCATAATTGTTCATTTATCACTTCTAATAAGCAAGAATTTATGGATGATAAACATACATAAGAATCCCCCTACCTCAAAGTGGAGAACTCAAGAAATGGTAGAAAACAAGGATGAATTGGCTCAAAGGAAAGTTCACAGCAAGTGGAAAAACTTTAACAAAGTCTTCAAGTGATGAAATAAATAGAGTTTGGATCTTCAATTCCTTGCTAGAACACCAAGCAAACCCTTCTCTTCCAATCTCACCTTAAATAGGTGTGTTAGAATATGTTTTATGTCTGAGGCTCAATATAAGAGTCTTCAGCTGGATTTTAAAAGAATGATTGTCGAATTACCAAAATGTACATTACTGTTATGGGAGCAAACGCGGTCGCCTTCCCCTATATGATGTGATCGCGTCGATGATAGATTTTTTAGGTTCCAGACATCAGCTACGCCCGCGGTCGTTTTCTCCTCACAATGTGACTGCCTTCTAAGCAATGCGGTCTCTTTGCCAAATATAGCGTGACTGCTTTACAAACTGGGTTGTTTAACCCCATGTTTTTTGCATGAGACGCGGTGGCTTTACAATTTTAACGCGACCGCCTTCCTCTACAACATGATCTCCTTGTTCATTAGAACGCGACCACGTCTCCTCCAAAGACTTTTTGTAAACTAAGGCTGGACCAAATGAGCTCAAGCTCAATCAAAACATCTCTAAATACCAACAAGCCAAAAGCAAGACTTTCTAAATTTCCAAAACACAACATATCATACATTGAAACTCAAACTTCAATTTACCATAATTCAATATAACCAAGATGACCAAAACATTGACAATTACTCAATTTCTACCATAAAGTGTTCAACAAAATAAATTTTGTCCCCAATTGATAACTAACCTCAACTCACTCTGTAACACTTGGGAATTTTCAAACTATATGTGTTATTAATCTTGTGCACGTAAGTGTGTGTCAAAAAATTAGATATGTATTTGAGTTAAATTTAAATAAGTTAGCTTACTTCTAACCAAGTTGCATAGCATTGTGTTCAAAAAATTCTTGTTATTGGTTATTTGGTAGGATGAATCTTAAGTTGGTAATGTTTTGGTCAATCTTGGTTATATTGTGTTTTGGGAAGTATTGGTAAGCCTTGGGTTTGGATTGTTTATGCTTTGGTTGTGTTTTGGTTAGATTGAAAGCAATGTTGGTTCAAATTTCGTAAGTTTTGGTGTGTTTTGCTAAACAAGGGGTAAGGCGGTCACGTCTCCTAAGACTAGGCGACCGCGTTTGAGGCTTTTAGATTTTGGTCAGGTCTGTGATTTACGCGATTGCATTCTAAGGAATAAGGTGACCACGTCGTAAGGGAAAGCGGCCGCGTTACAATGGTAAAGTGATCGTATCTCACGCTTAGAAAAATAGGGGTAGTTATGTAATTTGTGCGGTCGCGTTGAGTAGGGAAAGGCAACTGTGTTGTTGTTGGAAGCGATCATGTTGAAGAGGGAAGGTGACCACATTGCCTTGGTTTTAAGTTAACCTTTTTCGTAATTGAACATTTGGTCAACCATGTAAATATATGAATTTGACTTGTTGTAGGCTGAGAGGGCTCACCATTTTCATACATAAACACACACAATCACACATATTGAAGGTGAGATTTGGGGAGATAGGGTTTCTAGTGTTCTAGCTTGGATTTGATAGATTGACCTAAGGAGCATTCGTAGGCAACAAAGAAGTCCGCAAGCTTACGTAAAGAACGACGGTGACCATTGCAGAAAACACTCACATCATCTACGAAGGCCAAGTGAGAAATTATAGGACATCCACTAGACGTTGAATAAACCATCGAAGGATTGGAGACATGAAGTTGAATCAGACTACGACTTAGGACCTGGAAGGCTGCGATTGTGGCGACCCGACCCGGGCCCGAGGTGGAACCGCGGGTCGGACTGCCCAAATAGGGGGGAAACAAGTAAGCACATAAAACATGCAAGGACTTAATTTAAGAAAATGACGTGACGCAACATTAGAGACGTAACACACCTCGGCACCAAAGGGCCGGAATTTAAAAAACATCTTTTCCTGATATAACAGTTAAGCAATTTAAACCAAGTCATCGGCGACACTACAAGCCGGAACCCAAGCTAGCAGTTTATGGACAAGTATTAAATAAGAGCTAATAGGATGCTCAGCGGAAGACTTATACATAGTGAACTATTAACAAGATAACCAAGCTCGGCTTACACAGTGCCGGCATCAATAGGAATAAAAATACTACAAGTGTTAAACTACAAGTAGCTAATAAAAGTAACAAGTTCAAGTTCTATACATATTCCCAAGCATAGTCTAATTGACTTGCTTTAACCCATCGTCCTTGCAAAATATAAAAGGAAGGAAGAGGACATCTAAACCACCTCTTCAACTGCAACGTCGGACCAAAAGAGGAATAAAGGAGTCACGAACACTGCAAGCCTCACAGGTGACCTCGCTTTGCTAGGATCTAAAGCGAAGGGGAATGGGTAAGTCATAAAGACTTGTAAGCTATCAATCATGCATGTCATGGCAATATGCAACATACAAGGCAAGATATCATCACATAAGCATAGAGATCATATATCCAAGATGCACATTGTTTCACATAGGTGCTCGTAATTAAATCACATAGGATAAGGATATATGGAGAGCCTGGCCGCTACGTAGTTCCTGCATACAAGCGTTATCTGGAATGTGAGGTGTCAGATGTGTGTGAGTACATCGACCTTCCGAGGAGATGCCCGGGATAGACACACCAATGATGCTCTAATGATTACAGCAAGGGGGCTACTTCCCCACTGTGGCCACAGTGGAGGCGTGTGTGAACAAAGACGGGTATGCCACCGGACTCATGCAAATGCCAAGTAGTGTTTACTTAACAAATTTCAAGTAGAGAACGAGGTCGACAAGAGCGATCTCGTTCATGACAAGTAATTATTCTCATCAATAAATCAAGTAGGATTGAGTTCGACAAGAGCGAACTCAACATGTCAAATAGGCATTCTATTATATGACATTTAAATCAAGCATGGTAATCAATCCAATTCAAGAGTCTAGAATTATTATTCTTAGTGAAATGCATTTAGAACGTCATAGGGATTGATCACTGAGCCGGTATTGTTCAATGGCTCACTAAAATAGACTCCGTTGAGTCGTGTCTACAAATTCAACCAATAGAGTTAAAAACACTAATTGTATTAAAAACTCTTTTCTAAGTTCTCGTATAGGATAGACTAGGCCATTAATCCAAATAATAACCCTAGCCAAGAATTATCATCAATTCAATATTTCATGGAACCCTAGAAATCATAATTTCTAAAAGTCAATAAAAGCCAATGGTCCAAGAACAATATTTATTCCTAAGGAGGCATAGAACACTTTTAATTCTAGGCTTAGGACCAAAACAACAAGATAAATATATCATTCAAAATTCCCAAAATCTCAAATCATCCTAAAACATGATATTAACATGGCAAAGGTATGAGAGACATGAAAGAAGGGGGATAGCATGGCATTTCTAGCATACATCCTAAGGGAAATCAATAGCTTACCTTGTTCGAAATCCAATTGTTGCATGCTAAAACAAACCAGAGATTATTAAACTAGAGGAGAAGAGCTTCGATTCGGTGGTCTCGGATTGAAAAACGGATGGACGGAGCTCCGGCAATCAAGCAACCAAGGTAGAGCTCCCAAGCTTTCTCTCTCTAAGAACCCAGCTCAACAATGGAGGAATGAGAGAAAAATGGCTGATCAGTTGGAGGTTAGGGATGATGAACTCACTAAAAGAGTCAATCCAAGATTAGAATTATGAAGCTTCTAATTGGTGGATGAAAGAGTACCCTTGATTAAAACACATCCAAGGGCTCAAAATAGGCTTAAAAGGGTCAAGGGTCAAGTTGGGGGCTGCCTTGGGTCGTACAAAGGGTCAAGTGTGCAAGACAAGGCTCGTCAGGATTTCAAAATCCCGTAATTGAGGATCTGATGACCTTGCGGTCACAAGGTCATCTACACCTTGCGATAGCAAGGTCTCCAGAACATTGTTTCCCAAGTTTCTGCCTTCCTTGTGAGGGCAAGACCAAACCACCTTGCGAGGGCAAGGTCTCCAGATTGAAAAGCCTTCAAATTTGGCCTAGAATGAACCGCAAACAACCCAAGAAATTCAAGGGGGTAAACCAACACTCAAAACACGAGAAGAACAGGTCCGAACATCACCCGAAACAAGGAGGAATGAAGGGCGAAACTCGCAACAAACATCAAACGAATCAATGACGAGTTAAACAAAGATACAACAAGCATGAATGAACATTCTTAAACATGTTTAAGACTAGGATACAAGGTCTAGGATTCAAGTTAACATCACACGAGTCTCAAAGACACGAAACGAGGCAAGGAAAGACAAACCGAGAGACCCTAAGAGTCAAAAAGGTCAAATGAAGCAAGAAGGCTTCCGAACTCTCAACCAAGCATACAATGACCTAGATTGAAGTTATAAAACATGTTATAAAGGTACTAACGTTCTAGTAGGACTTAGTTAAGTGCTAAGACGATACACGAAGCAGGTATAACAAGGCATGCAACGTATAGAAGGCATGTAAGCAACTACGATCATGGTTGACCTAATGCGAGCATTGTATGAACAATATGGACTCTAAAACATGTTAAGACACATAATGAACATATTAATCAAGTATAGGAGACATGATATACAAGTAATGGGCTTGGGTTCTCACAGCGATGAACAAGGTGGGAGATAAGGCCTCCATCTTACACATTTAACGGCAAAAGCTAGTAATACATTTAAATACAAAAGTGACATACTTTCATACATAATGACTTACACATTAAGGGACTAAAAGTGACACATTTAAAGATAAAAGTGGTACATTCAAGGCCAACAAGTGACACAGTTTTCATTTATAAAATATGGGGGGTGCCTTTTTAATTTTTCAAAAGTTGAGGGTGATGCTGTAATTTCTAATTCTTTTGACTCATTTAACATGGCTAGCTTCATCTTACGAATTAAGACCAATAAGATCGTCTTACTAGAGACATGCTCTCTATTTATTATGTGTTTTATGGCCAAATGTTGAGAGAACCCTTTTTAGTCAAATTTGTCATTATTTTTTTCCTTTAATCAAGTTTATCTTACAAATTGTGGTAGATTTTTGCAAGATTCTCATTTTGCTTTTTGCATATGGGTATTTCTTCGACATTTCGATGGTGGAGAGGATCGAGGCGGTGGTGGTGATGGTGGTGGTTCTGGTTGTGGGTGAATAATATAAGTAAATAGTGTTTTCATTTGATGCAGATACAGACACTTTGGCCATTTAAAAAAAAATTTGACGGGAATCCTAACGATAACATAGAGAAGAGGAATCTAACCAAGAAATGCAAGTATGCAACGTGTAGGACTAAACTAATTTTTTTTTCAAATGGTAGGACCAAACAAAGATTTTTCTGAAAGTCAAGGGACCAAAAAAATATTTATTTCTTTTTATTTTCAGAAAATTCCCACCAAAAAAAAAAAAAAAAAAAGACAAACAAACGGCAGCTAGGGTTTTAGTGTATCCAACCCTAAATTCGGATCCATATATTATAGCTTTGTCATAACCCTAAATCAATCCTAAATTCGCCTCTTCAGTTTCAATCTCCGCCCCCTTTCCCCCGCGCCCCCCCCCACCACATTCCCCCCATCACACCAATTTCCCTAAATTCATTGACCAAGCCTGATCTCTCGAACAGGTGATTAAATTTCTATTTTATGGATTATAAACAAAAATAATAATTCTGTTTTTGCCCATGTTTTTTTTATTCATCTGTGTTGTTTAATTAAATTTCTTGTACAGATATTCATGGAATGTGGAGATGCCGCTAACTAATTCTCTCTTTGGATCCTCCTGCTGGAAAATGATGCTTCTATGGCCACCTGATTTGAAGGTAAAATTCATTCAACATAAACTAATTTCATGTTTGGACAGTAAGCCAATTTCTGTGCCTTTTTTTCCCGAGAAACTGAAGATCGAAAAGAATTTTTTGTTGACTAATACTGTCAGACTGCGATGCCAAAGTTCTGAATTTTATTAGTTATCTGATTGAGATTCTGTAGACTTGTGAGCTGTTCAAGATTAATAATTCTTTTTTATTATTTAATTAAACATGCAAAACGAGTTAAGCTCATTTTATAATTCTTTTCCTCTATTTCTTTTGTTTTGACAGGGTCAAAAGACGAGATCGTTGTTCATGACATTTCAGTTTAGATTGTAAGTTGTCAAAGCTTTTTCAAACACAATGACTTCATTCTTCTGTTTAATTATTAGCCAACTCATAAATGAGCAAATGCAACTGCTGCAATTTGTTAAATAAATTAAAGATGAGTATTCTAGTAAATTGAATTGGGGAATATAATACCCCTTTAAGAAAGGCTGTTAATGGCACATGTTGTATCAAATTTACTCAAATCTCTATATTTTAATGGACATATTGATGCTTATACGGTGGCTTGGAACACACAATCTGATCAAACGAGTTTGAGCAGCACTTGACCGAACCAACTTAATTAGAAACAGTCCCAAAACCTTCTAAAAACCCTTCCACAACTCTTGTCTGATTTAGGTAACCCTCCTACAAGACTAACCCCACAAACCTAGCCTTTTATTCAACTTCAACAACCACCAATCTGCCGCAATAGAATCAGGCAGCTGCTCCTCGTTTGGACCTACTACATGCAACAAAATTAAACACAAAAAGAACCGGATAGAAACGGGTGCACCGGCTAGGCTTCACTCACCTAACGTAAAGAATCCCGACGACTTAATCTCTTTAGGCTTCACTCACCTTCATAAGATGAAATCAATTTTATAAGAACAACCTTGTTCTTTTGAAAGAATTGCTTCTTAGCCGAAAAACTGAACTTACCAAAGTTGTTCCTTATAAAGGATTAAAATAAACCCTACTGCCTAAACTCTCTGAAAAATAAAAGGAATACAACTTTCCAAAAATTAGAAGGAAATCTACCTTAAACAAGAAAGGAAACTAATTAATTAAAGCAAACAATGTTGGCTTGGATTTAGGCAGCCTACTCCTTGTGCGCAAATTAAACAACAAAGACTTCAGCCCCTTTTCTGCATGTGATACGTCTCAGCCACTCCATACAATGCAAGTCACGCCCATGCACCTGGACAGCCAATCATTCCCAAACCCATGCAACCCGTGAGCAGCCCCTACACCACTGTGTCTTGACATTGAGTTGCTTCTATGGTCTTGTCGGTTAACTCCTCTAATTAATGGACCCGCATCATACTCTCCCTTTTCGAAAGGAATTGTACTCAATTCCTCAAGGTTCTCGTCAGACACATAGGGTTACAAATCCCCCACATTGAATGTTGCGCTAACAGAATAATCTCATGGTAGGTCCATCTTGTATGCGTTATCCCCGACTCGCTCTACTATTGTAAACGGCCCTTCAGCCCTTGGCATTAACTTGTTCTTGCGTTTGTTCGGGAATCTTTCCTTTTGAAGGTGCAACCATACTAGATCACCGGGTTGGAACACTACCATCTTCGATTTCGGTTTGATCACCTGGTTGGAACACAAAAAGAACTGGATAGAAGTGGGCTCACCGGTTAGGCTTCACTCACCTAATGTAAAGAATCCCGTCTACTTAATCTCTTTAGGCTTCACTCACCTTCAGAATATGAAATCGATATTAGAAGAACAACCTTGTTCTTTTGAAAGAATTGCTTCTTAGTCGAAAAACTGAACTGAGTTTATTTACCACCAAAGTTGTCAAAGCTTTTATTTAATTCAAACACAATGGCTTCATTCTTTTGTTTAATTATTAGCCAACTCATAAATGAGCAAACGCAACTGCCACAATTTGTTAAATAAATTAAAGATAAGTATTCTAGTCAATTGTATTAGGGAATATAATACCCCTTTAAGAAAGGCCTGTTAATGGAACATGTGTCAAATTTACCCAAATCTCTATATTTTAAGTGTGGCCCTAAATGCAACACAAAAAAACACTAAATATCACATTCACTTTAGAGTTTAATTACTAATTAATTCTTTTATAAAAAGGAGTTACAAATTAACCCTAAACTCTAATTACTAATTAATCTTTTTTTATAAAGGAGTTACAACATAGTTGTTAGAGTCGATAGGTCCAAAAAAGCGATAGGTCCAAAAAGGCGCTCACGGAAAAATTACCAAGGAAAATTACATAAAATACATATAACTTAACAAATATCAACAAAACATGTTATAAGTGAGCATAATACAAAAAACTAAGTTCTAATATAATATCAATAACACAAATTATGCATTCATAGTTGAAATTCCAATGCATTAGATGAACTTAAACTAAAAATTCAAACAAGAAAATAAATAGTTATCAAAGCAAATGAAAACAACGTCATGGAAATCAAAAGTGAACTAAAGTCATGGAATATAATTAAACATAATTATTAATTACAGAAAAGAGTTCCAGAACATAGCAATTAAGTTTGAGCAGAACACATTGAAGGACAAGTCATAGGACGTAAGTTACATAACGAGCGAGTTCCGAACGAACCAAAATCGTGAACCGAGTCACAAATTATTAATTACGTAAAAGAGTTCCAACATAACAAATGAACAAAACACATTGAATGATTGAAGGACGAATGCAGCAGATTTCCATATCGAAGTAAAATCGGCGAGTCACAATAGAACACATTGAAGGAAAGTAGAAAACAAAATCGATGAAGCGAGTAATAGAACTTGATTATTTTTAAGAGTTACAAACTTACTGATACATAATGAAATAGAAACAAATTTATATTTTACAAAAAAAATCGAACACGTTGAAGGAAACAAAATCAGTGAACTGATGAAGTCTTAAACAGACTGAAGAGTGAAGAAAAAAACTAAGTCTCAAAGACTCGAAGTCTCAGACTGAAGAAAAAAAAAAGAAAACAGAAAAAAGTCAAACACAAAGAAAGGGAAGAGGAGTTTACCTGGAAGTTGGAACTTGGACAGACCGTAGAAGGCAAACGATGAAGAAACCTCGCGAAGAAGAAGACGAAGTCGACACTCGATGACTCGACAAGCCTGAAGTTGACAGGTCCGACACCTTTGTAGTTCACACACTGCTTCGCACCGTATCGTGGTCTCTTTGGGGTCGTATGAAGTGTTAAGTTATTTTAGGGTTTACTTTATATTTATAGTAAACCCTAAACTATGTCGTTTCATCCTTAATTAGTTTTAAAAAATAAAAAAAACGAAGTGAGCGACTTAATGGACTTTTTAGCGCCTGTCGCCTGGAAAAGAAGTGCCAAAGTCGACGACTTTTCCTCGACTCTCGCCTGAGGCACCAAAGGCGCTCGCCTTTAACAACTATGAGTTACAATTAATAATAATTAATCCTCTTGTAAAAAGTTATATCTTTGAATATTGATAGAACCCTCCGTTACAATTAACCATAAACCCTAAACCCTTAACTTGTTCCTTTCCAACAATTATTTAATGAATTTTGATCCGAATAATAATGTTCATGATGATTCTTTGGATTCTTTTTTACTGTAAGTTGTTACCTACATTCCTACATTGTACTCAATATATATATATATATATATATATATATATATATATATATATATATATATTGATATTTAAAATCATGTTTAAAGAAGAAGGAAAAAACCAGAATAAGAAAACGATGAAGGTACTGCCGAACTTGGCGATTTTTTTTAACCTAGAGATTTTTTTCACTTTTTTTTAAACAACCTAGCGTTTTTTTCAAAATTTTTTTTAAAAAGCTTGTATTTTTTTCGATTTTTTCCAATTTTTTAAAACAACCTAGTGATTTTTTTTTCATTTTTTAAAAAAAGCTGGCGATTTTTTTCAAAGGTTTTTAAAAGTCCTAGCGATTTTTAAATTTTTTTAAAAAATAAAATTGGTGATTGTTTTTTTCAATTTTTTCTAAAAATCTGGCGATATTTTTAAATGTTTTAGAAAAACAGTGGCGATTTTCTAAGTGTCCCCATTAAAACACAAGTACCCGGCCTACGGTAACCATGAAAACAGAATGCAAATAGTTTCTTTGCATAATCAAGGTAAAGTTGAAGCATAATCAGAATTGCAAACTTAATTTCTGATATGATGCTATTTGAGTGGAAGATTCGGACTCGTTGAGCAAAAGGAAGATTAGTTACGTTGTTGTACTTATATCAACTATATAATACTACGTCACTACTGTTTGAATTGAGGTGTGTGCGTGTGTTGTGAGTTCATAATTTAGAGCATATAACAAGTGATATTGTTGTTCTTACCTTCTGTTCAATTTCAGGGACTGTGTGTTTGATCATAATCTGTTTTTTTAATTGAATTTTTTAAAAATAGAATGAGGGTAGTTTGGTAAACAAAAATATTTTGAGGTGTAGTATTTTTTTTTTAAATAGGAGGATAGTTTGGTAATTTAATCTCTTAAGTGATGTTGCATTTAGGGTTTTTTTTATGTAACATTTAGGGGTTCTGTATTTTAATGGACATATCAAGTCATTACCAACCTATAACCACAATTAAGCATTGATATTTATGTTTGAACGTACCATCCAACTTCAACAACACTAAAGTTTAAAGCTATATCTCGTAATATATATATATATATATATTTTGTTTTCCTCCTAAGGGGGGCATGGGAAGGGATCGAACCTGAGACCTAACACATTGTGAAGCCCCATGTCTACCACTGGGCCACCCCCTTAGGGGCTATATCTCGTAATATTAATTGTTACACCATTTACAAAAGTTGGATTATATTTTTGGAAGGTTAATTAGTAGGCTTCTAGTAGACTGATATGAAATCTATGGATGAATTCTCCTCATTCACATACTCATTAAATCTCTCCTCTGCAGATTTCTCTAGCTCGTTATGGCAGAAAAGAAAACTAGCTAAAGAAGAGAGAAGATGAAGCTGCTCGAAACATCACCTTCTCCAAGCGTCGCCAGGGCCTTTTCGAGAAGGCTAGTGAACTTTCAAGGTTATGTGGCGCTAAAATAGCCAGCCATAGTTGTCTTCTCCCCTGGACGTAAGGCATTTTCTTTTGGTAGTCCTCGTGTTGAATCTGTCATAAACAGATATCTACGAAAATCAACCCGAGGATACAAGCCCACAATTTTTATACTAGATCGTTGTTCAAGGCATTTCAGTTTAGCTTGTATGAATTTTTACTAATTTATTGACTAAAGTTTCAAATACCATAATTCCATTTCTTTGATGTTGACTATTTTACTGGTGTACTTTTGTTGGTCAATTAATTGCATTTACTATTTCAATAATACAATAAATGAAGCATCCAAAGGATATATCCTAACCGAGTCCAGATCTCCTGTACCACTTGTGTGTACCACTGGTGTACCACTTTTCATCTCAACCATTGCATCTCAATTATTGCATCTTAACCAATGATTGAGATGAAAAGTGGTACACCAGTAGTACACACAAGTGGTACAGGAGATCTGGACTCGGTTAGGATATATCCTTTGGTACACCAGTGGTACACACAAGTCCAGGGCTGTCCAAAAGTTTTAACAGTGAGGATGTGTTAGAAATCTATATATATATATATATATATATATATATATATATATATATATATATATATATATATAATCGCAAGCGTAGATTTCTCCCTCCAAAATCTCAATCTTGAATTATTAACTTTTAAGTTATTATTTCACTCTTTTTCTCTCCTATATTCTCTTATTGTATTTATCTTTCTCACTCCCGTCTCCTCCATATTTTCTCTCTCATCACCTTCATCTCCTCTCTTTTAATTATGTTTAAATTTAAATATTTTTCTCTCTTTAAACATAAAAAGTAGTAACTAAGCAAAAGTAATAGTTTTGGAGTTAAGAAAAACAAAAATATAAGAGGTTAGTAAAATAGAAATAATTCATAGAACAAACCACTATCAAAATTAAAGTTACAGAATCAACAAAACAAAAATAATTTAATGCGGATGTTAGTAATATAAAATAATTTATGGAACAAGACTTTAACCAAATCAAAAATATATATGTAAAAAAATATGTTAGTAAAATAAAAATATTTGATGGAACAAAAATAAGAGTTACAAAGTCAATAAAAAAACAATTTAAACCGAGGTTACTAAAATAGTAAAAATAATTTAGGAACAAAATTTTAAAACAAATTCTTTAAAATAGCTATGTAAAACAAAAATGCACTGGTTAAATAAAAATATTTGACGGAACAAAAAGAATAGTTACGATAGTCAATAAAACAAAAATAAGTTAAACTGAGGTTAGTAAAATTATAAAAATAATTTACGGAACAAAAGCTTAAAAAAATTTCTTAAAAATAGTTATATAAAAAAAATACGTTCGTAAAATAAAAATATTTGATGGAACAAAAATAATGGTTACAGAGTCAATAAAGCAAAACTATTTAAACCGATGTTAGCAAAATAATAATAAAAAATTACGGAATTTTTTTTTCTATAAAACTAATTCTTAAAAATAAAACAAAAATAATAGTTACGAAGTTAATAAAACAAATATATATAATGGAAGTTATTAAAATCAAAATAATTTACATAACAAAAATACTCCCTCCGTCCCTAAATTATTGTCCTCGTTTCTTTTTTCCTCTGTTACAAAATAATTGTCCAGTTTGAAACTTACTTTTTTAGAACATCACTTTTACCACTTTACCCTTACTTTTTCACTTTACTTTAATTATGAGCCACATACACATGGGTTTTAAAGGAAACTACATATTAAACCAATATAAATAATCAAGTCAATTGTTTTTTCTTAAACTGTGCGTCATGCCAACTAGGACGATTATTTAGGGACGAAGGGAGTAATAGTTAATGGTAAAAATAATTTCGTTAGTTTGATTTTAGCTTATTTTCTTTTCATAAATTTTTTTATTCATAAAATACTAATATCTATATTACAATATAGCTCAGTTTATACGTGTGCAATTGACTTGGGATAAGTAACGATTGACATTTATTGTTTTACTTTAATCTTACGACCGTAATTTCTTCCTCATGTCGCATTTGTGAACGACAGTTAATCCAATTGTAATTGTAACAGTAATCCAAATTGTAATTGTAACTGTAAAGACTTATTCTGTGGAGCCCGAGAGAAAAAAAAGGCAGTCATATAAGTGATAATTCATTTTACAGTTATTGTTTTACAGTTTTACCGTGATTGTTTTACAGTTAATTCATTTCCACATTATATGCTTCATTTATCAAGTTTCTTCTCTGTTAACGTGCATAACTGAATCAATTTAATTTAGTCCATTAGTAAGTTTTGATTTTTTTTATTTTTAATTATTATCGTAATTAACTTAATCAATTTAATTTTTTTGACCCTAAAGTTAGCATAAAAATAATTTTTTTTAAAAAAAATTCGTAAGTTTTGTAATTTGAAATATTTGGTTTTTTTTTTCTTTTTAACTGCCATCGTAACTAACTGAATCAATTTATTTTTTGAAACTAAATCTCAATTTAATTTATGTCTAACTTTTAAATATTTATATTTTAATTGTTATCATAATTAACTTAGACAAATTATAAGTAAATATAATTATATTTATATTTTTTTCTTTTTAATTGTTATTGTAATTAACTTAATTTTTGTCTATGTTTTAAATATTCATATTTTAACTGTTATCATAATTAACTTAGACAAATTATAAGTAAATATATTTATATTTATATTTTTTTCTTTTTAATTGTTATCGTAATTAACTTAATCAATTGAATTTTTTTCCGGCCTGTAATTTCATATACAAATATTTTTTTTTAAATCGTAAGTTTTTTAATTTGAAATATTTGTTTTTTTTCTTTTTAACTGTTATCATAATTAACTTAGAAAAATTATAAGTAAATATATTTATATTTTAATTTTCTCTTTTTAATTTTTATTATAATTAACTTAATCAATTTAATTTTTTTCCAGCCCGCAATTTCGTAGACAAATAATTTTGTTTAAGAAAAATCATAAGTTTTTGTAATTTGAAATATTTGTTTTTTTTCCTTTTTAACTGTTATCATAATTAACTTAGACAAATTATAAGTAAATATATTTATATTTTTTTCTTTTTAATTGTTATTGTAATTAACTTAATCAATTTAATTTTTTTCGGCCCACAATTTCGTATACAAATAACTATTTATTTAAAAAAAATCGTAAGTTTTGTAATTTAAAACATTTGTTTTTTTCCTTTTTAACTGTTATCATAATTAACTTAGACAAATTATAAGTAAATATTAATTCATGTCCACATTATCTGTTTTATTTATTGATAAATTCTCAAATTGGCGACGTGCCATCGGCACGGGCAAGAATACTAGTAATTTAATAAAAGTAATCATTCAAAAGGAAGAACTTATTTGAGTTCAGATTCTATTTGCATGGCGGAAAAAATTAAAGTTTGTTTGAAGAATTAATTATATAGAGTTCTTGAATAGTATAAAGTGTTTGGGGTTGTCAAGCCATGAATTGACACTTAAAATTAGTGTTCCAGTAATACTATTAAGAAACATTGACCATGCTACAAGGTTGTGCAATGGAACAAGACTAGTCATCATAAATCTTGGGGATCACATTGTTGAAACAATTTTTTTGAAAGGAAGCAATGTTGGAGGAAATGTTTTTATCCCAAGATTGTCATTAACTCTATCCGATGTAAGATCGTTTTTTAAGTTTTAAAGAAGACAATTTATATTACTGATATCATATGTAATGAAAATTAACAAGTGCTAAAGTCAATAATTGCATGTAGGCCTTTTTTTGAAAAAAATTAGTATTTAGCCATAGAAAGTTAGTTATATGTCGTAGTTCTAAAGTAACAAATTATTTTGGTTTGAAGACATGATATGCGGTGAAGATGAAAAACCAACTAATAAGACAACAAATGTTGTGTATAAATTTTTTTTAGCACGGGTTAAAAAAACGTTAACTAATCGTAAATAATGATGTTGTATCTGAAAATTATAGGTCTAAGCTGATCTCAATAATACAATTAGGTTTGAAGTTAAACAGCTATCTGTCAGGAGATTAATGCATATGATGTCGTCTTGCGTTTGGCAGTTTTCAAATTTAGTGTACTGATCAAGCATAGAAGACTTATCCGAAAATGAAAAGGGAAAGGGATCTTAATATATTACATAGATTCTGTGAAGTCACGTGCATCTTATGCCGATTAGTTTGCCGTGATTTGTTAGAGTATTATTTTGAGTAGGATTGTTGTTTCCTTTATCCCCAAGTGTTTCCTTTTTTTCTTGAACTCTTGTACTATTTATAATCCCTCCTTTTGTGAGATGAATGAGAAGGAAATCTGCCCTAAAATTGAGCTCTTACATGGTATCAGAGCCTGCCATACACAAGGCCTAAATTATGACCGGCGATACCGTCGGCAAGATAAGCTCACCAAGAACTATCGCCTCCAAAATCGAGTACAATTCTCCCTTTTACCTTGGTCCTCAGGATCGGCCTGGTGATTTCATAACCCCTACTCGCTTCCGTGGTGATAACTATGATGATTGGGCCGGTGATGTACAGACTGCTCTTGAAGCTCGACGCAAATTCGGTTTCTTGGACGGCTCTATTTCCGGTCCCGTTTCTCCTTGCACCGAATCAGACTGGAATACCATTCATGCCATGTTGGTTTCATGGATCATGAATACTATTGATCCTGAGGTTAAAAGTACTCTCTCCAAATATAGAGATGCTAAACGTTTGTGGGATTCTCTTAAATCTCGGTATGCATTGGTGGACGGACCTCGTATTCAGCAACTGAAGATGTCGATTGCGCGATGTGAGCAAACCAAAACCATGCCTGGGCTGTAATTTTATTTCGTAAACCGACCGATGCCTGGAAGCACCGCACAATTATGAACGATTTCGAACAATTGCTCTCATCGCACAATTGCAGAAAGAAGATGCCGCACGTAGGTAGACTTCATGAATTTCTCATGGGTTTAAACTCTGAATACTATGCCTCTCTTCGCACTCAACCCATCTGCCTCAGATCCGCTTGCCCACTCTAGATCGGGCTTATCGGGCTTGGTAGCACAGCCGAACGTGTTCGCCTTGCCAAACTCGTTCTTGATGAACCTCCGGATGTGGTCGCTTTTTCTCTTAAAACTAGTGGTTCTCGTGGTCGTGACAAGCTTGACAGATCTCATCTTACCTGTACTCACTGTCAAAAAATTGGTCATGATGTTGCTTCATGTTTTGAATTGGTCGGCTATCCGGAATGGTGGGAGACAACAAATGATCCGCTTCGTGGTGGCCGCCGTCCAAAGAAGGTCGTGACAAAGGATCCACGTACGCTTCTCACCACCGCCGACCGTGGTTCTCCAAAGTTGGTGCCGCTGGCCGCTGAACGCTTCCTCCGCCTCTACTCTACTTATTTGCACGCTGGAATGCTTTTAGCCGGCCTTGTTGGTATACCCGTCTTCCGAATAATCGTCTTCATGGTACGTTTGATACTTCTTCGTGGATCATAGATACGTGGGCTTCCAATCATGTGACCTGAGACGCTTCCTCGCTTTGATTCTCGCCAATACAAACATGTCCTGGTCTAAGCTTCCTAATGGCACTTCTGTGTTTGCTCATACAGAGGGCTCTGTTCACTTGACAGATACTCTTACTCTTCATCGTGTTCTTTATATATCGAATTTAAGCTGCAATCTTCTTTCTGTTTCTCAACTCTCTGATGATATTAATTGCACTGTCCGGCCAATTTAATTCCTCTTTGTGTGCAATACAGGACCAGTTGAGGAATCTGATTGGAACGGGTGTTAGGCGGGATGGACTCTACTATTTTGGGGGCTCACCTTCAACATGTCACGTCTCAGTTCATGGAGCGTCTTCTTCACTTGAGTTGTGGCATAACCATATGGGATATCCGTCTGAAAGAGTAGTAAAGCTTCTTCCCCCAGTTCGCCATTTGTCTGGTAGTCTTAGTCAACCTTGTGATGTTTGTTTTCGTGCAAAACATTCTAGAGAAAGTTTTTCTGTTAGTGAGTATAAGTCCACTAGAATTTTTGAGAAAGTACACTGTGACTTGTGGGGTCCTTACACCCATGTTTCCTCTTGTGGTGCTCGTTATTTTTTAACTTTGGTGGATGATTACTCTCGTGCTGTTTGGATTTATTTATTAATTATAGTTTTTCGTATGTTTCTGGCCTTTGTTGCGATGGTGGAACGACAGTTTTCTCAACAAATCAAAATTGTTCAGTCTGACAATGGTACTGAGTTTAACAGTTTGCTTGATTACTTTCTTTCCTCTGGTATTCTGTTTCAAACATCGTGTGTTGGCACGCCTCAACAAAACGGGCGGGTCGAACTAAAACATCGTCATGTTCTGAATATAGCTAGAGCCTTGCGGTTTCAAGCCCATCTTCCCATTTATTTTTGGGGTGAAGCGGCTCTTACAGCTGCTCATTTAATTAATAGAACTCCTTCCCACTTGTTGGGTAATAAAACTCCCTATGAGATTTTGTTTGGAAAAGTGCCCCTTTATAATTCACTTCGGGTTTTTGGTTCGATGTGCTATGCTCATAATCAGCGAGCCAAGGGTGGCAAATTTGCTAGTCGAAGTCGTAAGTGTATTTTTGTGGGCTATCCTCTTGGTAAAAAGGGGTGGAAACTGTTCGATCTTGAGACCAAGACATTCTTTGTCTCCCGGGATGTGAAATTTTTTGAGACTGTGTTTCCTTACAGTGACCCCAACGCGGTCCCTCACGTCCCTGATTCAATTGATATTCTTGCCGATGAGGCTGCTCTTGGGAATATTGATTTTCCTGACCAGCATAATGTTACTCCCGCTGTTTCACCTACTGGTGATTCTACTGTTCTCCCAGCAGAGACTGTTGTTCTGCCCGAAGCTCAGGATGATGTTGTCCCGGATGTTCCTACATCGTTACCCACACCGGCCAGTACTGCAGCTCCATCTACATCGACCTCTGCATCTTCTGAAGTCTCTGAACCCAGTGCTCTAGGGAGGGGTATGAGACAGAAAAATCCCTCTGTTCGTCTTCGTGATTATGTTGCTCTTACAGCCTCTTCTTTGAGTCCATCCCCCGTCTCTCCTCTTCCAATCGGTTCCTCAGGTACTCCCTACCCTATAGCTCACTATATACATTGTGATCATTTTTCTGCCAAATATCGTAACTTTCTCACAGCCATTACTTCGGCTAAAGAGCCGAGATCCTTTCGCGAGGCCATGACTCATGATGGCTGGAAACAGTCAATGCAGGAAGAAATTCATGCCTTGGAAGATAATGGCACATGGACCATGGTGTCTTTACCTCCTGGCAAACAAGCTTTGGGTTTCCATTGGGTTTATAAAATTAAATATAATTCTGATGGAGTTATTGAACGGCTCAAGTCCCGGTTAGTTGTCCGTGGCAATCATCAGCTAGAAGGTGTTGATTATACATAAACTTTTGCTCCTGTGGAAAAGATGGTCACTGTTCGGGCTTTTCTTGCTATCGCTGCCTCCAAGAATTGGGAGTTACATCAGATGGATGTTCATAATGCCTTCCTGCATGGTGACCTTACAGAAGAGGTTTACATGAAACTCCCTCCGGGTTTTGATGCACCGGATCCAAAAATCGTGTGTCGTCTTCGTAAATCTCTTTATGGCTTAAAACAGGCTCCCCGCTGTTGGTTTGCCAAGTTACTGGCCTCTTTAAAGTCCTACGGTTTCTTACAGTCTTACTCCGACTATTCTCTATTTACGTTCACAAAAGGAATGGTTCAGATGAATGTGCTTGTGTATGTTGACGATCTTATTATTGCTGGGAACAATTTTGCAACTCTACATACTTTCAAACAGTACTTGTGTGATTGTTTCAAAATGAAAGATCTTGGGTCTCTCAAATATTTCCTTGTCATTGAGGTTGCCCGCAGCTCTTCTGGTTTGTTCTTATGCCAACGAAAGTACACGTTGGATATTATCTCGGAGGCCGGCCTGTTGGGTGCCAAGCCTTCTGGCTTTCCTATTGAACCGAATCATAAGCTTGGTGTAGCTACCGGTGCTCTTTTGGATGATCCAGAACGTTATCGTCGTCTCGTGGGTCGCCTCATCTACATGGCAGTCACTCGGCCGGATCTAGCTTATTCTGTCCACAATTTGTCTCAGTTCATGCAAGCACCGCAGTCGGACCATTGGGAGGCCTCCTTACGGGTTGTTCAGTATCTCAAAGGCACTCCTGGTCAAGGTATTCTCCTTCGCGCTGACTGCGAGCTCACACTCCGAGGATGGTGTGATTCGGATTGGGCCGCGTGTCCTGTAACTTGCCGTTCTCTCACTGGGTGGCTTGTGTTTCTCGGTCATTCCCCCATCTCTTGGAAGACTAAGAAACAACCAACTGTGTCTCGGTCTTCTGATGAGGCTGAATACCGCGCCATGGCAGCACTTACTTGTGAGCTTAAATGGTTGAAGGGTTTGTTGTTGAGTTTGGGTGTTCATCATCCCAAAGCAATTAATATCTTCTGTGACAGTCAATCGGCTCTCCACATCGCCAAGAATCCTGTCTACCATGAGCGGACGAAGCACATTGAGGTGGATTGTCATTTCGTGCGTGATGCTGTTTCTGATGGTCTTATTTCTCCTTCTTATGTTCCTACTAAGACACAGTTGGTTGACATTTTTACTAAAGCTCTCGGGAAGCAACAGTTTGATCTCTTGCTTAGCAAGTTGGGCCTTCTTGATCCTCATGCTCCAACTTGAGGGAGGGTGTGAAGTCACGTGCATCTTATGCCGATTTGTTTGCCGTGATTTGTTAGAGTATTATTTTGAGTAGGATTGTTGTTTTCTTTCTCCCCAAGTGTTTTCTTTTTTTCTTGAACTCTTGTACTATTTATAATCCCTCCTTTTGTGAGATGAATGAGAAGGAAATCTGCCCTAAAATTGAGCTCTTACAGATTCACATACATTGAGATAAAAGTCTGAGACTTTAAAGTTTGGGATCCCTACTACTATACGTATATCAGTATTGCAGAGATACTTTCTATTATTTAAGTTTCACGATTTTTCTTTGTGGAACTGTGATTGTGGTTTTAGTACATCATTGTTGCCTAGGTCTCCATTTATTGTTCATTGTAATACTCTGATAATTTTAGTATAAAATAATAAATTATAATAATTAATATTATATTTAGTTTGGGCTAATCTAATTGTTTTGAACATATTTAGTAACTAATTGAATTGGGTCGGGCTTGACACACTTTTGACTAAGATTTTAATATTGATTCCTTATTAATATTTACTTAATTAAATTTTTAGTCCAATCAACTTTAGAATTTCGGTTAAGGTTTAGAAGACCTAATAGGGATGGATTAATATATAAAGGGCCGAGGGTTTGAGTAAAGAGAACACTTAAAAAATATCATAATAAACGGAGTGGCGGCCGACTTGGAGGAGAGGTTTTGAACGAGAGAGAGAGAGGCAACATCAGTTTTGGAGGTAAAGGTCAAACCATTCCTATCCTCAATATCCTGCTTGATTTGTTGTATGCATGATATATATGTATGTGTGCATGATGTGTGTGTATTAATTTTAAAATGAATGTCTAATATTTCGTGAGTGAGTGCGCGTTAGCGGTGTGTGTTTTCATGTAAAAACATTGTGTGGTGGTGATTATAAGAACACATAATATATATATATATATATATATATATATATATATATATATATACACACACACACACACACACACACATAGATGAGAGGAATATATAATATATGGGTATATGGGGGAAAGATAAAAAAAAAGATGAAAAATAGACGGTAGAAACTGTGTCCAGACAGCCCGGACACCTCGTTACCAAGTTCCATACTGTATATTATTTTAGATTCATTACCTGCTTTTGAGTAATAGTGATTGTTTTAATTTCTATTTCTCCCATTTTCGTTCTTTGACTTAAATGTGTTATCATCAATGCAGGAGAACATTTGTTGAATTGTCAATTGTTGTGGTCTCATCAGATTTGTCTTTGTTATCCAGCATGAGATCTAACTTTGTGAGACTACTGAACATACTGGAAAGACCAAATCAAAGGAAACTGACCGAAGAAGAGAAGTATGCAACATGAGATCAATTCCTAGAGCAATGTGAATCATGCAAAAAGGTGTTTGTATCTCACGAATACCCAGCAACATGAGATCAATTCCTAGAGCAATGTGAAAATTTATCAATGCCCAGCATACTGGAAAGACTAAAACAAAGGAAGCTGACCGAAGAAGAGGAAGAAGTATGCAGAAGAGCTGAGAGACATTTTTAAAGCCATGGTGTGGATGACCTTGGAAGAAATGAAAGAAAGCGTCATGTCTCACTCAACAGCAATAGAAGAAGTAGACATCTACAAACCTATAAAAAGTGGTGATTCCTAAGAGGAATAAAAAACCATTGCTTATCTGCTATAGAACTGAATCTCAACAATAGAGGGATGTACCAACAGAGAGGGAACAACACCAGGGTGGACAAAATGGAGAATCATTCCCATCTAAGACCCTGATTGAAGAGATTGACGCTTACCAAAACTATGTTCAAGAGTTGGGAGAAAAAAGATGGAGGGTCCTTGATAGGCCAATTATAGCAATTATTTGTATTATTTGTCTATAGTAGGTTATTGTTCTTCAGTGGACTTTTCCTTCGATACATATTGTACTTCTGCTCTGGAGTTTTATTGATCGTGAAGTGATTTCGCTAGACTTATGGATTGCCTATCACATTGATGGGTGAATCATTTATTATTATTTTTTTGTACTGATTTCTCTTTCATTTTTTCTTTTTTGCTTTATCATGTTAGCGTACTTGTCAAGTGGAAACTGATTCAATTTCTTGAATGCAAAGACTTGTATAGGACGGTCTTACGGATCCTAAATCCGTACGACGTTGCCCCATTTAGGAATTTGTGGGTTAATAACATAATATGTTAAAAAAATCACAACCATTTAGGAATTCGCGCTTTAATAAAATAACATGTTAAAAAAATCACAATAACAGGCTTAGTGTGTTGGTCAGAGGCGATGGTTATAGGTTTCAACAAGGAGGTTGTTGGTTCAAAACGCCCCAGCTACATTATTAAGTTTTAATGCTCATTAATGAGAAGTTCCTCCATGCCTTGCAGTTGAAAGTGCAGGGGCACCGAAGCAAATAGAACCGTTGCCTCTGACCAACTCGCCTAACTTTTTATTGTGATTTTTTAAACATGTTATGTTATTAACTTACAAATTTCTCAATGAGGCTCCGTCTTATGGATTTAAGATCCGTACTATCCTACACAAGTCTTTGCCATCTATCTATCTATGTATACAAGATCACAGACAACCTGTGAGAACAGTAAGATCTATTATAGCACAAAACATGTAAGTGTTAGTATCAAGAAATGTTTAAGCATAAAAAGTAAGGAGGCTGACGCTTAAAAAAACGTGAGTCAACAGCTTCTAAGTGGCTAACAAAAATGATACAACGAGCTGTCCAAAAATACTTAACCAAACAAATTATAAGTTCTAATAAATTAAGTAAGAACATAATTATTTTAAGCAAATTTAATTTAGGCAAGATTCAACACAATCCCACAAGGATATGAGGAGTAATCTAAAGGCCAACTATTTTTTATCTCTAACTTCCTTTATCCCACATGACAATAAAAAGAAAATTCAATGATTTACTCTCCCTTTAAAAGGGATAATACCATATGTAATATACCCTATATCTTAACAATAGTAATTACCTAAAATTATTATCTAATGGAATACACGAGAAGTTGAAAAGTTAAATGAATAAAAATGAAGATTAATCAAAAGATGGATAGGTGGCACACCTAGAGATGTTCTCACCAACTTTAATATACATATGTATGGATTTATTTTTTAAAGTATTATAATTAAATCATGGTTCTAAGTTGTTTCTTGCTATTATGCCTATGTATTTTTAATTCATCTGCGTTGTTTAATTATATTTGGAGATACCGCTGATTAATTCTCTCTTCTTGGGATCGTCATTCTGGAAAATGTTGGCCCTCACGGGCTTAGCTAAGTTGGTTAAAAGCTAGTAGATTTGGATACAGGACCAATGATCGAGTCATAGAAACCGCAGCGTGGGGGTTGCATCCTCTTGTGGGGGTGGCTCCTTGTAGGTACTAGGCACGGGTCCTCCTAGCTACTTAATTACTGAGTTACCGTGATTTTCCCTCTCACATTCTCATGGGGCTGGGGTGTGGGGGCTCTCTGGGGGAGAGTTTCCCCTTTTGGATACCGGAAAATGTTGCTTCGAAGACCACCTAATTAATTTTAAGGTAATTTTGATTGAAATTTGGTTTCATAGAATTCCGATCTAATCTCATAATCATACATAGGAAATTAAATTCATTTTTGGATCTTAAGACCCATTTTTGTTGCTGTCTTTTAAGGTAATTTTCGTTGAAAAGATTTTGTTTTAGATAACAACTACCAGACTGTTAGGAGACAAGATCGTTATTCATGGCATTTCAACTTAACTTTCAAAGCTTTTAATTCAAATTCTATAAATTCATTTCTTTTGATGTTGGACTTTCATATTGTTTTTATTAGTAAATCATTTATCAGCAAATGAACTGAATCATTTAGTAAACATCATTTGAGGGAACTAATGGTTAGAACAGAACCAACTCATAACGTATTGACTAAATGATCCAACTTATTCGCTAAAGAAAGTAACATGTTTACTAAAGGTGACCATTTTCATTAAAAGGAACTAGATCTTTATGTCCGTACCTATGGTATGGTGCCGGTATATCTGATTTCATCAATTGAAATGACAGTGCCTAAACAGAATGTTCGATTTTAAAAAATGTTACAATTGAAGGGTACATTGTTTCAAATGATAGTTGAGGGATTGATGTTTTATAAGGGTTGACTGTTCAGAAGATTAATCGCAGAGTGTGACTTTGTAATATGAAGATAAAACATATGAAGAAGAAAAAAAAAGAGGTGACTGCTTATAATATTAATTATAGGGTGTGACTTGTAATAGGGAAAGAAAAAATAGGGAGTTAAAAATAGATAACTACCCACAAATGTGAATGTGGGGTGAATCTCAACTGTTAAATTTTTAAGATAATTTAATCTCAACCTCTGAATAATTCTAGTCAATTACCTAACTGTTTTATAATATAGACTAAATCTTCATGTCCATGCCTTTTGGCACGGTGCCAGTATATCTGATTTCGTCAATTGAATTGACAGTGCCTAAATAGAAGGTGCGATTTAAAAAAAAAATTACAGTTGCATTGCTTCAAGTGATAGTTGAGGGATTGATATTTTATAAGGGGTGAGTGTTCAGAAGATTAATCGCATGGTGTGACTTTGTAATATGAAGATAAAACACAGGGAGAAGAAAAAGGGTGACTGCTCATAATATTAATTGTAGGGGTGACTTGTAATATAGAAAAAAATGGGAAGTTAAAATGGATAACTACTCACACATATGAATGCGAAGGTGAATCTCAACCGTTAAATTTTTAAGATAATTTAATCTCAACCTCTCGAATAGCTCTAGTCAATTACCTAGATGTTTTATAATATAGACGATCTTGATGCCGTGCCTATGGCACGGTGCCAAGAACTCGATTTCGTCAATGGAAATGATAATGCCTAAATAGAAGGTGCGATTTTTTTTAAAAAATGTTACAGTTGAGGGGTACATTGCTTCAAGTGATAGTTGATTGATTGATGTTTTATAAGGGGTGACTTCAGAAGATTAATTGTAGGGTGTGACTTTGTAATGCGAAGATAAAACATATGGAGAAGAAAAATAGGTGACTGTTCATAATATTAATTGTAGGGGTGATCACTTGTATTAGGGAAATAAAATATAAAGAGTTAAAAATTGATAACTACTCACACATGTGAATGTGAGTGTGAATCTCAACCGTTAAATCTTTTAAGATAATTTAATCTCAACCTCTGAATTATAGCCCTAATCAATTACCTAGCTGTTTTATAATATAAACTAGATCTCCATGCCCGTGTCTATGGCACGGTGCCAGTATATCTAATTTCGTCAATTGAAATGATAGTGCCTAAATAGAAGCTGCGATTTAAAAAATGTTACAGTGGAAGGGTACATTACTTCAAGTGATAATTAAGGGATCGATGCTTTATAAGGGGTGACTATTAAGAAGATTAATTGTAGGGTGTGACTTTATAATGTGAAGATTAAATATAGGGAGAAGGGAAAAAAATGAAATTGTAGGGGGTGACTTGTAATAGGGAAAGAAAAAATAGGGAGTTAAAAATGGATAACTGCTCACACATGTGAATGTAAAGGGTGAATTTCAATCGTTAAATTTTTAAATATAATTTAATTTCAACCTCGGAATAACCCTAATCAATTATCTATCTGTTTTATAATATAAACTAGTTTTTTTAAAACCGTGCGTTAAACGCACGTCAACTAAATTATACATAGAAAAATAAGGAGGATCAGTTTATTAACAATTACACACAAGTATATCACTAATAATTATAGAATCTAAACAAATTCCTTATACACAACATTAATTGTCTTATTAGTTGGTTTTTCATCTTCACCGCATATCAATATCTTCAAACAAAAATAATATGTTACTTTACAAACTACGACATATACTGTCCATGGCTAAATACTAGTCTTTTCAAAAAGAGACATACGCGCAATTATTTGCTAACATAAGGAATGATATTACTAATATAGTACAAATCCCTATAATATTGTTTGGTTAGAAACAAAACAACTTTGAAAGCAATGGTAAAACTAAGATAATTGACAACATTACCAAAAAGTAAACAAATACTTGTTAATGACTTCGACTATAAAAAAAATTAGACATTAATGTTAACAATGCTCTAGTAAATATCAAGTTGTTCATTCTTTTGTAATTTATGAGAAAATTTCAAATTATGCAACATCAATAAATCAAGAAAAATCTCTCTCTCTCTCTCTCTCTCTCTCTCTCTCTCTATATATATATATATATATATATATATATATATATATATATAAAGTTGGTGAGGAGCACTATGGTTGTGCCACCTCACCCACTTTAGATAAATCTTGATTTTTAGCCATTCATGTATGACTCTTTATCTTCCAACCATTACCTATTAATAATACCTATTAATAATCAATATGATAAAGAGTATTATCATATAGCTATATATAACAATGAAGATCTTTACCTAAAGTCTTTTCTATAATAAACAATAGCTAAGAACTTTAGCTACTAGGACAAGGAGCTGAAATGACTACAATTAAGAACTTTAACAATCAATTTAAAGAGTTGTATAATTTGTGTTTTTGAATTCATGGCATTAGGTTTTAAATAGAGGCACTAACCGAAACTTTTTCTTCTCCCAAGAAATACTCATCATTGGCTCACTCTAAAACTAAATGGACACATTTGCTAGACCCTTTAATTGGTTGAATATCTCAATTCACCTGCAAATTGATCAAAGACTATGAAAGGGATGACAAGAGTCTTAAATAATTTATTTTCACTATAAGCTTACTCATGTTTTTTCTTTCCTCTATTCTTCTATTTCTTTTGAAGACCGACTCCTTGAAGAAAAAGATAAAACTCTTCTTTTCAGATCTCTATAATAATGGGTTGGTTTTCATTTTTTGGATATTACCAAAGTTTGGATTTCTCTCTTGGCATTAGTCTTCATGATTTTTTTGCTTTTAATTTTTAAAATTTGTTTTTCTAATGTTTTTGGTAATAGCTTTATTAAAATTTTAATTTTAGATATGAGTTTAGTTTTAACTTTTTGTTATTTTTGTTGTGATTGTGCTTTTGTTTTTGGCTTTAGTTTTAACATTTTGATTTTTTCTTAGTGTTTCTTATATTGGTTTTCAACTTTTGCTTTTGGTTTTTATTTTTACAGTTATTTTAGTTTTTATTTATTCTTTTTTGTTAAGTTATGATTTTGGTTATTTTATGTTCTTTCTTCAATTTCGTCATGATTCCAAATTTGATATTTGCAACTCAATGTATATTGATTTTTATTTTAGTCTTGATTTTGACATTTGATTGTTTTGTCGGTGTTTTTTTCAATTTCAATTTTGGTATCAAATTTTTTGAGAGTCTATTGTGTATTATTGATAAAAATAATTTTAATAAATAAAAAATATATATGTATTGTTTATATATTATTGCTTTCCAATATTACTACCAAAGATATGGATTTCATATAAAATATTTACTTCAGAAATAACATGTATATATACAATATTAATTTACAATTTACTATGAATATTTAACTAATAAACCGAGCGGAACACGACTTTACTACGGATATTTATTCCAAAAAACAATGTCGATGCATTTCAAAAAAGTTGTCATCTTTATTATCTATTTTATATTTTCTTTGTCTATACGATTTTTAAAATAAAATAAAAATAAGCGTGGGATTGTTGGTTTTTAAAAGGAGTATTTTAATCAAAATAATGCACCATCCCTTTTAAAGTTTTATGGGAGTTGTCATTTGTGCATACCAAATTGGTTTGAAAATAAGGCTTTATAAGTTACTTAAGGTGATACCCTATACCCATGTATATGAACAAATTACCCCATTATTACCCCCCACATGTTAATAACCATGGGTTAATTTTCTTTCAACTTTTATTTAAAAAACTATTGAATTAGAATATGTAAAGATTCATTAGATTTTAAATTGTTGAATAATAAATGGTCAGTTTTCAATTTAGCCTTTGAAATCTTTAATTTCAATTAATTGTTCCTTAAATTTTCTTCATCCGTTATTTTGGAAAACAATTAGAAGCTTCACTTTGTCTATTATAATTTATACATTACCCCACATGTTAATAATTGTGCTTTACTTCGACCTTTATTTTCAAAAACTATTGAATTAGACGTTGTACACAATTAATTGTAGATTACAGATGCATTGGATTTTAAATTACAAAATCATCAACGGTCATTTTTCAATTTAGATATCCTGTAAAGTCTTTAATTTAAAATTAACTCTGTAGCATTTTTTTATTCAATTCTGATACAATGTACTATAGTGAGTTGTAACTCCTATTTTTTATACTTACAAACTGTGAATCTTTCAAATGGTTGAACTTATTCCTATATAAAGCAAAAAAAAAAAAAAAAAAACTCTTCTCTCTACAATGTTTTCATGATGTTAGACAAAGCAAAATGTTACCCATTAAACGAAACATTAAGAATTCAAATAAATTATTAATGTAACCATAAGAATTCTATTAAATTACTCATGTATAGTTTATTTGAGTAATAAAATGAACATAAGTAATTACTTTTTTAATTGATTAACTTTTTAAACTTCATTACGCCATTTGTAAGATTTTTGCACATGGATTTTTAAAATAAAATAAAAATAAGTGTGGGATTGTTGGGTTTTAAAAGGAGTATTTTAATCAAAATAATGCACCATCCCTTTTAAAGTTTTATGGGAGTTGTCATTTGTGCATACAGAGTTGGTTTGAAAATAAGGCTTTATAAGTTACTTAAGGTGATACCCTATACCTATGTATATGAACAAATTACCTCATTATTACCCCCACATGTTAATAAACGTGAGTTAAATTTTCTTTCAATTTTTTTTTTAAAACTATTGAATTAGAAGATGTAAAGATTGATTAGATTTTAAATTATTTAATAATAAATGATCAGTTTTCAATTTAGCCTTTAAAATATTTAATTTCAATTAATTGTTCCTTAAATTTTCTTCATTCGTTGTTTTCGAAAACAATTAGAAATTTCACTTTGTCCATTATAATTTATACATTACCCCACATGTTAATAATTGTGCTTTAAATTTTCCTCCGACCTTTATTTTCAAAAACTATTGAATTAGAAGTTGTACACAATTAATTTTAGATTACAAATACATTGGATTTTAAATTACAAAATCATCAACGGTCAGTTTTCAATTTAGATATCATGTAAAGTCTTTAATTTAAAATTAACTCTATAGTATTTTTTTTATTCAATTATGATACAATATACTACAGTGAATTGTAACTCCTAATTTTTATACCTATAAACATGTGGATCTTTCAAATGGTTGAACTTATTCTTATATAAAGCAAGAAAAATAAAACTCTCCTTTCTACGGTGTTTTCATGATGTTAGGCAAAGCAAAATCTTACACATTAAACGAAACCTTAAGAATTAAACTAAATTATTAATGTAACCATAAGAATTCTATTAAATTATTCATGTACATTTTACTTGAGTAATAAAGTGAACATAAATAATTAATTTTTTAATTGACTAACTTTTTAAACTTCATTATATCAATTTGTAAGATTTTTGCACATGAGTTTCATATTAAGTTACGTTAGAAAGTAAAAAACGATCCGTGCATAGCACGGGTTACACACTAGTTTGTTGTAAGAACAAGGAAATACATACTTAAGGGTGACAATCAACCTAACCTGCCTTAAGTGTGATATATCAGTCAGACCTCGAAAAGGAAGTATGAATCAAAATTACAAAAATCCAAGCAACTAAAGAGAAAACAATTAAGATACCCTAAGACAAAGCAACATGCAACCAGATTTCACCTCTAATAGAATTGAATGAGGAAGATCGGCCAAAGAGTCAAAATAGGAATCCAAACAAGTATCCCTAGCTAAGTTAGCCAAACCATCAGCAACCATATTAGCCTTTCTATAACAACGCCAAAATGAGAAAAGATGAACTCGTTGCAACTCAAATGATAAGAATAAGAAAAGCACACTTCCAAGGAAGGAAGTGACCTTTGGTGAGACACCCAATAGTGAAAGATGAGTCAATCTCAATAATCGAGTTATGGAACCCATGAGAGGAAAGCCTTCAAATACCGTGGAATAAAGCTTTTACTTCAGCAATAGTGTTAGTGCGATCTCCACAAGTCATAGAATACCAATGAAGATATTTGTGTTAGAGTCATGAATCACCCCACCTCCACCCCCAGTGTCGGGGTTACCATGACTACCAATCTACCACCATCAAAGTTAAGTTTAACGAGATCAGGGAGAGGCTTTAGCGAAGAAAGAAGACTAATTGAAACACTCCTGGCCATCCCATATATCATAGAGCTGCCAGACCAATGAAGACATTTATAATTAGCAGCCAAATGAATTAGGTTAAGCTCACTTTGGATACACATGATCATGTTGCCCGCATGATGATGAACTCGCTAAAAAAAGCATTAATATGCTTCCCTAACTGCCATAAAATGAGAGAAGAGACAATGCTTAGCATAATCGAGTTCTTATGAAGCAACCAAGCCCCACATATCTGGCTAATGGAAGAGTCACAAAAATCCAAGCCATTGCAACCTTGGAAGTAAGGCCCAGCGATAGAGCCTATCTCACTAAAGAGAAAAACATGTTGTGGCGACCCGACTCGGGCCCGAGGTGGAACCGCTGGTCGAACCGCCCTAATAGGAGGGAAACAAGTAAACACATAAACATGCAAGGACTCAATTTAAGAAAACGATGTGATGCAACATTGGAGACGTAACACGCCTCGGCACCAAAAGGCCAGAATTTTTAAAACTTTTCAAACCTGATATAACAGTTAAGAAATTATACCAAGTCATCGGCGACACTACATGCCGGAGCCCAAGCTAGCAGTTTATGGACAAGAATTAAATAAGAGCTAATAGGATGCTCAGCAAAAGAACTTATACGTAGTGAACTAATTAACATGACAACTAAAGCTCGGCTTACACATTGCCTGCATCAAAAGGATTTCAAGTACTACAAGTGATAAAACTACAAGTAGTTAAATAAAGGAAACAAGTACAAGTTCTAAACACATTCCCAAACATAGTCTAAATGACTTGCTTTAGAGCCCGTCGTCCTTGCAAATTACAAAAGAAAGGAAGAGGACATCTAAACAACCTCTTCAACTGCAACGTCGGACCAAAAAAGGAACAAGGGAATCACGAACACCGCAAGCCTCAGCGAGAAGGACCTGCTTTGCTAAGATCTAAAGCATTAAAGCGGAATGGGTAAGTCATAAAGACTTGTAAGCTATCAATCATGCATGTCATGGCAATATGCAACATACAAGGCAAGATATCGTCACATAAGCATATACAACATATATCCAAGATGCACAATGTTTCACATAGGTGCTCGTAATTAAATCACATAGGATAAAGATATATGGAGAGTCGGGCCACTACGCAGTTCCTGCATACAAGCGTTATCTAAAATGTGCGGTGTCAGATGGTTGTGAGTATATCGACCTTCCGAGGAGATGCCCGGGATAGACACACCAATGTGCTCTAATGGTTACAACAAAGGGGCTACTTCCCCACTGTGGCCACAGTGGAGGCGTGTGTGTACAAGGACAGGTATGTCAGCTGGACTCATGCAAATGCCAAGTAGTGTTTACTTAACAAATTCTCAAGTAGAGAACGAGGTCGACAAGAGCGATCTCGTTCATGACAAGTAATTATTCTCATCAATTATCAAGTAGGATTGAGTTCGACAAGAGCGAGCTCAACATGTCAAATAGGCATTCTATTATATGACATTTAAATCAAGCATGGTAATCAATCTAATTCAAGAGTCTAGAATTAATATTCTTAGTGAAACACATTTAGAACGTCGTAGGGATTGATCATTGAGCCGGTATTGTTCAATGGCTCACTAAATTTGACTCAGTTGAGTCGTCTCTATAAATTCATCCAATAGAGTTTAAACGCTAAATGCATTCTAAACCCTTTTCTAAGTTCTTGTATAGGATAGACTAGGCCATAAATCCAAATAACAACCATAGTCAAGAATTATCATCAATTCATAATTTATGGAACCTTAGAATCATTATTTCTAAAAGTTATTAAAAGTCAATGGTCCAAGAACAATAATCATTCTAAATGAAGCATAGAACACATTTCACTCTAGGCTTAGGACCAAAACCAACAAGATGAACAATTCATAGTTTATGGAACCCTAGGATCAAAATCTCTAAAACTTGTCAAAAGTTAATAGTCCAAGAACAATAGTTATTTCAAATGGGGCATATAACACTTTTAATTCTAGGCTTAGGACCAAATTAACAAGATGAACAATTCATTTAAAAATCGCATAAACTCAATTCATCATCAAACATGGTATAGACATGGTAGGAGCATGGGAATCATAAAAGGAGGGGGATAGCATGACATTTCTAGCATACATCCTAAGGGGAATCAATAGCTTACCTTACACCAAGGAAAAAGATGAAGTGAACAAAAACTAATCGGATAGAATCGTGATCCTCGTCGATAGCTTCATTTTGGTGGTCTCGATTTGGCAATCGGAGTTCGGGAGCTCAAGTTATGGAGGAAACACACACTAATCTCCCCTCACCATTCACACACAAAAGCTTGGGAAAAGAGAGAAGAAATTTACTGAAATGGTGGGTTTAATGGTTGATCACAAAGGTGGGAGGTTTATATATGACATGAAAATGTGGGTGGAACTCCACATGTCACAAGGAGAATGAATGGGAATCCACTTGTCTTATGGAGGATGAATGGGATTAGGCTTAAGCAACCTTAGTTAGGGTCTAATAGGATGGATTAGGGTCAAGTAGGATGGGGGTTCAATGGGTTAATTGGGTCACAAAATTAGATTGTTCAAAAATCCTGAAATGTGGAATTCAGTAGCATGCGGTCGCTTCAATAAAGGACCATGCGAGCGCATGGTCCTATTCCCAGCCAAACATCATTTTTTGAATGCTCTGAGCACTGTTCCGCGAGCCAATGACCAAAAAACGATGCGAGCGCGAGGTTCAGCCCTTGAACATGGTCTAAACTTGTCCTAAATGGTCTCAGACTCATGGGCAACCATTCTAAGGTGTAACCCAACTCAAAACAAGTCGGAAACACACCCGAAGAACATCCGAAACAAGTTAAAACAAAGCTCGAATCATGCGACGAATGGCCAACGAATCAAACACGATTCAAACACAAATCAAACTAGAACAACTTGGACATGAACAAGGATTGTTTAAACATGGATATGACCTGATACATGGCCTAGAACTCAATGAACATCTCACAAGACGAAACACACGCAATACAAGCAACAAGGGAAAACGCTAAGACTCCAACGAAGCAATAAAGCTTCTAAACTTTCAACCAAGCCTTCTATGATCAAGATGAATGTTATAAGTCATATATGCAAGGTACTAAGACTCCAACAAGACTTAGTTAAGTGCTAACATGCTAAGATGAATACTCAAAGCACAAACGGCAAAGTATGCAACGCATAGAAGACATTCAAGCGACTATGATCGTAACTACTCTAATGCAAGCATGACATGAACAAAATGGACTCTCTAACATGTTAAGGCATACATTAAGCATGTTATAGTGATGTAATACAAGTAATGAGTTTGGGTTCTCACACATGCAATTAAGTCTCTAATGTAGGCTGAGAGCAGAAGTTGCAACGAGATACCATGCAAAATCCTTTCTTAATCGGGGCTTCATCCAAGGGAAGCCGAGATTTGAACAACCTCCACATGAAGACGCTGATATGTTTAGGAAGGAGCTTATGCCAAATAAACTTAAAGGAGAGAAAGTTAGGACCAGCAGATCTAAAGGGTAAATGAACAGATTTCAAGGAGAAATTGCCATTCGACTATCTAGACCAGCAAGGCTTATCTGCCTCATCAACAAGATAAGTATGTTGATCCTAAATAGCATGACGAATCTCAAAGAGAAGATAGTTCATGGCTGTATGAGAGAGGGAAGAAGGAGAAAGTAATAATGAACCTTGGACACGATCGTGTCTGCATAATAAGCGAAGAGATCCATAAATCATGCCATATAGTGCTATTGATGTTGCCCACTACCCAATGAATCAAAGGTTCAGTAAGTGCATGGGCTCGAAGAAGATGAGTCCAAATGTGAGAACCTTTGGATTGCACAACAACTAGATGAGAAAAAGAGCAATATCAAGCATGCATAAAATCATCCCAAATACTCTATTGGGTATGAAAATATGGCACCAAAGATTGATCGAATAAGAATTAATTAGATCATCCATGGAAAGATTGCCTAAACCACCTTCAGAGAAAGGCTCACAAAAAGAAGACGAAGACAACTAATGGGATTTATTGCGCCCCCTCAATGTTGTCCCTTAAAAAAAATAGATAACAACCACTCAATTAATTTGATAACACCCAGTGGGGATCCAAGGAAGCAAGTTAGTAAGTGGAGATAGAATGCAAAACATGCTTGATTAAAGTAATTCGTCCAATATGGTTAAGAAACACACCTAACCAAGTGCCAATCTTATTCTGAATTTTAGAGAGTTAAGGGTCAAAAATGCTTTTATTTTTTCTGCCATGATAAAGAACAACCCAAATAAATAATAGGTAAGGAACCTATCTCGATTGTTTAATACGTGAGGCAACATCATTAACCCGAGAGGCCTCCATCCGGGTGGAACATATAAGCTACTATTCAAAGCATTGATAGATTGACCCAAGGAGCGCTCAAGGCAATGCTTATGTAAAACAACGGTGACCATAGCAAAGAATAATCATATCATCTCGCGAACGCAAAGTGAGAAATTATGGGAAACCCACTAGACGTAGAATAAACCACCGAAGGGTTGGAGGCATGAAGCCGAATTAGACTACCACTTAGGACCTCGTGAGGCTATGATGAACAAGCCGGGAGATAAGGCCTCAATCTTACACATTCAACTGTAAAAGTAATACATTTAAAGTCAAAAGTGACGCTTAAAAAGTGGCACATTTTCAATTCACACATAATGACTTACACATTAGGGGACTAAAAGGACACATTTAAAGGCAAAAGTGACACATTCAAGGTTAAAAAGTGACACGATTTCCATTGAACATGAATATTAACTTCTTATGTATTAAGATCCGTAAGACCGCCTTACTAAAGACGCATTTCTTTTGTTTATTATGTGTTTTATGGCCCAATGTTGAGAGAACCCTTTTAGTTAAATTTCTATACAAAGGGTTGTTGATTTTGTAGGATTCTCTATTTTGCCTTTTGTGCATGGGTATTGCTTCGACATTTTAATGGTGGAGATAGCTCAGAGGTGATGGCGGTCGTTGTGGTCTGTGGGTAACTTACATTTGTATAGCAGACATATGGGCACTTGTGATAACACGTGCCCATGTCATGCCATGAAGCCTTCCGCAACTCCTCCTACATATCGGTAGCACGTGCCCACGTGCTATATTTACTGTATATATATATATATATATATATATATATATATATATATATATATATATTGATCCTAGTTTTGTTAGGACTGTAATTGTTTTATTTTTGGAAACCTTTTGTTTATAGGTTAAGTATCTCTTACATATTTTAGAACTAGGTCTCTCTTAGTATAAATGGAGTTGTATTGTAATCTATTTTCTTAACGTGAAATAAATTAATCATCACGCAATTTTACATGGTATCAGGGCCAATCTCTTATGATTTCTAAACCATGACAACCGAACCCACCAAGCAAAGAATAGATGACCTATCTTCTTCCAATTCATTGCGATTGATAGCAAATCCCCATATTATTTGCATCCTTCCGATCATCCAGGTTTGTTGTTTGCTAAACAAATTCTGAACGAAGGAGGAGATAATTATTTTACTTGGTGAAGCAATTTTCTTAATGCTCTTCAATCCAAGAACAAGGTTGATTTTGTTGATGGAACTCTTTCAAAACCCGAGGTAAATTCTGGGAATCTGTAGAATTGGACACAATGTAACGCAATAGTTAAATCCTGGTTGATAAATGCGATTTCAAAAGAGTTGCAAACTGCTGCAACTCATGCGGATACAACTAGTGAAATTTGGGCTAATTTTGAAGAACAATTTACTCAAGGCATAACACCTCGAGTTTATGAATTAAAACGAACAATTGCGCTACTGCAACAAGAAAAGGAAGCAAACTCTACATATTATGGAAAGTTCTAGAGTGTTTGGGGTGAACTTAAAAACCTCAAGCCGACTGCAACTTGCACTTGTGGGGTCGGATGCAAGATGGAGAAGATGGGCGAAGAGGAGAAGGTTTTTTTATTTCTTAATGGGACTGGATGATGCACATTCTACGGTTTGATCTCAGATTCTTAGTCTTGATCCATTGCCATGAATTGGAAAAGCATATGCATTCGTGGCACAAGATGAAAATCAACGTAGCGTTGCAGCAACACGAACTCCTACCATCCAGGCAGCAACTCTGTTGGCCAAATCACTGGCAAATTACTTCGAGCTCAACGGATACCCACCAGGATGGAGGAAACCAAAAGCCAGAGGAGGAGAACATAAAAAAAATAGAAATAATCAAAGTGCAGGAACTTAGGTTTCACTGAAACATTTAATACTACATCGACAAATACCTCGAATCCTATGTTAACTACAGCACAAATCCAAAAGCTTATCAAGGTCTTGGGGAACCAATCAGAAGCACCAATTGTAGCAGTTGCCAACATGGGATCCCAAAATAACTGTGGTAAGAGAAATTCATGGATAATTGATAAGTGAGTAACAAATCACATATCATGCACTTCAGATTCTATGATCAATGTCTGTACGAACCCCTTTATTCCACCTTTTCAGATCTCAAATGGGGATACCGTTCTTGTTGAAGGTCTGGGCCAAGTAAACCTTGGGAAATATTTAATCCTCAAACAAGTGTTGAGTGTTCCCAAGTTTTGTTTTAATTTACTTTAAGTTAGTAAATTAACTAGAGATATGAATTGTGTTTTAATCTTTGGACCTGGTTTTTGTATGATACAGGACTCACACTTGAGGAAGCCGATTGGAGTGGGTAGAGTGCATAA
This sequence comes from Codonopsis lanceolata, assembly GCA_013146195.2. NCBI lineage: Eukaryota > Viridiplantae > Streptophyta > Magnoliopsida > Asterales > Campanulaceae > Codonopsis > Codonopsis lanceolata. Next base: position 11,088,735 of record CM028382.1, read on the forward strand.
TGGCTTGCATTACCTGGAACCAACGGAGACGGGGAACGTACTCTTGGAAAAGGGACATCATTCAACAAACTTATGGCATCGTCGATTGGGAGATCTTCCGTTAGATCGTGTTTCGTTAGTTATGAATATATCTGTTATACCTGAGTGGACAAGTAAATTTCTTTACGATGTGTGTTATAGGGTAAAACAAACTAGATTTCCATTTCCAATTCATATTAATAAATCTTCCAACATCTTTAATTTAGTTAATTGTGATATTTGGGGATCTTATCGCACTCAATCTCATTCGGGTGCACATTATTTTATTATCATAGTTGATGATTACAGTAGAACTATAGGTGTCTTCCGTATGAAAAATAAGTCGAAGACACGTCACTATATGTTATTGTTTTTTAATCGGATGGAAAGTCAATTCAATACTAAGATCAAGATTTTCCAGACTGATAATAGATTGGAATTTAATTACTTGCACTTGTTAAGTTAGTATTTTGAACATGGGATGGATAGGCGTACAAGTTGCACTGACACGCCGCAACAGAATGGTGTGGACGAGCGAAAACATAGACATTTACTCGAGGTAGCTAGAGTCCTATGCTTCCAATTAAATCTCCCAATTAGTTTTTGGGACGAGTGTGTTTTGACTGCAACGTACTTGATTAATCGTATTCCTTTATTGGTGATCAAGAATAAAACACCATATGTGTTGTTATTTGGGAAACTGCCTACATATGATCATCTGCGTACTTTTGGTTGCGTTTGTTATGGTCAAGTTAATGCGAAACCACGAGATAAATTTGCCTCTAAAAGTAAGCCAGGTATATTTGTGAGATACTCGTATGGACTGAAGGGATACATGATTTATGACTTGGAGAAGAAACTGATATATACCTCACGAGATGTGCAATTGTTTTAGAATAGTTTTCCTTTAGCTGCTCATATTGTTTCTGATCATCAACATCAAACACCCAAGTGATCCCTCTTATGTTTGATGAAGAGAATCATGTTAATATTGATAGCCCAAATGTCGACCATGGTAACACACATTCTAAAACTTCCCCGCACAGCAAGCCTACTTTGCCCAAACAAGTTGTACCACAAGATAACCATCATATTCCTCGATCTACAGGCGACATACAAGTTTCAAAAAGGTTGTTAGGTATTGTTTCTCATTTGTATTTTGATTTACATTTGTTCATACATTGCATTAGTTTTATACATTAGTGGCTAATTGGGCTGCGCGATAAATTAGCATTAACAGCGTGTATAGAACTTTGCCATAGAATAGTTTGTTTATAGGCTTCATAGGTTCAGCGGAAGACTTCAGCAAAGCTTCACCGGAAGACATTAGTCAGCATCCAGCAGCAGACCTTGTCTGCACATGTTCAAGCATGACGTGTCCAGTCACCAAGTCTTAGTGGATTAATTAATTTCATACTTTATTAGTTTGAATTTGAATTAGAACATTCCCTGACTTCTCATACACGCCTGATCAGCTTTTCGAAAAACAGGAAGACTTTTCGCCTACTGAATAGTGACAAAGCGGTAAAGCAGATTGTCTCTTACGATGCAGTACCAACTATCACGAAGCAACTCGACTTTCTTACTGTTAGTTCTTGCTACTGCACCATTCCTGCTTTCGAGAATCAGTGAAGACAAAATCCACAAGACAGCTCCATGCATTTAATACATTCAACCTAATAGAGTTGTTACACTTCGTCTTCTCCAACGAATCTCAAGAATGCTCCAGCTCTAAATACTGCTATTAAAGACTGAAGAAAACAATGCTCTGAAATTCTCCAACAACTCTAAGTCTTTATACTCAGTGCATTCAAGAGATCATAAATTGATCAAGTAGCCCTCGACAACAATCAAGAAGATCTGCATCAACACTTATCTTAAGCTTCTTATTGTTGTTCCCTTTAACTATTCTTCTACACAGTTGAATATCTTGTTTATCCAGATATTCAATTCCCAAACCCCCAAACACAAGTCAAATATTTGTACACGATCCATTTGATATATTCTTTGTAATAGAACTAATGGAAAATATAGTGCACATTTTAAATCCAAGGTTGACCGCCTTGGTGGTGGACGTAACACTCTTTATAGTGTGAACCATCTCAAATACTTGTGTTCCTTCTTTACTATTGATTACTGCTTTGAACTGTTTCATATTTCTTTTACTTATCTCTTCAACAGCAGACTTGAGTATTCAATCAAGTCTACCGGTAGTCCTTAATCGGCAGACTTGAACTGTCTTCCTTACAAGACTTCCGCTACTTCAATCTCCTTAATAGATTGCAAGTGCTTGTTTTAGGAACTTATACAAAGAGTTTTTAAGTGTCTAATAAGCTATTCAATCCCCCCCCCCTTCTAGCTTATTATTGTGCCATTTGGGACTAACATTAGGCTTCAATTATACTCTCCCCCCATCTTTACAACCATCCTCTACATAATTTGTGCACTTTTCCACTACTTCGGCTAAATTGACGATACATCCTTTGTCTCATACTATTTCGTACTTAAAATTCTTTAACACTCATAATGCTTTCTTGGCCGCCATATCTTCTGTTGATGAGCCCAAGTTCTTTTCTTCAGCTGTTAAGCATGCTCATTGGCGAGAATCAATAACTAAGAAAATCTCAGTTCTGGAATCTAATAATACTTGGACTCTCACAAACTTACCACCTAGAAAGCGGGCCATTGATTCAAAATGGGTGTACAAAGTGAAGTTTCATCCAGATGGTATTATTGAGCGCTACAAAGCCCATCTTGTTGCCAAAGGTTATACTCAGGTAGAGGATATTGATTTTAATGAGACATTTACTCCGGTTGCAAAGCTTGTTACTGTTCATTATTTACTTGCCGTAGTAGTCGTTCGACATTGAGAAATATACCAACAGGATGTTAACAATACTTTCTTTCATGGGGATCTCTCCGAAAGAGTTTACATGAAGATTCCGTATGGTTTTTAAAGAAATGAGGAGCAACGAGTTTGTCGACTTCAAAAATCATTATAAGGGCTCAAGCAAGCTTCTCAGAATTGGTATAAAAAAATCACCCAGTCCCTCTTAGATGTGAGTTTTGTACAGCCTGAATCGGATCATTCCTTTTTCACATATTCGAGCAACAATTCATTCGTTGCAGGTCTTATTTATGTTGATGATGTTATAATTACTGAGAGTGATTCCATTAAGATATCTTGGTTGAAGCAATATTTAGATGAAAAATCTCTGCATTAAAAACCATGGGAAGTTGAAATATTTTTTGGGCATCGAGGTTGCTCAATCATCCAAAGGGATCGTCTTGAGCCAGCGAAAATACACCTTAGACATTTTCACTAAGTCTGGCCTCACTAGGGCAAATCCCCAGTATCACCCATGGAACAACATCATCATGTCAGAATTAATTCCAGACCACTTTATGATGAACCCAGTCAATATATAAGGTTGGTTGGGCGTCTCCTATATCTCACAATTACAAGCCCTGATATTAGATATACGATTCATATCTTTAGTCCGTTCATGAATCAACCACGACAACCTCATTTCAATGCTACTAAATGGGTGTTACATTATTTAAAGATGACTCAAGGTCAAGGTATTTTTCTTCCGTCGTCTGATACCTCTCTTACTCTTCAAGGATTTTATGACGCTGATTGGGTAGGTTGCCCAGATACATGTCGCTCCACTACAGGTTTTATCATCTTCCTTGGCTCTTCCCTTATTTCTTGGCGATCCAAGAAGCAAATTGTTGTTTTACGTTCTTCTGTTGAAGCTATATCGTTCGATGGCTACAACTTCAAGCGAGATTGTTTGGCTTCTTCGATTACTTGCGATACATATAGCAGCTAATCACTTATTTCATGAATGTACTAAACATATTGAAATCGATTGCCATTTTGTTCGCCAACACATCTAGGGTTATTATCACCATGGTCAATTTCTTATTGCGCACAATTGGCAGATATGTTTACTAAGGCTCTTGGTTGTGATCAGTTTCTTATGTTACTTGGCAAGTTGGGCATTTTTGATTGGCATGCTCAGCTTGAGGGGAGTAAAGATGTATATATGAGCACATATGGGCACCTGTGATAGCACGTGCCCATGTCGTCTGCCCACGTAGCCTTCCCAAAACCTCCAAAACATACGGTAGCACGTGCCCACGTGCTATATCTTCTGCTTATATATATATATATATATATATATATATATATATTGTAATTATTTTATTCTTTGAAACCTTTTGTATATAGGTTAAGTATCTCCTACATATTTTAGGACTAGGTCTCTCTTAGTATGAGATCAGTTCAAACAAAATCCACAACTGAAGGTTTTATATATAATTGTGGAGGGAGGTGATTCAAACAAAACTTATAACTAAAGGGTTTATATGTGATTAAACCTAGTATCTGCGTCCGTGCTATAGATACGATGTCGGTATGTGATCAACTCAATGGATATTCGGAATAAATTATAGATAACCACCTCGTCAACTCAAACGGAAAGATGTGGTTAAAAAAATGTGTTAGTGGAAAACATTAATGTAACTGTAATTTAAAAAAAAACATTACTGAGGGCTTATTATATAGTTATTGGTTGTGGAGGGGGGTAATTCAAACAAAACTCATTGACGGGTTTATATGTAACTCACATATTTACGAATCAATCTGGACCGCCAGTTAGCCCATGATCTCTTTTATAATAAAGATAGAAGGATTAATATATATTTTGGTGCTTGGATTTATGAAAAAAATATTAGTTTGGTCCTCGGGTTCAAAAAAACATATTCATGTGGTCCCTTAATTCAATTTTTTTGTTAGATTTGTCCCTCCTACCTTGCCATAGGCACAGTGACGGTATGAGATTAGTTCAATGAATGGTTGACATAAACAAAACTCATAACTAACTGGGTAATTCAAACAAAACCCTCTGAAGGTTTTAAATGTAATTGTAGAGGAGTAATTCAAACATAACTCATAACTGAGGGGTTCATTTGTAACTTACATACTTACGAATCAATCTAGACCGTCATTTGTGTTTATCACAATTCGATCAGAGCCGTCAGTTAGACCCTGAGCTCTTTTATGATATAGATAGAGGGATTAATATATATTTTGGTCCTTGGATTTATGAAAAAATATTAGTTTGGTCCTCGGGTTCGAAAACATATTCATATGGTCCCTTAATTCAATTTTTTTGTCAGATTTGTCTCTCCTACCCTTAATGTTACATTTACCCTCTGTTTTTTGTTTTAATGATGAAAATACCCTTACTACTTTTACTGTTATCCTTATGGCCCGACTTTTCCAAAAGTTCAAAATACAAGGGGTTAATATACCTATTCAAAAATTATGAATCTTCAACAATTCATCTTCTTCTCCTCCACTATTTTGTTCAGAATTTTCTTTGAAGGTGGAGTAGGAATGAATTTGTTTTTTACTCCATTTTTTTACACACACTTTCCCCCTTCTAAAGAATCCCAATTCAACTTTCCATAAAACAAAAAAAAAATCCAAATATTGAAACATATATGATTTTTTCTTTGGAGGAGAAACCAAAGCACTAGGTTTCAATATTGAAATAAATTTGGCTTTCAATACCGGAATATCAAATCAATCCAAGAAAAAAAATTCAAAAATTGAAACAGATCTGGCCAAAATCAAAATCCATTCAATAATTGTTCTTTTGATCCTGTTCATCAATGGATGATGTCTTCAATCTGAAAGAAGAAAGTTGTGAAGAAATGGTAAACTCCACAACCAATTGGTCGAGCAGTAACGATATCAATGGTGTCAATGGCGTTAATTTGGACATCGTCGACAACACCTTATATTTCGATCATCTCTCTCATTTCAATCCATCCTTCTTCGTTCTCTCCACCTCTCGTTCTTATCTCATGAATTTCACTTCCGATTCCGAGTCCGACTTTGAGTCTACATCCGAATTAGGATCTGAATTTAGTGATTATGCCAGCTATCAAAATTGCTTCTACGGTGACGACCAGATGAATTTCATCATTGATTTGTTCGAATCTCGTGAACAATATGTATACAACAACGACGAGGACAACTCGGGTTCAATTTCGGATCCCTTTTCTGATTCCCTAAACGAAGACACACATGAGCTAGGGGTCGGGTTTGGTGTTGAGATTATGAAGATAGAAACCAGATCTGTTTCAATTTTTCATTTTTTTTCTTTTATCAAATCTCTTTCCTCCCACACCTACTTCTTCTAATTCTTCTTCCCGACGGGATGACACACATCTTAGAAAGAGTTTCCCTCTCTACTAAGGTTCTAATTCCGCGTTCTATCCCATATGTACTTCCCGTTACCTATTTGAGAGAGATTGGAACTCAGACTTGCTGGTGCTCCTATCTGGATCTTGCCCTTTGAATAATGCATCGAACCCGGCTTCCAACTAGCGTACTAGAGGATGTGCTTTATGAGATCTGAGGCAAGAATGAGGACCGCTTCAACCGCAGCCGAAGAAGGAGCCGACGGAGCAACAACACTGGTTTACTTTCTTTGTCAACTAGTGGTAAGGAAAGCATTTTTTTTATAATGAATTAGAATATTGGTTGATTCAAAGGCATAGTTCATTATTCAAGTACCAAACCCTCACAGTAATGAATATAAAGATGCCCTTGTATTTTGAACTTTTTAAAAACTCATCCCATTAGAAACTTGTTAGTAAGAGTAATTTAGTTATATTGTAAAAAAAGTGGACGAAAAATGTAACGGGAAAGACATGAGGGGGAAATTGATTCAAAAAAATGAACTAAGGGACGACATGCATATGTTTTTGAACCCGATGACCAAACTAATATTTTTGAGAGAATACATGGACCAAAATATTATTTAATTCTAAATAGAGTTGTATTGTAACCTATTTTCTTAACGTGAAATAGATTAATCTTCACGCAATTTTACATAATAATATAAATAAATAAATAATGTTTCATTTAATACAGATAAGGGCACTTTGGCCATTTTAAAAAAAAGTTGACGGTAATCCTAACGATAACGGAGAGAAAGGGAATCTAACCAAGAAATGAAAGTATGCAATATGTATGACCAAACTATATTTGTTTTAAATGGTATGACCAAACAAAGATTTTTCTGAAAGTCAAGGGACCAAAAAATTATTTTAATTTTTTCATTTTCCGAAAATGTAATTTCACAAAAATAAAGAAAAGACAAACAAACGACGGCTAGGGTTTTAGTTATATTTGTTCCTAAACTCGGGTCTATAAATTATAGCTTTGCCATAACCCTAAATCAAGCCTTAGATGCGTCTCTCTTGATTCAATCTGCGCCCCCCCCCCCAATACACACACACATTTCCCTCAAAGTCTCTCTTTCCTTACCTACCTACCTATGATTCTATTTACTTTCTCGAACAGGTGATTAAAATTTCTCTTTTTATGGATTATAAACAAAAATATATATATATATATAACAAAAATTTCATCTGTGTTGTTTAATTAATTTTCTTGTACAGGTATTCATGGAATGTGGAGATGCCGCTAATTAATTCTCTCTTGGGATCCTCATGCTGGAAATTGTTCCTTCTATGGCCACCTCATTTGAAGGTAATTTTCATTCAAATTTGGTTTCATATATTTCGATCTACTAAGCCAACCTTGGAATCATCACATAAACTAACTTCATTTTTGAACAGTAAGCCAATTTCTGTTCCTTTTATTCCCGAGAAACTGAAGATCGAAAAGAATTTGTTGTTGACTAAAACTGTCAGACTCCGATGCCAAAGTTCTGAAGATCATTATTTTCTTAATGTTAAATTGTTAATTTTAATAGTTATCTTTTATTCCCGAGAAACTGAAGATCGAAAAGAATTTGTTGTTGACTAAAACTGTCAGACTCCGATGCCAAAGTTCTGAAGATCATTATTTTCTTAATGTTAAATTGTTAATTTTAATAGTTATCTGATTGAGATTCAGTAGACTTGAGAGCTGTTCAAGCTTAATTATTATTTTCTATTATTTAAAGAGGCAAAACGAGTTGAGCTCTTTTTTTTTTCTATACCTTTTCAGTGCATCACATAATGATCTGTTTTCGTCTATTTCTTTTGTTTCGACAGGGTGAAAAGACAAGATCGTTGTTCATGGCATTTCAGTTTTTTAGCGTGTAAGTTGCTAAAGCTTTTATTTAATTCAAATACAATGACTTCATCCCTTTGTTTAATTGTTAGCCAACTCGTAAATGAGCAAATGCAACTGCCGCAATTTGTCCTAGTAAGAATTTTTACTAATTTATTGACTACATATCTGCTAAAGAAATAAAAAATTTACAAAGAGACAATTTCCCCTTAAGGAATTATGGGGAGTACCGCAAATTCTCCAATTCAAATTCTACTCTGGCAAAGTTAACATTTAAGGTTCTTACGAATAATTCACAAATTTAGAAAGAAATAGTGACATTAATAGAGGATATGAAATGCTTATTAAGAGTGTTATATCTAATCTATTACATACTTTGCTCCATAGATCAAGATAGAAGTGAGACATATAGCATTTATATATTCGTAGCACTATGCATATAAAGCTATTGCCAAGATACATACTTTCTATTATATTAGATTCACGATTTGAACTGCTTTTGAGTAATAATAGTGATTGTTTTAATTTCGATCTCACCCATTTTTTTTTCTTTGACTTAAATGTGTTATCAGCAATGCAGGAGAACAATTGTTGATTTTGAACTGATGTGGTCTCATCAAATTTGTCTGCGTTATCCAGAATGAGATCTAGCTTCGAGAGAAAGCAATGTGAATCATGCAAAAAGGTGTTTGTATCTCACAAATACCCAGAGCATACGGAGAACACTGCCTCCCTCTCTAAGCTTAAATTGAAATGACCACAATAAAACATCTTTTGGAGGAAGTTGAAGTTGAAGATGAAGTTGAAGCTGAAGCTGAAGTTGAAGATGTAGATAAAATTGAAGTTGAAGATGAAGTTGAAGATGAAGTTGAAGATGAAGTTGAAGATGAAGTTGAAGCTGAAGTTGAAGATGAAGTTGAAGTTGTAGATAAAATAGAATATTAGGTTTATCTCAGTACGCTGCACAGTGCTCTTAGTTTACTAACTAAAAATTATTTCAGCTTGGTATGAATTTTGTTTAGAAAAAGTTCCAGAATTGGCAGATAAAATAGAATATTAGGTTTATCTCATAAACTTCCACTGTTATTAGGCTAGCTAAAACCACCCATGTAATCCTTGGTAGAAAACAATTCCAGATTGAATCTTGGTACTACTGGTATGGTTCTAGTGATTGCCAAAACGTCATATCATTATAAAAGGTAGATAATAGAATACTAAATACGGAAACTTCAACACTCCACAATTAAGTCACTTGACATCAATTCAAGGATGTCCTACACAACGACATTGATTCAAGAATAACATACACTTTCATCTGCAGAAAAGAAGAATGCAGCTGATGGAATGAAAGTCGGATAGGTTTTCAATGTGCTGCTCAAATACAGTACTCTTTACTTCTCAAGAGAGTATATTTCAATTAGAATATCTAAGCAGGAATGGAAGTCGGATTAAGGTAGAGAAAATGGGAAGAAAAAGAAAGAAGCATATGTCATGCATCTCTATTGCCTTATAATCTATGTAATCTTAGTAGTATCAATTTACATTGGAATTCGTCATGCTTTCAGTTATAAAAAGAAGAGAACTACATTTTATTTTAGTTTGTCAAATAAAAAAAAAAAACCTTATTTTAAAATTTTAATCTAAATATTTCTCTTCTATCCATTCAACTTTTTTATTTTTTTCAAGACATGCTTTTTACAATAATAAAAAGTCCTTACTTTTCAAATGGGCTCTATTTTGGGGACAAACAAACTGCTACTTAAAACACGATGTACATTTATAATGGACCAGATTTAGTATTGTCAATGCCAAAACAATCTTGGAATCCAGCTCTTGTTTAGCAAAATGCAAATCCAAAGGGCTCTCCAATCATAAAGTTAGATAACCTCACTATTATCAAAAGTTTTAGTTACTGACATTGACTCTCAAGACTTTCAACAAAGCCAAATTAGATAACCTCACTGTTATCAAGAGTTTGCATCGTGGGGAATGTTCTAAACAAAATTCTCTCACGTCTTCTTGTTAATCATATGAATACAAGATAAATACTTGGTTTAATATATAATTTGGTCTCTGAACTTAACATCTCAGATTGATTTGGTTCAACATTTTGACGCCTCTTATTTTGGTCCTTGAACTCATTTTTTGGGCATACGGTTAGTCCTTAATGTAACGTCCGTCTAGTTTGTGGTTAAATTTTCAATATAATGCCCGAAATGCCCTTAATGAAAGCTGAGTTGGATTTCTAGACAAATTTTGGAAGGAAAATTTGCAGCCATCTCCCATCTTTCTTATTGCTCTTTATCTCTCTCTCTCTCTCTATTATATTTTATTTCTCTCTCTAAGATGTCGTGTTCTCTCTCTTATCTGTTCTCTCTTCTATCTATGATCTTTGCAGCAGCCAGTCGCTCTCTTCTCTCTTCTATTTTGTTTCTCCTTTTACTTTCTTCCCTTAGATTCATTAATCTATGACTTCATGTTCAACTAAGTCAGATCAACAAAGTAACAAATATGGATTGGTGAAGTTTCATAGATGTAGCGTGCGAGGTCCAGAGTGGACTTCATTCACTTGAAAACACCCATGAATGAGGTTTAATGAGTGTCCAAATAACAAGGTATTTTCTCTTTCATGGACATATTTTTTAAATAAATTTGTGTTAGGGATTAATAATCAAACACCGATGCAAAGGAAAACGACCTCCACTTTGTCTACCTTTACCACTTCTAAAGCCACTAATCACTATAATCTTCGATTCCCCAACCTTGCCATATGAAATAAGCCCTCACCGACAAAGCATCTAAACTCTACATGCAGAGGCCTTTGATTCAAGAGAAAAGAATTCAAAAGAAACCCCGGACAAAAAATTTCTAGGATTTACAAACCCACCTCAGTACCCAATCTCCACCACAATCCTAGCCTCTTGATTCCAACACCGACATAAAAAAAAATCAGTAGTTTATCGCCAATCTCTTTCTTCTCCGGTAATGACTACCACAAATAGTAGCATTTTTTGAAGCAAAAATCAAGAAATTAGTGTAGTTTAATCATCCCAAAATCCTAAAACCCACCTTCCTCTTTCGTCCCCTTCAAGTCCACCCCTCTCCTCATTTTCCCCAACCACACTCACATTTACTGGCTCGACATCTTGATCAACACCATCAAGATACCATTCACAAAAATTTACAACAAAGATGACGCCTATGACGCAGCGAACCTTGGCTTTGGATTGGAGGCCCATTGACTTGAGGTTGTTAATGGCTCATTTGTTCTTGATGTGACGCATAACGCCCTGGGGTGGATTTTGCTGATACTTTCAGCCCTGTTACAAAGCCTGTTACAATAAGGATTCTTATTTGCATTGATGTCTCCCGCAATTGGCCGCTTCGTCAACTCGACATCAATAATGCCTTTTTAAATGGTCATTTGTAAGAAGAGGTCTATATGGCCCTGCGTCCTGGTTTTGCTGACCCATAATTTCCAAACCACATTTGCCGCCTTCGCAAAGCCTTGTACGGCCTAAAACAAGCACCACGTGCTTGTTATCTTGAACTCAAAACCTTTCTCATTTCATTCGGGTTCAAGAATTTTGTGAGTGATGCATCATTATTCATATTTAACTCTGCTGGGATCATTTTATACTTTGTTGTTTATGTTGATGATATTCTTCTCACAGGCAACAATAGTAATTTTTTTGATCAGTTTATCTCCCATCTTAATCATAAGTTTGCTCTTAAGGACCTTGGTAGTCTTCATCACTTTCTTGGGGTCGAGGCCATCTCTACATCACAAGGCATGTTTCTTTCTCAACACAAACACATTCGAGACATTCTCACTACCCATAACATGGTGGGAGCCAAGGAGGTCACTACTCCCATGCAATGTCCATCAAACCTGTCCGACTTTCCCAAAGTAGTTGAGGTCGCTTCCTGTTGTAAAATTGTTGGTGCTCTCCAGTACTTAGCTATCACACGACCTGACATTGCCTATGCTACCAACAAATTATCCCAGTACATGCATGATCCTTCGGAAACCCAGTGGCAGGCTCTTAAACGTCTGCTCCGCTATCTCAAGGGAACAATCAATCATGGGTTATTTATTCGTCGCCATTAGCCACTTGATCTTCGTGCTTTTAGTGACTCGAACTGGGGTGGCGCCACTGAGAATGGTCGCTTTACCTCTGGATTCATCATTTACTTAGGCTCCAATCCTATCTCGTGGAAGTCCTCTCGTCAAAGTCTGCTCTCGGCCTCAACCGAGGCCGAATATAAAGCAACGCCACACTACTACGAGATCATTTGGATCAAACACCTTCTCACAGAATTAGGTGTCCTACTTTCTGCCATGCTTGTGCTCTATTGCGACAACATTGGTGCTACCTATCTATGTGCCAATCCGGTATTCCATAGCAGGATGAAACACATTGCCATCGATTACCATTTTGTTCGTGAGCACATAACCAACAACGTCCTTAAAAATCATCACATTGGTACTAAAGATCAGTTAGCCGACACTTTGACAAAGGCTCTTGGTCGTCAACCTTTTCTGCCAGCTCGAACCAAGATCGGCGTCACTGATGGTTTTGCCATCTTGGGGGGCGATAACACGCTTGTACATATCTGATTGTTCTCCTCATCCGATAAGTGTATATCTTTGATGTACTTATCTCCTAAGATCTGTAGCTATCTCTCAACTGTAATCTCCTCCAACTTGTGTATAAATATGACTATCAATCAATATAAATAATATACTCTCTCATCCAAACTCACTGATTCTTTATAACTCACACTCGAGGAAGCCGATTGGAGTGGGTAGAGTGCATAATGGCTTGCATTATCTGGAACCAACGGAGACGGGGAAAGTACTCTTGGAAAAGGCACATCATTCAAAAAACTTATGGCATCGTCGATTGGGAGATCTTCCGTTAGACAGTGTTTCGTTAGTTCTGAATATATCTGTTATACCGGAGACGACAAGTAAATTTCTTTATGATGTGTGTTATAGGGCAAAACAAACTAGATTTCCATTTCAACTCATATTAATAAATCTTCCAACATCTTTAATTTAGTAAGTGTGATATTTGGGGATCTTATCGCACTCAATCTCATTCGGGTGCACATTATTTTATTATCATAGTTGATGATTACAGTAGAACTATAAGTGTCTTCCGTATGAAAAATAAGTCGAAGACACGTCACTATATGTTATTGTTTTTCAATTGGATGGAAAGTCAATTCAATACTAAGATCAAGATTTTCTAGACTGATAATAGATTGGAATTTAATTACTTGCACTTGTTAAGTTAGTATTTTGAACATGGGATGGATAGGCATACAAGTTGCACTGACACGCCGCAATAGAATGGTGTGGATGAGCGAAAACATAGACATTTACTCGAGGTAGCTAGAGTCCTACGCTTCCAAGAAAATCTCCCAATTAGTTTTTGGGACGAGTGTGTTTTGACTGCAGCCTACTTGATTAATCATATGCCTTTATTGGTGATCAAGAATAAAACACCATATGAGATATTATTTGGGAAACTGCCTACATATGATCATCTGCGTACTTTTGGTTGCTTGTGTTATGGTCAAATTAATGCCAAACCACGAGATAAATTTTCCTCTAGAAGTAAGCCAGGTATATTTGTGAGATACTTGAATGGACTGAAGGGATACATGATTTATGACTTGCAGAAGAAACTGATATAAACCTTACGAGATTATGTGCAATTGTTTTAGGATAGTTTTCCTTTAGCTGCTCATATTGTTTCTGATCATCAACATCAAACCCAAGTGATCCCTCTTATGTTTGATGAAGAGAATCATGTTAATATTGATAACCCAAATGTCGACCATGGTAACACACATTCTGAAACTTCCCCCCATAGCATGCCTACTTTGCCCAAACAAGTTGTACCACAAGTTAACCATCATATTCCTCGATCTACAGGTGACATGCAAGTTTCAAAAAGGTTGTTAGGTGTTGTTTCTCATTTGTATTTTGATTTACATCCGTTCATACATTACATTAGTTTTATACATTAGTGGTTAATTGGGCTGCGTATCAATTAGCGTGGCAACTGTGTATAGAACTTTCCATAGAATAGTTTGTTTATAGGCTTCACAGGTTCAGTGGAAGACTTCAGCAAAGCTTCATCGGAAGACATCAGTCAGCATCTAGCGGCAGACCTTGTCTGCACGTATTCAAGCATGACGTGTCCAGTCACCAAGTCTTAGTGGATTAATTAAATTCAGACTTTATCAGTTCGAATTTGAATTAGAACATTCCCTGACTTCTTAGACATGCCTGATCAGCTTTTCGAAAAATAGGAAGACTTTTCGCCTTCCGAACGGAGCGAGATGAAATGCAGCATGTCTCTTTGCCTGTACTCAACTATCACGTAACCGCAACTCGACTTTCTTACCCCGCTTTGCAATAACTCTGCACCATTCCCTGCTCAGAATCAGTGAAGACAAAATCCACAAGACAAGTCCATGCATTTAATGCATTCAACCTAATCGAGCTGTTACACTTCGTCTTCTCCAACGGATCTCAAGAATGCTCCAGCTATAAATACTGCCATTAAAGACTGAAGAAAACAATGCTCTGAAATTCTCCAACAATTCTAAGTCTTTATACTTAGTGCATTCAAGAGATCATAAATTGGTCAAGAAGTCCTCGACAACAATCAAGAAGATCTGCATCAACACTTATCTTAAGCTTCTTATTGTTTTTCCCTTTAACTATTCTTCTGCACAATTGAATATCTTGTTTATCCAGATATTGAATTCCCAAACCCCCAAACACAAGTGAAATATTTTGTACACGATCCATTGGATATATTCTTTGTAATAGAACTAGTGAAAAATATAGTGCACATTTTAAATCCAAGGTTGACTGCCTTGGTGGTGGACGTAGCACTCTTTATAGTGTGAACCATCTCAAATACTTGTGTTCCTTCTTTACAGTTGATTACTACTTTGAACGGTTTCATATTTCTTTTACTTATCTCTTCAACAACAAACTTGAGTATTCAGTCAAGTCTACCGGTAGTCCTTAATCGACAGACTTGAACTGTCTTCCTTACAAGACTTTTGCTACTTCAATCTCCTTAATAGATTGCAAATGCTTGTTTTAGGAACTTATACGAAAAGTTTTTGAGTGTCTAATAAGCTATTCACCCCCCTTCTAGCTTATTATTGTGCCCTTTGGGACTAACATTAGGCTTCAGTTATACTCTCCCCCCATCTTTACAACCATCCTCTACATAATTTGTGCACGTTTCCACTACTTCGGCAAACTTGACGATTACGTCCTTTGTCTCATACTATTTCGTACTTAAAATTCTTTAACACTCATAATGCTTTCTTGGCCGCCATCTCTTCTGTTGATGAGCCCAAGTTCTTTTCTTAAGCTGTTAAGCATGCTCATTGGCGAGAATCAATAACTAAGAAAATCTCAGTTCTGGAATCTAATAATACTTGGACTCTCACAAACTTACCACCTAGAAAGCGGGCCATTGATTCAAAATGAGTGTACAAAGTGAAGTTTCATGGTATTATTGAGCACTACAAAGCCCATCTTGTTGCCAAAGGTTATACTCAGGTGGAGGATATTGATTTTAATGAGACATTTACTCCGGTTGCAAAGCTTGTTACTGTTCATTATTTACTTGCCGTAGCAGTCGTTCGACATTGAGAAATATACCAACAGGATGTTAACAATACTTTCTTTCATGGGGATCTCTCCGAAAGAGTTTACATGAAGATTTCATAAGGTTTTTCAAGAAATGGGGAGCAACGAGTTTGTCGACTTTAAAAATCATTATATGGGCTCAAGCAAGCTTCTCGGAATTGGTATAAAAAAATCACCCAGTTCCTCTTAGATGTGAGTTTTGTACATCCTGAATCGGATCATTCCTTTTTCACATATTCGAGCAACAATTCATTCGTTGCAGGTCTTATTTATGTTGATGATGTTATAATTACTGGGAGTGATTCCATTAAGATATCTTGGTTGAAGCAATATTTAGATGAAAAATTCTGCATTAAAAACCTTGGGAAGTTGAAATATTTTTTGGGCATCGAGGTTGCTCGATCATCCAAAGGGATCGTGTGACGACCCGACCCGGATCCCAAGACGATATCCCAAGGTCGTGCCATCAGGACAAACTAAGAGACAAACAAGCACCTGCTAAGCATAATGGTGCGAGTCAAAAGACGAGCCAACAAGCCCAAAACAGGAAGGTAAAGCCATAACGGCAATACAGAAAATCAAAACCTAAAACCCGAAGCAAAACCATAATGGGACCCGAGCTATCAAGCTCCCGAATGAAAGCAACCAAAGAGATAGTAAATCTCTCGGCCCAAAATTCGACGTGACGCAACATTAGACACGCACAACAAACCATCGGCAACCAAGGCCGGCAAATGCATGTAATCCCAACCTGATAAACAACACTCAACGGCTATAACATGCCGGAGGAACAATTCACTATAACCACATAATCAATGCTAAACCAACAACCCAACCTCACGACTAAAACTATCGGAGGTAGAAACAACAATATACCACAACTAGAATAAACGAGCCACACATGCTCGAAACGACAAAGGAAATAAATACTAGGGGTACAAATGCCCGGCAATACAACCGGCTCCCAAATACACAACCATAATAAAACACTACAATCTACCCAAGTAAAGTCTACATAACTTTACATTCGAGCCTCACAATAAATACAACATAATAATTAACTCCAAGCTTTTGACTTGGAAGACCACCTGCTAAGAGTCGATATCCAGGCATTACTAACGGGATCACCGCACACACTAGGGAAAACAATCACACGGAGTGAGTCATAATGACCCAAGAAGTTTCTAAATGCAACATGTGGCATATTATGACATGGCATGGCATAAATGCACAATCACATAAAATCATGGTATCATACTAGTATACCACCATAAAACATGTACTTAATTTTTAAAGCACATAAACTCACATAAATCAAGTAGCATATTATTTTCCATATACATGCTCATAAATAATCATGTGTAACAGTAAACGTAAATCGAACCGTTACAATCAAATCCGGGTTCAAAACCCAACCAACTTACCATGAGATCAAATCTCAAACCAAGATCCGGGCTCAATTCCCAAATCGATCATACCCTGGGGTTCCGTCCCCAATAATCACAACTCATCAGATTTCCTTTAATGAGTACTGTTACATTCATCCAGCTCGGATGAGAAATGAGAGCTCGATGTCTAGCTAGATGGCATAACACGAGATCACATCCCACTATTGGCCAAATAGTGAGGAGAAAGGGAACCAATGCAACGATTCATAGCGATTGTTTCAAAGACTAGGAATCGCCCCATTGCCGACACAACAACCAAACCCGCCACTGGACTTTAAACCAAACCATCAAGTAAATATTTACTTGCATAAACCAATGAGACCAAGTTCATAATTATCGGACTCATTAAACCATGTAGGACATAATGCTCTACAACAATCTCATAATCCATGCACATAATTGCACATAAACAAATAGGGCATAATGCTCCACAAAATCCCATAATCCATGCACATATTTGCATATAACCACGTAGGACATAATGCTCTACGAAATCTCATAAACCATGCATATAATCGCATAAAATCAAGTAGGACATAATGCTCTACCAAACATCATGAACAATGCATATATTTGCATATAACCATTATGTTCAACTAACATACAAGTTTAGTTCAAGAATTGAGGTATTCATTATTCCTCAAGTCATTAACCCCTTCAAGCATAGCTTACAAGCTTAACAAAATGTAAGGTGAGGTCTTCCATAATCCTCAACTCAAACCAAACCAAGACCACTCCGCTAGTCTCAAAATATCCACCAATCAAGACTTATTATTCTAGTCTTTATTTTAAGTATACCGGACTCAATCATAGTCCTAATCGTCATACATGATCGATAATACCAACACCATACTTAAAACATTATGGCTACTCCAGTAGTCACTTCCGCAGTGTTTTCATATGTACGCAACAAAAATCCTTGAGAAGAAGATTCTCTCTAGTCTTCTCTTAAATAATCTCATGACCTTATGTGGGTCTCTATGGTCCCATGCTCTAACAAGCATGCTTAAAATGTATTCTAGTCAGTCTCCAAAACATAAGTGTCGCCATAGGACACAACCAAAAACCCGGTGTGCCCAAGCACAACCCAAGCAAACCCAAACATTGTAGGATTCCAACCCAAGGCTCTTTATCATTTTATTGGCCTTATTACGACTCCGTTGAGTCTTACTAACACATTTCATTCTTTATGTGTTCTATAATTTCACACCGTAAGAATTTCTTAAGGTTTATAACCAAATCTCAATAGTCATTCGGGCTTAATTCCCAAGACTAAAAATCCACAAAACACATCTCAATCACTAATCATTAAAGTTTGGAAGTTATGTTCTTCCCTCCATTAACCAAATGAAATCCAATCATCGTAGGATTTCAATCCAAGTTTGCTTAACATATTATCAAGTCTATAATGACTCCGTTGAGTCTAATCTACCCTTTCTAAAATTTTAGGGCATAGAAGCTATGGTTCTCAATTCTCCCTATATTCATAACTACCAACAATAGCCATCATCCCGGGTTCGTTTAACTCTCATAAACCCGACAAAACCTTCACTAATATAACATAGAATAAATTCATCGTTTTGAGCACAATTTCATTTAGCTCATCTTACCAATCATAATTCCGAATTCATGATTAAATCATACAACCTAGTTTAATATACTCTATTAAGCATATAAAACATAGTAATCAAGCTCACTTCATTAATTTAGCAAGCTAAACCAAATTTGGGCAAAACACCCTCCAAGTATCTCAACCAAACCAATATCAAAACTCATGGATAATCAACATACCCAAGTTCAATAGACTAATTAGAACATGAATTTCACATATTTCATGGTCTCACATAGGTCAATCCCATTCTAACATCAATTTGAAAACCTAGGGTTCATGCTTCTCTACAAACCCTAACAATGGCTTCCATTGACCTCACATAGCACAAATGGTTGTTTTCCCTAGGTCAATGGAGCCCAAAAGCAAGAGAAATAGGGTAGAAACTTACCTCAACACAGCCCCAAGAAGCTGCCATTCCCGAAATTCCAAGAGGGAGGTTGTTCTTCTCAACCTTCACTTCAAATCCATGGTGTAGATTAGAGAAGGAAGAACCCTAGCCATGGCCTCCCAAGATAGAACCCTTCAAGCCCTAGAAATCACCCTCTCTCAGCCCCTACACGTTTTTGTGGTCTGTTGCAGAAGATGAGAGGAAGAAGAAGTCGCTCTGGCCGAACAAATGAGATGGAGTATGCGGCTGATTCTCTTTTATATGGGGGATTAATTCCCCTTAATCACCCACTAATCAACCTCTAATCTCACTAATAATGTTTAGGACATGTATTAGGCTAAGTAGGTGGGTTTAAGTTGGGTTTAGAATGGGTTTAAGAGGGTACAAGTCGGACATTGCGCAGAAAATTGCAAAATCCCGTAACCAGGATTCAGGACCCATTGCGGTCGCATCCTCCATGAGTGATGCGAGCGCATCCTCCCAGGCTACACCAATTCCACCTTTGTTCAATCCTTGCTCGGTTTCGATCGTTCCCGCATGCATTCTCGAGCCTTAAAGCTTCGAAATGGCTCATAATTGAACCCTTAAAGTCCTTAAACATTAAACTAATCAATCCAAGTCTCAAACCAATTTTAAAGTAGGTCTAGACTCCCATAAACAACACCCGAAGCAACCCGGGGCAAAACCGACGCAAGACGTAACAACTTGCTATCTAAACGTCGAATGAAACCACAAATCGACGGGTAATAACCCATGATTGTAAACACCTATTAGGGCTACAAAATAGGACTGAATGCCTCCCAGATGATTCTCAACAGATAGGGGAAATAGGCTCCCGAAAGACGAGACGTTCGCCCGGCTCAATCTCAAACTACGCGATAAGGAGAATTGCTATTCTCGAGGCGTCAAAACTTCACAAGACTTATGGTATACATCCAATTAGAAGTCTAACACATCTAAACATGTTATTTAATCATCATGTAAAGGTCTGGGACCAAATCGAGGTCCAGAACACCAAACCCGAATAAACTCTCAATCGCGTCGCATTTCGACTATCGTCGAGTCACGACTTTTGACTTTAACAAGTCAACCACTATATGACATCTCTTAGGAGTGTTTTAGTCTTAATGTGGTCTCTCATACACATCTAGACTCTCTCACGAGTCAAACGAGCAATCAACCAAAGATGAAATGCGAGCGTTGCACGCAATTCAAGCTAGCCGGGAATCGGGATCTTACAGATCGTCTTGAGCCAACGAAAATACACCTTAGACATTTTCACTAAGTCTGGCCTCACTGGGGCAAATCCCCAGTATCACCCATGGAACAACATCATCATGTCAGAATTAATTCTAGACCACTTTGGGATGAACCCAGTCAATATATAAGGTTGGTTGGGTGTCTCCTATATCTCACAATTACAAGCCCTGATATTAGTTATACGATTCATATCTTTAGTCCGTTCATGAATCAACTACGACAACCTCATTTCAATGCTACTAAACGGGTGTTACATTATTTAAAAAGGACTCAAGGTCAAGGTATTTTTCTTCCGTCGTCTGATACCTCTCTTACTCTTCAAAGATTTTGTGACGCTGATTGGGCAGGTTGCCCAGATACATGTCCCTCCACTACAAGTTTTATCATCTTCCTTGGCTCTTCCCTTATAGATAACCACCTCGTCAACTCAAACGGAAAGATGTGGTTAAAAAAATGTGTTAGAGGAAAATATTAATGTAAATGTAATTAAAAAAAAAACATAACTAAGGGCTTATTATATAATTATTGGTTGTGGAGGGGGGTAATTCAACCAAAGCTCATTGAGGGGTTTATATGTAGCTCACATATTTACGAATCAATCTGGACCGTCAGTTAGCCCATGATCTCTTTTATAATAAAGATAGAGGGATTAATATATATTTTGGTGCTTGGATTTATGAAAAAAAATATTAGTTTGGTCCTCGGGTTCAAAAAAACATATTCATGTGGTCCCTTAATTCAATTTTTTTGTTCGATTTGTCCCTCCTACCTTGCCATAGGCACAGTGACGGTATGAGAGTAGTTCAATAAATGGTTGAGATAAACAAAACTCATAACTGACTGGGTAATTCAAACAAAACCTTCTGAAGGTTTTATATGTAATTGTAGAGGTGTAATTCAAACATAACTCATAACTGAGGGGTTTATTTGTAGCTTACATACTTACGAATCAATCTAGACCGTCAGTTGTATTTCTTACAATTCGATCAGAGCCGTCAGTTAGACCCTGAGCTCTTTTATAATACAAATAGAGGGATTAATATATATTTTGGTCCTTGGATTTATGAAAAAATATTAGTTTGGTCCTCGGGTTCGAAAACATATTCATGTGGTCCCTTAATTCAATTTTTTTTGTCAAATTTGTCTCTCCTATCGTTAATGTTACATTTACCCTCTATTTTTTGTTTTAATGATGAAAATACCCTAACTACTTTTACTGTTATCCTTATGGCCCGACTTTTCCAAAAGTTCAAAATACAAGGGGTTAATATACCTATTCAAAAATTATGAATTTTCAACAGTTTATCTTCTTCTCCTCCACTATTTTGTTCAGAATTTTCTTTGAAGGTGGAGTAGGAATGAATTTGTTTTTTACTCCATTTTTTTACACACACTTTCCCCCTTCTAAAGAATCCCAATTCAAGTTTCCATAAAACAAAAAAAAATCCAAATATTGAAACATATATGATTTTTTCTTTGGAGGAGAAACCAAAGCACTGGGTTTCAATATTGAAACAAATTTGGCTTTCAATACCGGAATTTCAAATCAATCCAAGAAAAAAATTCAAAAATTGAAACAGATCTGGCCAAAATCAAAATCCATTCGACAATTGTTCTTTTGATCCTGTTCAACAATGGATGATGTCTTCAATCTGAAAGACGAATGTTGTGAAGAAATGGTAAACTCCACAGCCAATTGGTCGAGCAGTATCGATATCAATGGTGTCGGTGGCGTTAATTTGGACATCATCGACAACACCTTATATTTCGATCATCTCTCTCATTTCAATCTATCCTTCTTCGTTCTCTCCACCTCTCGTTCTTATCTCATGAATTTCACTTACGATTCCGAGTCCGACTTCGAGTCTACATCCGAATTAGGATCTGAATTTAGTGATTACGCCAGCTATCAAAATTGCTTCTACGGTGACGACCAGATGAATTTCATCACTAATTTGTTCGAATCTCGTGAACAATATGTATACAACAACGACGAGGACAACTCTGGTTCAATTTTGGATCCCTTTTCTGATTCCCTAAATGAAGACACACATGAGCTAGGTGTCGGGTTTGGTGTTGAGATTATAAAGATAGAAACCAGACCTGCTTCAATTTTTGATTTGTTTTTCTCTTATCAAATCTCTTTCCTCCCACGCCTACTTCTTCTAATTCTTCTTCCTGACGAGATGACACACATCTTAGAAAGAGTTTCCCTCTCTACTAAGGTTCTAATTCCGCGTTCTATCCCATATGTACTTCCCGTTACCTATTTGAGAGAAATTGGAACTCAAACTTGCTGGTGCACCTATCTGGATCTTGCCCTTTGAATAATGCATCGAACCCGGCTTCCAACTAGCGTACTAGAGGATGTGCTTTATGAGATTTGAGGCAAGAATGAGGACCGCTTCAACCGCAGCCGAAGAAGGAGCCGACGGAGCAACAACACTGGTTTACTTTCTTTGTCAACTAGTAGCAAGGAAAGCATTTTTTTTAATAATGAATTAGAATATTGGTTGATTCAAAGGCATAGTTCATTATTCAAGTACCAAACCCTCACAGTAATGAATATAAAGATGCCCTTGTATTTTGAACTTTTTAAAAACTCATCCCATAAGAAACTTGTTAGTAAGAGTAATTTAGTTATATTGTAAAAAAGTGGACGAAAAATGTAACGGGAAAGACATGAGGGGGAAATTGATTCAAAAAAATGAATTAAGGGACGACATGCATATGTTTTTGAACCCGATGACCAAACTAATATTTTTGAGAGAATACATGGACCAAAATATTATTTAATTCTAAATAGAGTTGTATTGTAACATATTTTCTTAACGTGAAATAGATTAATCTTCACATAATTTTACATAATAATATAAATAAATAATATTTCATTTAATCTAGATAAGGGCACTTTGGCCATTTTCAAAAAAAAGTTGACGGTAATCCTAACGATAACGGAGAGAAAGGGAATCTAACCAAGAAATGAAAGTATGCAACATGTAGGACCAAACTATATTTGTTTTAAATGGTATGACCAAACAAAGATTTTTCTGAAAGTCAAGGGACCAAAAAATTATTTTAATTTTTTATTTTCCAAAAATGTAATTTCACAAAAATAAAGAAAAGACAAACAAACGACGGCTAGGGTTTTAGTGTTGCGCAAATAACAAGGTGCCGTGGAAAGTATGTCCAACCCTAAATTCGGGTCTATAAATTATAGCTTTGCCAAACCTCAACCTTAGATCTCTTGATTCAATCTGCGCCCCCTACACACACACATTTCCCTCAAAGTCTCTCTTTCCTTACCTACCTACCTATAAATCTATTTATTTTCTCGAACAGGTGATTAAAATTTCTCTTTTTATGGATTATAAACAAAAAATATATATATTCTGTTTAGCCCATGTTTTTGTATTCATCTGTGTTGTTTAATTAATTTTCTTGTACAGGTATTCATGGAATGTGGAGATGCCGCTAATTAATTCTCTCTTAGGATCCTCATGCTGGAAATTGTTCCTTCTATGGCCACCTCATTTGAAGGTAATTTTCATTCAAATTTGGTTTCATATATTTCGATCTACTAAGCCAACCTTGGAATCATAACATAAACTAACTTCATTTTTGAACAGTAAGCCAATTTCTGTTCCTTTTATTCCCGAGAAACTGAAGATCGAAAAGAATTTGTTGTTGACTAAAACTGTCAGACTCCGATGCCAAAGTTCTGAAGATCATTATTTTCTTAATGTTAAATTGTTAATTTTAATAGTTATCTGATTGAGATTCTGTAGACTTGAGAGCTGTTCAAGCTTAATTATTATTTTCTATTATTTAAAGAGGCAAAACGAGTTGAGCTCTTTTTTTTCTATACGTTTTTCAGTGCATCACATAATGATCTGTTTTCGTCTATTTCTTTTGTTTCGACAGGGTGAAAAGACAAGATCGTTGTTCATGGCATTTCAGTTTTTTAGCGTGTAAGTTGCTAAAGCTTTTATTTAATTCAAATACAATGACTTCATCCCTTTGTTTAATTGTTAGCCAACTCGTAAATGAGCAAATGCAACTGCTGCAATTTGTCCTAGTAAGAATTTTTACTAATTTATTGACTACATATCTGCTAAAGAAATAAAAAATTTACAAAGAGACAATTTCCCCTTAAGGAATTATGGGGAGTACCGCAAATTCTCCGATCCAAATTATCCGATCCAAATTCTACTCCGGCAGAGTTAACATTTAAGGTTCTTACGAATAATTCACAAATTTAGAAAGAAATAGTGACATTAATAGAGGATATGAAATGCTTATTAAGAGTGTTATATCTAATCTATTACATACTTTTGCTCCATAGATCAAGATAGAAGTGAGACATATAGCATTTATATATTCGTAGCACTATCAGGGCCGGCCCAACCATTATGGAGGCCTAAAGGTACCAACTATAGAATGAGGTCTTTTTAAAGTAAATAATACTTTATTATTAAAATTGTTATATTTTTATTTAAAGTTTATCTTTCGTGCTTTTTGAGATGCAAAATCATTTATTAAATTATTGTAATCGATTTCACTTAACAATTCTTTTTCAATAGATGATAAAGCTAATCCACTTAATCTTTGTTGAGACATTGTCGATCTTAGATAAGATTTTATTAATTTTAGCTTAGAAAAACTTCTTTCTGCTAAAGCAAGAGTTACGAGAATTGTTAGCATTATTCTGTAAGCGATTTCCACATTTAGAAAAGAATCAACCCTTAATATGTAATTAAGTATGTCCTTTGGTGTATCATTCTTCACTTGTATAATTTCTCTTAAATTTTTTAGTTCCATAAATAGATTTAATCTTTCAATATCAGAGTTACCATTATGCTTTAATGAATTTTCAAGGTTAAGACAATTTTTTAAAAAAAAATTCATTATACAATGACCTTAATTTTCAATGCTAAATAAACAACCAAAAATATCTTGATACATTTTAAATTGTTTAAATCTACTTTGAAATGAAGGAGTCAATGAGATAATTAAGGAGTGGAGATAATTAAGGAGTAAATTTAGTTTAGGAAACTTTGGAAAGTGGAAACCTAATAGTAACATTATTTTTTTTTTTTTTTTTTTGAGGCTTCTTATTAGGTGAGGCCTAAAGCCCTAGCTTACCCATCCGCCCCCTTGGCCGGCCCTGAGCACTATGCATATAAAGCTATTGCCAAGATACATACTTTCTATTATATTAGATTCACGATTTTAACTGCTTTTGAGTAATAATAGTGATTGTTTTAATTTCTATCTCACCCATTTTTGTTCTTTGACTTAAATGTGTTATCAGCAATGCAGGAGAACAATTGTTGATTTTGACTGATGTGGTCTCATCAAATTTGTCTGAAATGACCACAATAAAACATCTTTTGGAGGAAGTTGAAGTTGAAGATGAAGTTGAAGCTGAAGCTGAAGTTGAAGATGTAGATAAAATTGAAGTTGAAGCTGAAGTTGAAGATGAAGTTGAAGTTCTAGATAAAATAGAATATTAGGTTTATCTCAGTACGCTGCACAGTGCTCTTAGTTTACTAACTAAAAATTATTTCAGCTTGGTATGAATTTTGTTTCGAAAAAGTTCCAGAATTGGCTGATAAAATAGAATATTAGGTTTATCTCATAAACTTCCACTGTTATTGGGCTAGCTAAAACCACCCATGTAATCCTTGGTAGAAAACAATTCCAGATTGAATCTTGGTACTACTGGACTGGTATGGTTCTAGTGATTGCCAAAACGTCATATCATTATAAAAGGTAGATAATAGAATACTAAATACGGAAACTCAACACTCACAATTAAATTAAGTCACTTGACACTAATTCAAGGATGTCCTACACAACGACATTGACACAAGAATAACATACACATTCATCTGCAGAAAAGAAGAATGCAGCTGATGGAATGAAAGTCGGATAGGTTTTCAATGTGATGCTCAAATACAGTACTCTTTACTTCTCAAGAGAGTATATTTCAATTAGAATATCTAAGCAGGAATGGAAGTCGGATTAAGGTTGAGAAAATGGGAAGAAAAAGAAAGAAGCATATGTCATGCATCTCTATTGCCTTATAATCTATGTAATCTTAGTAGTATCAATTTACATTGGAATTCGTCATGCTTCCAGTTATAAAAAAAAGAGAACTACATTTTATTTTAGTTTGTCAAATCAAAAAAAAAAAAACTTCTTATTTTAAAATTTTAATCTATATATTTCTCTTCTATCCTTTCAACTTTTTAATTTTTTTCAAGACATGCTTTTTACAATAATAAAAAGGAATAATTACAAGCCGGTACATTTTTTAAAACATTTTTTCAAATCAATCCAGTCATTTTTTAGACATATCTTTTAGGTACATTTTTGGGGTAAAAATACATCACTACCCCCAATTATGATGCTGATCGTATTCCCCCCAATTAACACCATTTCCTCGATCACTTGATTTCTCAACGTTGGGCTACTCCTCGTAGCAACCGTCATCGTCGTCATCGCGATTTGAGAAATTCTCGATCTCGATTGGTTTTCTTTAATCTCTTAGATTAACCTAGGGTTTTCGATTTTGAGAAACTCTCGTTTTTAATTCGCCTTTTTTGTTTCTAGCTTACAACAATGGCAGTCGAGGTTAATTAAGAGCCTACTACTTCAACTTAACAATCAATAAGAGAGGAAGGAACTCAACAACTCAACATCTTCAATGGAAATTGCTATTGACTCAAACATGCACTTTTGTGGTTGTTCCCTTTCATGGATACATCAGATCTGAATCTGATGGTGCTTTTTTTCTCCTGTACTTTTGTGGTGAGCAAGCTATGCATTTAACTGCTCCTTTACTGCTGTTGTTGTTGTCTTCAGGGAGTTGTCACGTTTTATTGCAGCAGGGAAGCTTCACTGCAAGATTGATAAAGTTGAAGGGGTATAAGAAACCAATCGTCCTGATGCGGAGAATGCTCTTTACCAAGCAACTATCAAGCAATGGGACTTTTTGCTCAACCGGATTCAGAAGCTTTCTCCTGTTATCGATCTTTAAGTAGTTAAAGGTTTCTCCTGTTTGCTTGTACTTGACTGGCGTTGCTCAGATCTCGTGGTATTGTGCTTTGTCTGGTATGTTGTAAGGCATGTAGACAGAGAGGAACTCACATTTTTCTTGATCTGAAGTTGAGCTCTCTTTTGCAGGAGACTGGAACAAAGTAGCTCCATAGGAGTAGGTGAAGGATTTGAATACTGCAGAAAGGGGAACGGTGTAGGTATGTTAATTGGGGAGGTGAGGCTGTGCCTGTGAGTGAAAGAATGGACGGAGATCGAGAGTTGCAATCAGGTAAACCACCAGTGGCTGTGGATTCTCAGCAATAATGGTGGGCATCAGCATTTTGGCATCAGCAATCTGATGCCAAAACTTGGCATCAGAGTTTTTGGCATCAGCAATAACGGTGGGCATCAGCAATAATGGTGGGCATCAGCATTTTGGCATCAGCAATCTGATGCCAAAACTTGGCATCAGAGTTTTTGGCATCAGCAATAACGGTGGGCATCAGCAATAATGGTGGGCATCAGCATTTTGGCATCGAATCCGATGCCAAAACTTGGCATCGAAGTTTTGGCATCAGCAATAACGGTGGGCATCAGCAATAATGGTGGGCATCAGCATTTTGGCATCAGCAATCTGATGCCAAATCTTGGCATCAGGTGCAATGCTGATGCCTACAATTTTTGGCATCAGAAATATTTTTGGCATCAGAATTAATCATCCTGATGCCAAGGCTTGGCATCAGAGTTTTCATTAATGGCATTTTTGTCATTTGGCAAGCAATTTGTAGTTATATGAAATGTCCAAATAATTGATGGTCCTAGATGAAAAGATGTTTTCAAAATTGTACCCACTTGAAATTCCCCCTAATAAAAAGTCCTTACTTTTCAAATGGGCTCTATTTTGGGGACAAACAAACTGCTACTTAAAACACGATGTTCATTTATAATGGACCACATTTAGTATTGTCAATGCCAAAACAATCTTGGAATCCAGCTCATGTTTAGCAAAATGCAAATCCAAAGGGCTCTCCAATCATAAAGTTAGATCACTTCACTATTATCAAAAGTTTTAGTTACTGACATTGACTCTCAAGACTTTCAACAAAGCCAAATTAGATAACCTCACTGTTATTAATCATATGAATACAAGATAAATACTTGGTTTAATATATAATTTGGTCTCTGAATGTAACGACCCAAGCCCAAGAGCTCGGTCCGCTACGTGTAGCCCACACACTGGCCCGATGTAGGATTCAAGAGGTGGCTCGTACGGGGATCAAGAGGTGGCTCCCACCTTCTACGGTGTAGCACTTTGGCCCGCACAGCACTTTGTTCCCACATTTTCAGCCAGGACCCGCTCTGATACCATTTGTAACGACCCAAGTCCGAGAGCCCGGTCCGCTACGTGTAGCCCAAACACTGGCCCACTGAGCACGCAGCACCTTGGGACATCAGGCTCACCACAAGCCGACCCAAAAGTCCATGGATGATGTTGGTGCCCAGTAGTAGTGCATGACTACCTTATAAATCAAACACAAGTCTCACATCTACCCGATGTGGGATTGGGGTATTACAATCTCCCCCACTCAAATCCTTGACGTCCTCGTCAAGGCCAAATCGTACCCCGGGCGATGCAGGAATCAAGAGGTGGCTCGTACGGGGATCAAGAGGTGGCTCCCACCTTCTGCGGTGTAGCACTTTGGCCCGCACAGCACTTTGTTCCCACATTTCCGGCCGGGACCCGCTCTGATACCATTTGTAACCCAAGCCTTACGTGTAGCCCAAACACTGGCACGCACCTTTCATCCTCACAAACCAAAGTCCATGGATGATGTTGGTGCCCAGAGGTAGTGTGTGGCCACCTTATAAATCAAACACAAATCCCATATCGAGTAGGTGTGGGAATTGTGTTTGATTTATAAGGTGGCCACACACCCTCCTCCAACATGGATTATGGCTGTGTGTTTGGGCTACACATAGCACTTGGGTCGTTAACTTAACATCTCAGATTGAATTGGTTCAACATTTTGACGCTTCTTATTTTGGTCCTTGAACTCATTTTTTGGGCATACGGTTAGTCCTTAATATAACGTCCATCTAGTTTGTGGTTAAATTTTCAATATAATGCCCTTAATGAAAGCTGAGTTGGATTTCTAGAAAAATTTTGGAAGGAAACTTTGCAGCCATCTCCCATCTTTCTTATTGCTCTTTATATATATATCTCTCTCTCTCTCTCTCTCTCTCTCTCTCTCTCTCTTATATTTTATTTCTCTCTCTAAGATGTCGTGTTCTCTCTCTTATATGTTCTCTCTTCTGTCTATGATCTTTGCAGCAGCCAGTTGCTCTCTTCTCTCTTCTATTTTGTTTCTCCTTTTACTTTCTTCCCTTAGATTCATTAATCTATGACTTCATGTTCAACTAAGTCAGATCAACAAAGTAACAAATATGGATTGGTGAAGTTTTATAGATGTAGCGTGCGAGGTCCAGAGTGGACTTCATTCACTTGAAAACACCCATGAATGAGGTTTAATGAGTGTCCAAATAACAAGGTATTTTCTCTTTCAAGGACATATTTTTTTAATAAATTTGTGTTAGGGATTAATAATCAAACACCGATGCAAAGGAAAACGACCTCCACTTTGTCTACCTTTACCACTTCTAAAGCCACTAATCATTATAATCTTTGATTCCCCAACCTTGCCATATGAAATAAGCCCTCACAGACAAAGCATCTAAACTCTACATGCAGAGGCCTTTGATTCAAGAGAAAAGAATTCAAAAGAAATCCCGGACAGAAAATTTATAGGATTTACAAACCCACAGTACCCAATCTCCACCACAATCCTAGCCTCTTGATTCCAACACCGACATAAAAAAAATCAGTAGTTTATCGGCAATCTCTTTCTTCTCCGGCAATGATTACCACAAATAGTAGCATTTTTTGAAGCAAAAATCAAGAAATTAGTGTAGTTTAATCATCCCAAAATCCTAAAACCCACCTTCCTCTTTCGTCTCCTTCAAGTCCACCCCTCTCCTCATTTTCCCCAACCACACTCACATTTACTAGCTCGACATCTTGATCAACACCATCAAGATACCATTCACGAAAATTTACAACAAAGATGACGCCTATGACGCTGCGAGCCTTGGCTTTGGATTAGAAGCCCATTGACTTGAGGTTGTTAATGGCTCCTTTGTTCTTGATGTGACGCATAACGGAAGTGGAAGAAAGAAAATTAAGCTTGTAAAATACGCACAAGAAAGCTTGTTCGATTGTCGTTTGAACGGACGGAATTAAACAATCACAGCGCACTATAATTAACCTTGGAAAACTCTAATTCAGACGCAAAGATTTTCATCAAATTAAATCGTGTCTATAATGAGGGATTACAACTCTATTTTAAAAGCAAATAATAAAACCTTAACCTACTAGGACTTGGACTAATAAATTACAAACAAAGTTCTAATATGTTTAGGAATAAAAATACTATAAGACTAATAACTCTAATACTAATTAATTAAAATAGAACTAAACTTCACACTATTCGACATATGACGTGGGCACACCACGTTATTGGAGCAAGCCAGCTATTCTGTATGGGCATTCAGTCATTCTGCATGGGCATGCCATGTCACTAGAGTGAGGCTCGTTTTCAACCGCATCATTGTTCTTGTTCCCCATCATTCTCCCTTTGTTTGAGAAAACCCAACTTCGAGTTTTAAAGTACAAAAGTATGAGCAATCTCTTGATAAACGTTAGAATTTTCATGCGAAGAACATGAAGTTGCATAGACCAATTTTGCCTGACTATGTTATTTGAGCAGAAGATTTGAAAGTCATTGTAATCTACAACGTTATGATGCTTTGTTGGAAAAAAGAGTTCCAATGGTTGTTATGCATGTCACGAAGCAACTCAGTTTGTTGACTCAACATATTAATTTTGGTGGCATGTGATATTGGATTGACCTTCGCTCTTGTGATATACTCATCAATGTTCCTTATTGCAGAAAATTTTGTGATGCGCACATCTTTAATATCCACCATGGGTTTATTTTTCTCAATTTCATCTTTGTAACTTCTTCATTTGGCAAACAAGAAATATGCTTTTCGATATATGTGCATTCCTATGTTCTTCACCACGAATGTCATCAACCCATGTTTCATTGTTAATAACACCGTGCTCTTCAGTCAATTCTTCCTCTATAGTATTCACAACATGTGTTCAGGGCACTCATTAAAGCGATATCCTAGTTGTTGGCAGCAAAAACACTTATCGGGAATAAGCTAGGCATTGGGATTTCTGGTAGTTGCTTTGGAGTTTTGCTTGGCATTGGGTTGATTTCGCTTTGGGTCAACCGAGGTGGTGATTTGAGATTCAGGTGTTTAAGGTGGAATTTTCAGTGTCTCAATGTTGTTGCGTCTGGATTAGGTAATGTGTGTTGCTTGTGGCTGGGATAACCAAGTTTCAGCCCTTGCAGCCATCTCACTAGCATCACTCGATGACATAATGGGCTGGACACATATTTTTTCTTGTATTTCATACTTTAAACCCCTGATATATTGTGCAAGCTGATGAGCATCATCTTCATTCACTCCACAGCGGGATTGAAGACGTAGGAATTCCTCAGTGTAGGATGATATTGTTCTCGTACCTTGGCGACAATCTAAGAATTGTCGATACATATTTTGGACATAATTACGGGGCAAAAAGTGCTACTGTAATAATTCCTTCATCACAGCCTAGTCGCGATTAGGAGGAAGTCGTTAGCGATAGCACTCCATGCGTAAGTTCTGCCACCATGCTTCAGCACCTCCTTTAAGTTTATAAGAGACTGTTGCCACCTTACGTTCTTCGTGAACCACCATGATTTTGATGAATCGTTCTACTTCATTCACCCAATCAAGAAAGGGCTCGACATCTAACCCTCCGTTAAATTCATGGAACTCACCTTTCACCTTGTACCCTTGAACTCTTCATGCCATCTGTAATTTT
The DNA here is from genome assembly GCA_013146195.2 of Codonopsis lanceolata. Classification (NCBI taxonomy): domain Eukaryota; kingdom Viridiplantae; phylum Streptophyta; class Magnoliopsida; order Asterales; family Campanulaceae; genus Codonopsis; species Codonopsis lanceolata. The sequence goes on from CM028382.1 coordinate 11,121,295, forward strand.
GTTGTGCGTGGGGAATTGTTAGGCCTGCACCATGGCCATTGGGAGGCATGCCAATGGCTTGTTTCTATACTATTGGCGAAGGTTAAGTTACTGCAATGTTTATCGCAGCTAGAGCTAATTCACGTATACTGTTCTAGATTGTCTCTTGTAGTTCCTCTCGAAGGTTCTGAGCAGTGACTTGAAGTCCCTGCATATTGTCTTTGAGTGCAGTGAAGTGATATTCAATGTTATGGTTTGGAGTGTTAGCCATGGCTATGATACCAACTGACGTAAAATGGAAGCGGAAGAAAGAAAATTAAGCTTGTAAAATATGCACAAGCAGACGCTCGATTGCCAGTCAAACAGATGAAGTTAAATAATCGATGTAATTAACCTTGGAAAACTCCTATTCAGAATTTCATAAAAATAAATCGTGTCTATAATGAGAGATTACAACTCTATTTATAAAGAAAATAATAAACCTTGCGTAAATGTGTTCTACTCTGTAAGAGCATCAAAATGATATATTTATATATTCAAATCGAGTTTTGGATAATAAGATATCAAGACTTAAAGTATAATACATGCTAAAAAAATTAGTGTTTTTATTGAGAAAAATTGTGCAACTTGAGGCACGATTTTCTTTACGTGTCATTTGTTTGTTGGCGAAGGTAATTGCGTAACTGTGTTCTACTCAGTGAAAACATCGAAATAATTTATTTATTTGTCCAAATCGAGTTTGGATGAATAAGATATCAAGACTTAAAGTATAATACGTATTAAAAAATTAGTGTTTTTAATTAAAGAAATTGTGCTACATGAGGCACAAATTTCTTTACGTGTTATTTGTTTGTTGACAAAAGTAATTGTGCAAATGTGTTCTACTCGGCAAGAACAGCGAAATGATATATTTATTTGTCCAAATTATGTTTTGGATGAATAAGATATCAAAGCTTAAAGTATGATGTTAAAAGTGAGTCATTAGAAGTAATATTTAACATTGAAGAGTTTTTTCCCACATTGGTTAGAATCAATGTTAGTTGTAAAAGTTTTTAAATATAAGTCTTCTACTATTGACAATAGAAGAAGTTATATATACTAATACTAAGGCTCCGTTTGTTTCAAGGAAAATGACTTTCGGAAAACGTTTTCCTCATTTTTCGGTGTTTGGTAACCTTAGGAAAATGTAGTCAACGTAAAAGGTTTTCCGAGTCAACAGAAAATGAAGGCTTCTTTTCCGGAAAATGACTTACGGATTCATTCTCCGTAAGTCATTTTCCAAATGTCCAGGCACCCTCCGCCCCCTTTCACAATTGCACATATTTACTTACGCACACAATATTTCACTCAACAAATAAATTATTTAGAAATATAAATAAAGTTTGTGCATACTATTTATAAATTATAATTTTAATAAATGCTTACTATGTTCTAAAATTAGTGTCACCTATATTATTTAGGGACATCCTAATCATTGTCAATTTTCTATTTTAAGACATTTTTTTTTCATATCAATTATCAAAAAAATTATTTGTAATTGTGAGATTGAAAAAAAGATAGACATTAATTTGACACCACTAATGATAAATTAAAGGTTACAAAAGAAAAATTACTTAAAGTTCAACATTATTTTATATTTAATATGTGCATTAATATTAGAATATAATTTTTTGTATTTATTTATATATAGTTTTCCGTAACATTTCCTAGGGACATCCTAAACATTGTCTATTTTCTATTTTAAAACGTTTTTTTCTTCATATCAATTATCAAAAAAAACTATTTGTAATTATGAGATTAAAAAAAGATGGACCATATTAAAAAAAAAAAGATGGTCCTTATTGATTTTCTATGGACATTCTAAACATTGTTTATTTTATATTTTTATTTTTGTATTTATTCATATATTTTTTTTCTGTAACATTTTTTTGTGTATTTGCCAAACACCCGTAAATGTTTTTTGACATATTTTCAAAAGATTTACCAAACACCTGAAAATGAAATCTTTTGATTTTCCAGAAATCATTTTCTGGAAATGATTTTCCGTGAAACAAACGGAGCCTAATACCCCTTTTCTTATTGATTATTATTATGTTTTATTAGTAGCTAATTGCTAGAAAACCAAAAGTTATACGTACATACATACATACATACATACATACATACATACATACATACATACATACATACATACATACATACATACACACATACACACACACACACACGCATATATATATATATATATATATTTATTTATACATACATACACACATACACACACACACACGCATATATATATATATATATAGTGAGGAGCTGTGACACCCCGCTCTTTCGTTAGCTCGGTTTGCGTGTTATACTTGCACTTCTTCCTTGGTCGACTGTATGTTTGGTTTGCGAGAGGGTCTAGATATGTATGAGAGATCACGTTAAGACCAAAACATTATTAAGAGACTCCATATAGTTATTGACTTGCTAAAGTCACAAGTCGTGACTCGACGATAGTCGGAATGCGACGCGATTGAGGGTTTGCTTGCGTTTTGCGTTCGTGACCTCGGTTTGGTCCTAGACCCTTATATGATGGTTTATTAACATGTTTAGATGCGTTAGACTTCAAGTTGGAGGTGTTCCTTAAGTCTATCGATGATTTGGAAGCTTTGGAGATAGCGTTCGTCTCTATCGCGTAGTCCGGGGATTTAGTCGCGTAATCGTCTCTCCTTTGGGATCCTTATTTCCCTAGTTGTTATTCAACTTCCTAGAAGTATTTAAGCTTCTTCATTAGCCCTTAGACTTGCCTTAAAAGTCTCCTTTCATTGCTCGTTCGATTGCGAGTTCATTCGTCGTTCCGGTTGCACGTTGTTGCACCCCTTCCCGGTTTCGCTCCGAGTTGTTTCGGGAGTTGTTCGGGTGTGTTTCCGACTTGTTTTGAGTTGGGTTAGACCTTAGAATGGTTGCCCATAAGTTTGGGACCATTTAGGACATATTTAGACCAAGTTTTGATACTAATTGTGCAAGGGAAATGTCTAATGTGCCCTCCTTATTTTGGGGGTATAAATACCCAAACCCCCTTTGCAATTTGCTGAAATCTCTTCATTTCTTCTCCTCATCCATACGTATTATAGAGAGAGAGAGAGAGTCCAAGGGAGATTCAAGCCCTAGCTTCCTTCTCTCTTCGATCCAAGACGATCCATCCACCCGATTGCCTTCAAACTTCGGAATCTTGAAGCCCTCGACGAGTAGAACAAGTTCACCGTTCGGATTTTGGTTCTCTTGAGTTTTCACTCAAGCTAGGTAAGTTACTCTCTTTTGATTTTGGTTCATTGGCCCTAAGGAAAACAACTTGTATGCTATTTGTGGGCAATGAACACTTGATATGCTTTGTATGCCTATTTTGTGAATTTTTAGAGGTATGAACTTGTTAATGCCATGAGGAGGATGTTTTGAATGATATTGTGTGTTGGGAGAAATGGATTATCCCTTTGTTAAGATTTTGTGAATTTTAGGGCTTGGGAATCAAGTCCAAATTATTTTGGAATTTGTTATAAAGTGAAGAGGATGATTTATGTTGGGTTTTGTTATGAATTTTAGGGCTTGAGAATCAAGCCCGAACTATTGGAGAATTATTGTTAATTGATGTGGGTGCAAATGTTGAGATTGATGAATTATGTAAATAACGAAACTTAGTATTTAGACTCAACGGAGTCGAAATAAGTTCAATAATGTGTTAATGAACTCGGGTTGAAGTCCTACGACATTTGGGTTTTGATTGACTATGATTATGATGAGTTCTTGGATTTTTAGGCTTGGGAAACAAGCCCGTATTATTTTTTGGAGAATTATTATAAACTTGAATGATGTGTTAGTTTTGGGATTTATGAAATGTGTATTTAATGAAATGCGATATTAAGACTCAATGGAGTCATTTTAGGTTCAATAAGATGTCAGTGAGCCTTAGGTTGAAATCCTACGATGTTCGGGTTTGGTTGGTTTTGATTGTGAGTACCCGAGCATCTCGAATTGTGTCCCATTTGTGACACCCATGATATAGAAGCTTATTGGGGATTTATTTAGAGCGTGCTCGTTAGAGCACGGAGCATTAGAGACCAACCTATGATCTCGTATACCCTTAAGAAATGATTATTTGAATGAGTTCCCTCTTAGGGAATTTGGTCGCGTGCACATGATAGCACTTCCGGGGTTTTGACTACGAGTTAGTTTTGGTACCCTCGAGATTGGTTTGAGAAGTCGATTAATTATGACAATTGGGACTATGGTTGAGTCCGGTGTGCTTTTGAGTGAAACCAAATGCTAAGCCTTGTTTGTGGTTGTTCTTAGACTAAATTATAGTCTTTGATTTAATCTTGAGTAGGGGACTATAGTAGACCTCACGTTGTGATTTATTGAGCTATAAGCTATTCTTGAATTGGTGATGACTTGAGGATTATGAATACCTCAATATGTGGTTTTTGAACTAAACTTACAAGTTAGTTGAACATGTTAAGTGTGTACAATTATGTGTATTGTTTATTGGGTTTTGTAGAGCATTATGACCTACTTGAATTGATAAGTTCTTTTATGATGGACTTGGTCCTTGTTGGTTTATCCAAGTAAATATCTACTTGAGCATCTTGATTTGAGTCCAGCTGGCGTCTTGGTCGTTTTGTCGGCAATGGGACGATTCATAGCCTTTGGAAACATTCGCTATGAATCGCCGCATTGGTACCCTTTCTCCTCACTATTTGGCCGATAGTGGGATGTGGTCTGGTATTAGCGCCCCCTAGCCTGATATCGAGCTCCCATTTCTCATCCCAGGGTTGGATGAATGTAACGAGGTACTCATTAAGAAAACTGGTGAGTTGTGATCATTTGAGGATTGAAACCCAGATTATGATCATTTGTGGGTGGTACCCATAATTTGAATATTGAGGGCTTGGCCCAGGTCTTGGTTTTACGTGCTTAGGTATAAGCACTTATATGAAAGATAACATGCTATGTGGTTTATGAAGTTTATGTTATATGATGACTTAATACAAGTTTATTGTTGGTATACTAGTATGATACCATGATTTTATATATGCTTGTGCATTATGCCATGCCACGACATGATATGCCATACTATTGCATTTAGTAACTTACTGGGTCATTATGACTCACTCCGTGTGTTTGTTTTCCTTAGTTTTGCAGTAAGCTCGTTAGTGCGCGTTGCAGCTTCGGGTGCTTGTTGGATAGTAGGTGGTCTTCCGGGCTTTAAGCATGGAGATTTTATTATTATTGTATTTATTATTTTGTGAGACACGAATGTAAAGTTATGTAGGTTTTACTTGGGTAGGTTATGTTAGTATTTTGTTATTGTATTATTTTGGGAGCCGACTTGTTTGGTCGAGCTATTGTATTTAATTAGAAGTTATTCCGTTGTCTTTCCGAGCAAGGTTTTAGCTCGTATGTTCTAGTATTGTTGGTATTGTCATCTCCGACGACGTTAGTCGTGAGACTTAGGTTTAGTTGTTAGAATTTGAATATCTTATTCGTTTAGTTGATTTGTCCCTCCGGCATGTTGTAGCCGTTGAGTGGTTGTTTATCAGGTTGGTATTCGGTTGATTCGCCGGCCTTAGGTTGCGGATGGTTTGTTGTACGTGCGCAATGTTGCGTCACGCGAGTCGTAGATTTGTCGAGAGATAGTCGTCTCTCAGCCTTGTATTCCTTAGTTATAATTATAAGTTTGGGTTCCACTTATGATTTGCTTCCGCAGATTTTAGTTTTTAGTTATTCGGTTTTGCCGTTATGGCTTTACATTCCTGTTTAGAGTTTGTTGGTCCAACTCTTGACTCGCACCACTACGCTTAGTGGGTGCTTGTCCGTCTTTTAGCTTGTCTTGACGGCACGACCTTGAGATTCCGCATTGGAGTCCGGGTCGGGTCGTCACAGGAGCACTATGGTTGTGTCATCTCACCATCTTTGGGTAAATCTTTATTCTAAAGCATTTATGTGGAAACTTTAAAAACTTTTGGTTTCTAGTAATTTTGAAAATTGACATCACCTTCCAACCAATGTATGATGCATTTCTTCTATTGGTACTTAATAATAGTTTTTTAAAAAACCAACATCAATTTCTAACAAATGTGGGATACATCTCTTCTATTGTTGAAAAATTAGTGTTTTTAGTGAAAGATATTGTGCAACTTGAGGCACTTTACGTTTGTTTGTTGGCGAAGGTAATTGCGCAAATGTGTTCTACTCGGTGAGAGCATCAAAATTATATATTTATTTGTCCAAATCGAGTTTTGGATTATAAGATATCAAGACTTAAAGTATAATATTTGTTAAAAAAAATTAGTGTTTTTATTGATAGAAATTGTGCAACTTGAGGCACGATTTTTTTTACGTTTCATTTGTTTGTTGACGAAGGTAATTGCGCAAATGTGTTCTACTCGGTGAGGGCATCGAAATGATATATTTATTTGTCCAAATCGAGTTTTGGATAAATAAGATATCAAGACTTAAAGTATTATACTAATTAAAAAATTAATCTTTTTAATTAGTGAAATAAGTTGTGTAACTTGATGCACAAATTTTTTTTAAGTGTCATTAGTTTGTTGACAAAAGTAATTGTGCAAAGGCAAAGACTTGTATAGGACGGTTTTACGGATCCTAAATCCATGAGACGGAGCTCCATTTAGAAATTCACGGGTTAATAAGTAAACCTGTTAATAAAAGTCACCAAATGGGCTACTCGAGTTGGTCATTGGTGAACTTTGAAGGCTTAGCACAAGGTGGCTAAGGGTTTAACATTCCCCAACTACAAAATTAAGTTTTAATGCTTATTTCCTCTATTTGCTATGGTGTCCCCTCCACTTTCAATGTTTGTCGCCGAATTCTCATGCCTTGCAGTTTAATCCTTTGTCAGCTCCGTTAGCCATCCATTAGCGTCAATTGGCTTGAGATACTTGACAGATCCTAACGGACTTATAAATGAAAATTTATTATAATTTTCATTAAAATACAATGTAACACTCTTAATACAAAAAAAAAACATATTTAATACTAAAAATTGACACTTTTAATACTAGAAAGTGACACTCTTAATACTAAAAAGTGACACTCTTATAATACTAAAAAGTAACACTCTTAATACTAAAAAGTGACACTCTTATAGTACTAAAAAGTGACATTCTTAATACTAAAAAGTGACACTCTTAATTCTAAAAAGTGACACTTTTAATATTAAATGTGACACTATAAATAAAATTTTTTTATAATTCTTATTAAAATACAAAATAACACCCTTACTACTAAAAAGTGATACATTTAATACTAAAAAGGGACACTCATAATACGTAATATTGACACATTTAATACTAAAAAGTGACAATCTTAATACTAAAAAGTGACACTCTTATAATACTAAAAAGTGATACTCATAATACTAAAAAGTGACACTCTTATTACTAAAAAGCAAAACTCTTAATACTAAACAGTGACACTTTTAATACTAAAAAGTGACAAATTTAATACTAAAAAGTGACACTCTTAATACTAAAAAGTAGCACATTTAATACTAAAAAGTGACACTCTTAATTCTTTGATTCCTCTTAACCATAACTCTTTCATTTTTTAGTATTAAAATTGTCATTTTTTATTATTAAATTTGTCAATTTTTAGTATTAAAAATGTCACTTTTTAGTATTAAGAGTATTACTTTGTATTTTAATGAGAATTATAATAAATTAACCTTTATAGTGTCACTTTCAACCTTAAAATATATTACTTTTGTCTTTTCAATGTGTCACGTTTGGCTTTAAACGTGTCATTTAAAGTAAAGTCAATTAAGATCCGTCAAGTATCTCAAGACAATTGATGCTAACGGGGCTGACAAATGATTAAACTGTAAGGCGTGGAAAACATAAGAATTTCGGCGGCAAACCTTGAAAGTGCAGGGGTACCGGAGCAAAACAACACATCCCTGGCAATAAAACTTAATAAAAACACTAGGGAGTTTCGAACCATAGACCTAGGTGCTAATTAATAAACCTTATGTGTTCTGTGAACCACCTCAATTGACTACCTTTTATGTATTTTTATAACATATTATTTATTTATTATGACACGCGAATTTTTAAATGGGGCTCTGTCTTACGGATAAGGATCCGTAAGACCATCTTACAGGAGACCACCTTTTGTGCAAATGTGTTCTACTCGGCAAAAACATCGAAATAATATATTTATTTATCCAAATCAAGATTTGGATGAATAAGATATCAAAACTTAAAGTATGATGTTAAAAGTGAGTCATTAGAAATAATATCTAACCTTGAAGAGTTTTATATATTAATATTAATACCTCTTATCATATAATTATTATTATACATTATTATTAGCTAATGGCTAGAAAACCAAAAGTTTTTAAAGCTTCCACATGGATGCTTTAGAATGAAGATTTATCCAAAGGTAGTGAGGTGGCACAATCATAGTGCTCCTCACCAACTATATATATATAGATTTTATATGTTTACTTGTTTGACTTTTCTCTTGACTTGAAACTTAGTATCATTTTCTCGTTACCATTTGACGGTTGATCGATCATGCCACTTTTTAATTATTTTTTATTTCTTCTATTTTAAACAGTATTAGGAATTCAAGCATGTTATTGTTAGCCACCTCAAAACCGAAAGTGCAAGTTTTTGTATAACACCTTCCTAACTCGTAAATTAGTCTCATTTTCTTTATAAATGATAGTGGCGACTAATGTTGATACTTTATTTGAGAATTCAATGAGGCTCAAACGTATTTCACGGGTTTAAGTTATAATCATTTTGTCTTTCATACCGTGAGGGTTTGACACAGGTTCTCACAACATTAAACTCATGTTGACTATATATGTATCAGACTTTACACACGATAAAAGACTCAATAGCCAGCACTGAAGCAAAACTTGCAAATGCTTCAACCCTACTAGAAAACTCAAGATTTTTCATCATCTCTTCATGCCAATCGGCTGTATAGTCCTCAATTTAATTGTAGTTTACGTTTTAATAACAACAGTTATTTATTTAATTAGGCTATTGTAGTCCGTTGTTTACCTTTAATAACGGTGTAGGTGTAATTAGCGAAGAAGGTAACTTTTGGAATTTTAGAACTGAAAGGTTAAGATATTTTGTATAAATAAAATTATTTCTCAGGCTTTTCAATGACACTTTTTGATTTTTTTTCCTTTTTGAATCAACATACAAGTGCTAAAGTGCTGCCAATGAATGTTCAAATAAAACATAAAAATATTATGCAATCTGTTGAAAGGAAATCTCAAAATAAGAAATGTTGGTCTATTTGGTTACTGTAATCTTATGTTAGCTTTTAGATTTCAAAGAATATATACTCTCTCCATCAAAACTGAAGAGACAGACTTACTGCTAAAGGGTGGTCAGTAGTGGAGCTGGGGCTTCAAAACATGTGAGGTATCCGGTTCGATCCTTTCCCATACCCCTTCAGAAAGAAAAAAAAGACAACCTTTTTTTTTTGGGTCAATTTGACCAGTTTCTGATAGAAATTTGACAAGGATTCAGTTGTTCTTTTCAAAATAAGAAAAGACATGGATTATAGTACTTTTAATTTTGTTTCCAAATTAAGCTTTATAGTTTTATTGTAGGGTAATGCTTGCGCCACTCTCAATGCTAAGGTCACTCTCATTTTGCATCAAAATATAAGTACTCTATGACGTAACATACTCTCATTGGTTGAACATTTTATGGGTACCACTACTCCAACCAATGAGAGTGTGTCACATCATAGAGTACTCATATTTTGGTGCAAAACGCGAGTGACCCTAGCATTGCCAGGATTATGATAATATATATATCTATAAATAGGTGAATATAGATTCTCAATTCCGAGAATGTGAACTGGTGAAGCAAATATTGATCTCGCAATTTTTAGTTACCATTAATTAATTTGATCTATGGGTTTGGACAAAGGATATCGAAAGAGATACGAAACATCCACGAGAGAAGAGAAAGCAATTCAATATCCCTCCAACTTTTTTTGATGAATAAGGAATAACTTTGCAATTGACAGAATTAATTAATACATATAATAGACGGAAAATAAACACCTCCACCCTTTCATCTGGTATAGGTAATGGATCCTAGACATATACACAACACCTATGGACTATATCTAAATTTTATTTTGATAAAGGAGTCTTCGTTGTTTTTGGCTTCGTCATTGAAGCCGTTGAACATCTTCGTGCATCATAACTTTCCCTTTCTTCACTCCTGTGTACCGAGCTAGATGACGATGGTTGGTTGGGCTTGCTTTGGAACACTAGAATCAAAAGAGCCCTGATTCGATGGTTACCAAAAGGCAAAGTGACCAAGCATGTGATCACCAAGCGCTCTATCGTTAGGGCCCCGACATCGCATGAGATCACCAAGCCCTTCCCGTTAGGGAAAGGGACGTCGCATATGACCTCCTAGTGCTTTCCCCACTGGGAAAGGGACGTCGCATGTGACCTCCTAGTGCTTTCCCGTTAGGAAAAAGGACGTCGCATGTGACCTCCTAGTGCTTTGCCATTAGAGAAGCATCTAGAAGGAATTCCTCATTTGTTCCACTTCCTTTATAAGCCTAAGAACAATTAAGGAAGAGATAAAAGTTACAAGATAATCAAATCCCCATAAAAGCACAATAGTGAAATGAAAATAAAAGAAAGTTGGTGTATGGCCAATATATGTAAATTGAGTTTGTGTGAGGCTAGAGTGTCTAAATGGGAATGAATTATTGTACTTGAACCGAAGTTTTCATAACTTACAAGCAAAATGAGGCCGAAATGACATGAATAACGATCTCGTTGAATCATCATTAATTTTCAACATCTGTAGAGAAAAGGAAAACGAGAGTCAATTAACCTATATATGTCTCCATGCCATTTTTACATATCATAATCATCTACTTAAAAAGAACAATTAAAATTAGTAATCATTAGTGAATTAACTGACAGAATCTCACAGATTTTTCTCAAAATTTTTGCTTTCCTCTTTCAGTAGAATCAGTACAAACAAATCTATGTTCAAGAAAATCATCCAAAATGTATACAATTTCTTATTTTATGATTTGCACAAACAGATTTCATCAGGGAAACAGACTGAAGATGTAGATCGAAAAATTTGGAAACAATAAAATTACCTTATCGGGTGGCCTAAGAAGCAACATTCTCCAACATCGAAATCCCAAGAGAGGATTATTTAGCGTCATCTCAGTCAGATCTATCTGATTGATAAGAAATAAAGGCTTTGACGGAAATGTTTGTGTTTGTGTGGTGGGGGGGGGAGCGGAGATAGAGATGCAGAGGCGTATCTGAGGAGGATGGATTTTGGGTTATGGCAGCGCTATGAATTTATAGACCCAAATTTATTTTCAACGCACTTTGCTATTTAGCGCAACCCTAAACCCCTAGCCGCCGTTTGTTTATTTTTTTGGGGTGGGGGGTTGGTGGGTGGGGGTTACACTTAGCTTTTCTAGGGGAAAAAAAGAAGGAAATGTAAGGATCTGTTTGGGGATTGTCATCATCTTAAATTATTTTGTGAAAGTGTGGCACCATGTCGTCTTGTTGATTTGTAGACATTTTAACTACCTATCTACGTTTTACTTTATTTTTAGCAATGTTACCTTTCGAGTTTCGACGCGATGATATCATCCAATCAAAGTAAATCAGGCTCCCAAGATCTAGGGTATATAATAGGACACATCACATATATGTAGTTGCTACGTCACGGCGTACATATCCGCTTTATGCTTAATAACTTATAGCAGCCTAGGGTGTTTTATATCTTTCAATTCTCGTCACTAATCGCCTCTTGCTCTGATTTATGTTCACATTATGCATATGACCCTGCCCAAATCAATGTTTCCATGGCCCGCTAGTTCTCCCTCATCTCTCATTTGATGTATAATAGGTGTTAAAATTTAGGGAAAGGCTAATTCTTATACATTTTTTGTTTATCCACTACATCATTAGTTATTGTATTAAATAATTACAGTTTGGACATAACTGCCCTTTTAGACTGCCGTTTGAAGTAAAGAGCTCATATATGTTTTAATTTTTAATTCTCAACAAACAAAGATAGTTATTCAATTTTTTTTCTTTTTTCAAAATACTTTTTTAATTCTCAACAAACAAAGTAATATTATTCATTTTTTTTAATTTTATTTATTAAAATGTTTATTCAATTTTGTTTATGATTCGTGTGGCGCGACCCGACCCCAAATCTCTATACAAACCTAGGGTTATGCGCATAACTGACAAACAAAACACAAGCAAAGCCCAACTAAATACGGGCTAAACAAACACATCTGAATAAAACACAATCACTATGGTACTATATATGCCACGGCTAACGAAAAGCCGAAAAAACAAAGTCAACAAACTACTGCTCGAGAACTAAACACAATGACTCCACAACCCAACACAAGTGTAATATAATACACATGCACGAGCTTACACCTTGGAATTAAAAAAATACTATACAACTCGTAATGCCAAGTACCCAGAGTAGAGCTTACATAACTCTACACGACACCTCGTCCTCACTATTATACAAAACATAAGATCTTGTGGAGCTACAAACCAAAAGACCACATGTTAATCACGCAAGCATCGTCTGCCTCGCCGCGAACTCCCTGCCTAGCTGGGATCTAGGAAAAACAAAAGGGAACGGTGTGAGTGATAACTCAGTAAGTTAGTACATGCAACTACATGGCATTCTGTTATGCACATGCATGTCAACATCATATCAGTCAATCAAATATAGTTGTGCATATACTTGCACATATCACGTTGATCATAATATAATGCACATTGATTCGACGTAATTAAACACATATTCCAGGATATACATTTGCAGAAGAGTTTTCTGTCTTGTCCTATCTTTCTAATACCATATGTAGACACCCCAAATTCGTACCCCTATTTTATATTGTCCAATAAATATTGCAAAATAGACTACTAATTATTTTTTTGTATGTTTTAGGAATAAAGGTACAAAAAAATCAAGAAAATGAATAAAGAAAGAAAAAAGAAAGAAAACAAGAAAACAAAAGAAAATAAAAGAAAGAAAAAAGAAACGGAAATCAAAAAGAAAAGAAAAAGAAAAACAAAAGAAAAGAACCAAAAATCAAAAGAATAACAAAAGAAAAAGAAAAAAAAAAGAAAAAGCAAAACCCTTCCAGCCGGTTGCACCCCCCTCTTTTCCTTATTTCCTAAGCTAAATCTACCCTATATATACATATACTCCCTCGCAGCTCTCCCCCTCTCAATTTCCCTCATTCCCTCTCAATTCCTCCAGCCCTCACAAAACCGACCCCCAGCTCTCTCTCTCCCCGCGATCACTCTCTCTCTCTCATAAAAACCACTCCAGCGCCCTCCCTCTCTCAACTTCTCCCGGCCGGCCCACTCATAAATATACCCCCTCCACTCAAATACTCACACAATCACTCGCACACACTCACACAAATATATCCTCTCTCACCCGCGCACACACACACAAATATATAAAAACGCACACACAAAAAAATACACATAAACATATACCCTGCTAAAAAAGCCAAAACTTAAGTCTAGGTTCCGCCCCACTAAAAAGGCCAAAACCAATCCAAATAAAGCTGTCACTCTGCCCGAGTTGACTAGCCCCAGCCTCAAAACCTCAATCAAATCCTGTTCAAATCCAGTTCAATTCCAGTCCAGTTCAATTCAAAACAAAAAAGACTCCCTCTCCCGAGGGACAGGCGAAGCACACCACCGCTCTAAAAGGTAATACCTTTAAGAGCGTATTTTATTTTATTTTGTATTTTCTTTCTTTTATTTATTTTCAAAAAGTTGTATTTTAAATCCGGCACAATGTAGCCAATATAAGCCGTTGTGCTGCCCGGATTAGATTAGGAAAAATTATGTAAAAGAGCCGTTATAATGGCCAAATATTCTTAAATGTGTTTGTAATTATTGGAAGGAGGCGGCTGCGAGTCCGTAAATAATGTAGCCACGAATGTATCTGTTTAATTTTCCCTTGTCAAAATAAGACCTTATTTATTTGCTAGATTAATATAACAATGAGCATATTTCAGCCAAAAACGCTTTGAGACCGAAAGGGCGAGTTGGGTGCCTAGCACCTTCCCAACTCGTAACTTAGCCCCCGAACCCGTTTTCTAAAATCTCTGGTTTTCTCTTCTGGTTTTCCTTTATTTTTGCCTTAAAATAAATGTGGCGACTCTAAAACTTTCGGATCCGGTGGGGCCACGCAACATTCCCTCTTTGCACTTTCTGTTCTCCCCTAAAAAGGGAGATACGGGGAATGGAGGGTGATGTATTCCCATATCTGGTATCCCTAAACAAGGGATAACTTGATGCGGGAAACCCATAGCTCCCATAGCGATCTGATTGGGCCATAAGGCCATTTTAATAAATCCATAAGTGGGGCGTCGCAATATCTTTTCTTGCACTTCTCTATTATCCCCGACGGAAAAAAGGGAGAATGAGAATGGAAAGGTAATGCATTCCCATATCCCTGTTATCCACGAAATAAGGGATAACGACATGAGGAAACCTTTAGTTCCCATTTTGGATACAAAATCCACTCGAGGCAACAGCAGAGGCACATTCCAACGTGCTAATATAGACGGCACTCCTCTCGCACTTTGGATTTCGTCTTCCCTAAACAAGGGAGGGTGGAGCGAGCGGTGGTGTCCGCATCCGCGCGTCACGCGCACCCTTAAACAAGGCGCGGGCGCGGTCGCACCCAGGAACCTCACAGTGGCGACTCTGCTGGGGAGTTGTTTTATTTTTAATAAAATGGAGGGCTAGACTCATAAAATAAAACCTTTTTTTGGCTTTTCTTTGTTTTTGGCTGCAATATGCTCGTTATATTAATTTACGCATTTCAATAAAGTGTTCCCATTACGGCCGTGGCTATATTTGTGGATATGATCCTCCATCTGCGGCCGATCTCGTTCAGATATACATTCTGAGGCATGTTCGAGAGTATTAAAAAAAAATCAATCAAAAAAAAATTTCGAAAAAAAAATATATATACATAAAAAAAAAATTCGAAAATTCAAGAAAAAAATAATAATATATATGTATATATATAAGGCGGTCTAAGTATATTAATTTGGAAACTTCATTGATACCCTTAAAGCATTACGAATAGAGTGTGGTATCGCCGAGCATATAGCCGCGTACTGCCGACCGAAAACTTTCAAACAACATTATATATATATATGATATATATGTAATGTTTCTTTATTTCAGGCGGCAAACAAAAAAAAAAAAAAATTTGGGGGCTTTACTTTCCGGCTCTATTCTCTTTCATTTATTTCTTTCAGTACATTTTTCTTTTCACTTTATTCTGTAAATCGTATATTTGTACATCTCTGCATTCATTATGTCATTTTATTTTGGGGGCATAGGACCAAAATTTGTAATTAATAGGGATAGATAGTTTCCCCACTTTTCTTTCTATTTCTTAATGTGATGTGCTTGCTTGCTCGCGCTCAAACTAAACAAGCCGAGAAAATCCACACAAAAGCGGCAAAGGCAGGCCATAAATGTTCTATTTTTCTGTTATATATCTGTAAAATAAATAAAGGCTTTACTGTTTTCTAGATACCGCACACGTGCACGCATGTAAATATATTCGAGCTGTTACCCTACACCATGGCCGCCTACCCCTGCATAAGCCAACGTTAGAATGCATATAGTTTTTCGGGACACCAGCGAGGCCAACCGGGTTTTGCATTTTGAATTATGGGTCACCTGTCAAAAAAAAAATCGAGAAAATATATATGTTAAAAAAAAAATCGCAAGTTCGAAAAAATAATAAGTGCGCACAAAAAAATCAATAAATAACAAGCGAGGGGCTGATTTATAATTCTCATATGCTTGACCTAGACCATTTCGAATGGTGGATCTGAAAAGAGTATAGGCCCTTCGCTTTGGGACGATCCGATCTGGGGAGTCAGCGAGTGGAATCGTTGGTCCTATACTGCGGAGAAAGAATCCACTATTCGAGGAAAAGTCACGAGGCTGTCAAAATAAAGCGAGTGCTTATCAGGTCAATTGTAGGGAACATGGAAATAAATAATAATAAAATATTAATAAAAAGGCATTGTACTTCAAGCCCATATAGCCTCCATCGGCCTTCCGATACCTACAAAACCCCATTTTCCTCGAAACAACGCTCTTGGCGAATTTGGAAGCAAAAAGCGATCTTGGCGGATTAATTCGAGGAAGCGATCAAATCGAATCAAAAGGTATCGGTTTGAATCGGACCGAGGCGAGATCGGCTCGATAGCCAGGATCAAGCGGTATGGCGACAAAAGAACAAACAAAAGTGACGGAGATAGTAGCAACGAGGCAATTTGGGAGGCGGAAGGGAAACTCTTCGTATGCACCTCCTCTGGGCTTGAGGCTTGGTTAAAAAGGCGGACACCCATGCAAAGAAAATAATGGATCAAGTGGTAAGTGACCTTTTGGCCAGTTTTTCAGAAACCCTTACCATTTTCTCACAAAAAGCCAAACTTCCCGGGTATGCTCCTAATACTTCCCACTCTCTGAAATAAACTCCCGATACCACCAGAAAATATCCTCTTCAAGCTTCCAAAAACCATCAAGTGCCGACTACCAACCCAGTGATGACCTCCTTGGTCAAAAACATGATTTCAATACCCACGACTCTAGCCCAAACTCTCAAATCAACCTTGATCCTCCCGCTGAATGCCTATTACCACAACCAGAAAATCATCCCTTTTCGATCCATCGGATGCCTATTTCCACATGATCGGGAAACTTAAAAAGTATCATTTGCATACGAAAAAGGAATCCCTGCTGGGCCCAGGTCCAAGCAAGCCAATCTCGCCCCAACCTTATCCGAAAAAGAAACCCCCATTCAATTTGACCAAAACCCGACCTAGCCATCTAGCAAAGCCAAGAAATAGAAAAGAAAGACATTACGATGACTTGCCTGCCCCACAATCCGAAATACTCCAAACACTGTGTGCCCATGGGATGCTGAAACCCATGGATAACTACCTTCCACCCAAGCCATTGCCCAGAACTTGGAACCATGCCCAGTTTTGTGAGTATCATAAATGCAGCGGTCACCTTACCGATCGATGCTATACACTCAGAAACGCCATTCAAGACCTCATCGACAACAAAGAAATTTCATTGGCGAGCACGAAAATCTTTGAAACAAGTCAAGCCGAGGAAGTTTAAGGAGGCAAGTTAGCATATTTAAGTATGAATAAAAGGTCTTTGTAAAATCGTTGATCAATAAAGGAGTTTCCCCAACAAGTATTCGGAGAAAACGGCTTCACAGGTATGATAGAAGGAGACACTGATTATGAAGGGCTCCCTGTTGAGTTTGGGGCTACTTCTAATAAACCTCTGCAGAACTAGTATACTACGACCAGCCCACTTTTGGCCCGCGAATCGGTGGACTACTTTGGATATTACCCTATTCCTTTCCCTAGCCTTACGGATTTGGTCATCTACCAATCCGCTCCCTAAATTGAGTACCCCTATTCCTTTCTCTAGCCTTACGGTTTGGTCATCTACCAATCCGCTCCCAATTGAGGATCTCAAACCCCGGGTCCTCAATAATGTAATAAACCACATGCGTTGTGCTTTTAATAATAATCTAAACGTCTTTGCTTATTTCTTAGTTGCACCTACATTAAAAGACGCATTAAATAATTAAAATAATGAGTCATTTAAAAGGACCCAAAAGAAAAAAAAGTTTGCTTGAGCTTGTAAAGTCAGTAGAGCCAGAGACATCATCAACGACAAGCGAAGGCGATCCACCATCAATGCGGGGGTTGGACAAGGAAATCAAAAGAAGTCGAGATCTCGGCAACTACTTGCAAGTCTCCAAAAAAGAACACCACTCATGGATCCTTTCAAAAAAGTTCGTGGACATGCTTACAGGTCCTATAAAGATGTGTCAAGGGTAGACCCGACCATGGTTGAACAGGACCTCATATGTCCGGATGCTCGATAATCGGACAAAAAGCTCCACTGCATCAAGCGGGAATGGTCGCTACAAGTTGAAAAAAAAAGCATGAAACGAGTAGAGCGTCAACTTC